>OZ010795.1:469534958-469549958 GCA_963932465.1 Maratus speciosus
AAGAGTTATGTCGCTAAATACAATTCACAAAAAAATTCAAACTTATCGTATAAGATTATCAAAAATTTTAACGTAAAGAACCGAAGAAACTTTCCTTTTCCACTTCAGATTTTCTGGAAATACAAAAAACGTCACAGACGCTATTGCATCGGCCGGGAATCGAACCCGGGCCGCCCGCGTGGCAGGCGAGCATTCTACCACTGAACCACCGATCCTTGCTCCTGTCTTCTAATTAACAGCTGATATTCATTTTAAAATTATGCGTATTTTGTTTCCTACGATTTTACTGCACGTTTTAGGAGAAAGAAAATTTTTATTTTCTAACTATCAATTCCAAGACAACTTCGTGTCTCGTTGGTCTAGGGGTATGATTCTCGCTTTGGGTGCGAGAGGTCCCGGGTTCAAATCCCGGACGAGCCCGCTCTCTCGCTTTTAAAGAGGCTTAAACTTTTCCATTCGCATTTTGAATTAGCGAGAGCTGAAAGTGTTAATACAAATAGCTTTTCTTTAAAAATTTACAGCAAATTTCTAAGGGTTGGGTTGGGTTGATTGTTGACGGCCAATTATCTACACGAGGGATATGGGCCCTGGGGAAGTGCCTTCCGTGGAGGTCTTTCTAAGGGAACCTTATCCGTATTAACGCATGGAAATCCACGGTTCGAAGAAAACCACGAAAACTCCGAACGATTAGGCCGACGGGCGCGATTGGGTTTGAACCCAGCACCTCCCGTCTACCAGCTTCGAGAGCAGAACCTCTCAGCCACTGCAAATTTCTAAGAGTAAATAAATTTCAAAGGAAAACACAGTCGAACAGATAAAGATAAAAGAAGACTGATAATTTTTAATTTTCTCAAACATAAATATCAAAATTTAGTCGAAAACATGCATCCATTCAATGCTTCTTAAAAGACTCCTTTCAAGTAAAATTATTAATTCGTAGTCAAATTCACAGGAAAAGGATTGATAGAAACGAAAATGAATTAAAAGAGTTATGTCGCTAAAGACAATTCACAAAAAAATTCAAACTTATCGTATAAGATTATCAAAAATTTTAACGTAAAGAACCGAAGAAACTTTCCTTTTCCACTTCAGATTTTCTGGAAATACAAAAAACGTCACAGACGCTATTGCATCGGCCGGGAATCGAACCCGGGCCGCCCGCGTGGCAGGCGAGCATTCTACCACTGAACCACCGATGCTTGCTCCTGTCTTCTAATTAACAGCTGATATTCATTTTAAAATTATGCGAATTTTGTTTCCTACGATTTTACTGCACGTTTTAGGAGAAAGAAAATTTTTATTTTCTAACTATCAATTCCAAGACAACTTCGTGGCTCGTTGGTCTAGGGGTATGATTCTCGCTTTGGGTGCGAGAGGTCCCGGGTTCAAATCCCGGACGAGCCCGCTCTCTCACTTTTAAAGAGGCTTAAACTTTTCCATTCGCATTTTGAATTAGCGAGAGCTGAAAGTGTTAATACAAATAGCTTTTCTTTAAAAATTTACAGCAAATTTCTAAGGGTTGGGTTGGGTTGATTGTTGACGGCCAATTATCTACACGAGGGATATGGGCCCTGGGGGGAGTGCCTTCCGTGGAGGTCTTTCTAAGGGAACCTAATCCGTATTAACGCATGGAAATCCACGGTTCGAAGAAAACCACGAAAACTCCGAACGATTAGGCCGACGGGCGCGATTGGGTTTGAACCCAGCACCTCCCGTCTACCAGCTTCGAGAGCAGAACCTCTCAGCCACTGCAAATTTCTAAGAGTAAATAAATTTCAAAGGAAAACACAGTCGAACAGATAAAGATAAAAGAAGACTGATAATTTTTAATTTTCTCAAACATAAATATCAAAATTTAGTCGAAAACATGCATCCATTCAATGCTTCTTAAAAGACTCCTTTCAAGTAAAATTATTAATTCGTAGTCAAATTCACAGGAAAAGGATTGATAGAAACGAAAATGAATTAAAAGAGTTATGTCGCTAAAGACAATTCACAAAAAAATTCAAACTTATCGTATAAGATTATCAAAAATTTTAACGTAAAGAACCGAAGAAACTTTCCTTTTCCACTTCAGATTTTCTGGAAATACAAAAAACGTCACAGACGCTATTGCATCGGCCGGGAATCGAACCCGGGCCGCCCGCGTGGCAGGCGAGCATTCTACCACTGAACCACCGATGCTTGCTCTTGTATTCTAATTAACAGCTGATATTCATTTTAAAATTATGCGTATTTTGTTTCCTACGATTTTACTGCACGTTTTAGGAGAAAGAAAATTTTTATTTTCTAACTATCAATTCCAAGACAACTTCGTGGCTCGTTGGTCTAGGGGTATGATTCTCGCTTTGGGTGCGAGAGGTCCCGGGTTCAAATCCCGGACGAGCCCGCTCTCTCACTTTTAAAGAGGCTTAAACTTTTCCATTCGCATTTTGAATTAGCGAGAGCTGAATCTGTTAATACAAATAGCTTTTCTTTAAAAATTTACAGCAAATTTCTAAGGGTTGGGTTGGGTTGATTGTTGACGGCCAATTATCTACACGAGGGATATGGGCCCTGGGGAAGTGCCTTCCGTGGAGGTCTTTCTAAGGGAACCTTATCCGTATTAACGCATGGAAATCCACGGTTCGAAGAAAACCACGAAAACTCCGAACGATTAGGCCGACGGGCGCGATTGGGTTTGAACTCAGCACCTCCCGTCTACCAGCTTCGAGAGCAGAACCTCTCAGCCACTGCAAATTTCTAAGAGTAAATAAATTTCAAAGGAAAACACAGTCGAACAGATAAAGATAAAAGAAGACTGATAATTTTTCATTTTCTCAAACATAAATATTAAAATTTAGTCGAAAACATGCATCCATTCAATGCTTCTTAAAAGACTCCTTTCAAGTAAAATTATTAATTCGTAGTCAAATTCACAGGAAAAGGATTGATAGAAACGAAAATGAATTAAAAGAGTTATGTCGCTAAAGACAATTCACAAAAAAATTCAAACTTATCGTATAAGATTATCAAAAATTTTAACGTAAAGAACCGAAGAAACTTTCCTTTTCCACTTCAGATTTTCTGGAAATACAAAAAACGTCACAGACGCTATTGCATCGGCCGGGAATCGAACCCGGGCCGCCCACGTGGCAGGCGAGCATTCTACCACTGAACCACCGATGCTTGCTCCTGTCTTCTAATTAACAGCTGATATTCATTTTAAAATTATGCGAATTTTGTTTCCTACGATTTTACTGCACGTTTTAGGAGAAAGAAAATTTTTATTTTCTAACTATCAATTCCAAGACAACTTCGTGGCTCGTTGGTCTAGGGGTATGATTCTCGCTTTGGGTGCGAGAGGTCCCGGGTTCAAATCCCGGACGAGCCCGCTCTCTCACTTTTAAAGAGGCTTAAACTTTTCCATTCGCATTTTGAATTAGCGAGAGCTGAAAGTGTTAATACAAATAGCTTTTCTTTAAAAATTTACAGCAAATTTCTAAGGGTTGGGTTGGGTTGATTGTTGACGGCCAATTATCTACACGAGGGATATGGGCCCTGGGGGGAGTGCCTTCCGTGGAGGTCTTTCTAAGGGAACCTAATCCGTATTAACGCATGGAAATCCACGGTTCGAAGAAAACCACGAAAACTCCGAACGATTAGGCCGACGGGCGCGATTGGGTTTGAACCCAGCACCTCCCGTCTACCAGCTTCGAGAGCAGAACCTCTCAGCCACTGCAAATTTCTAAGAGTAAATAAATTTCAAAGGAAAACACAGTCGAACAGATAAAGATAAAAGAAGACTGATAATTTTTAATTTTCTCAAACATAAATATCAAAATTTAGTCGAAAACATGCATCCATTCAATGCTTCTTAAAAGACTCCTTTCAAGTAAAATTATTAATTCGTAGTCAAATTCACAGGAAAAGGATTGATAGAAACGAAAATGAATTAAAAGAGTTATGTCGCTAAAGACAATTCACAAAAAAATTCAAACTTATCGTATAAGATTATCAAAAATTTTAACGTAAAGAACCGAAGAAACTTTCCTTTTCCACTTCAGATTTTCTGGAAATACAAAAAACGTCACAGACGCTATTGCATCGGCCGGGAATCGAACCCGGGCCGCCCGCGTGGCAGGCGAGCATTCTACCACTGAACCACCGATGCTTGCTCTTGTATTCTAATTAACAGCTGATATTCATTTTAAAATTATGCGTATTTTGTTTCCTACGATTTTACTGCACGTTTTAAGAGAAAGAAAATTTTTATTTTCTAACTATCAATTCCAAGACAACTTCGTGGCTCGTTGGTCTAGGGGTATGATTCTCGCTTTGGGTGCGAGAGGTCCCGGGTTCAAATCCCGGACGAGCCCGCTCTCTCACTTTTAAAGAGGCTTAAACTTTTCCATTCGCATTTTGAATTAGCGAGAGCTGAATCTGTTAATACAAATAGCTTTTCTTTAAAAATTTACAGCAAATTTCTAAGGGTTGGGTTGGGTTGATTGTTGACGGCCAATTATCTACACGAGGGATATGGGCCCTGGGGAAGTGCCTTCCGTGGAGGTCTTTCTAAGGGAACCTTATCCGTATTAACGCATGGAAATCCACGGTTCGAAGAAAACCACGAAAACTCCGAACGATTAGGCCGACGGGCGCGATTGGGTTTGAACTCAGCACCTCCCGTCTACCAGCTTCGAGAGCAGAACCTCTCAGCCACTGCAAATTTCTAAGAGTAAATAAATTTCAAAGGAAAACACAGTCGAACAGATAAAGATAAAAGAAGACTGATAATTTTTCATTTTCTCAAACATAAATATTAAAATTTAGTCGAAAACATGCATCCATTCAATGCTTCTTAAAAGACTCCTTTCAAGTAAAATTATTAATTCGTAGTCAAATTCACAGGAAAAGGATTGATAGAAACGAAAATGAATTAAAAGAGTTATGTCGCTAAAGACAATTCACAAAAAAATTCAAACTTATCGTATAAGATTATCAAAAATTTTAACGTAAAGAACCGAAGAAACTTTCCTTTTCCACTTCAGATTTTCTGGAAGTACAAAAAACGTCACAGACGCTATTTCATCGGCCGGGAATCGAACCCGGGCCGCCCACGTGGCAGGCGAGCATTCTACCACTGAACCACCGATGCTTGCTCCTGTCTTCTAATTAACAGCTGATATTCATTTTAAAATTATGCGAATTTTGTTTCCTACGATTTTACTGCACGTTTTAGGAGAAAGAAAATTTTTATTTTCTAACTATCAATTCCAAGACAACTTCGTGGCTCGTTGGTCTAGGGGTATGATTCTCGCTTTGGGTGCGAGAGGTCCCGGGTTCAAATCCCGGACGAGCCCGCTCTCTCACTTTTAAAGAGGCTTAAACTTTTCCATTCGCATTTTGAATTAGCGAGAGCTGAAAGTGTTAATACAAATAGCTTTTCTTTAAAAATTTACAGCAAATTTCTAAGGGTTGGGTTGGGTTGATTGTTGACGGCCAATTATCTACACGAGGGATATGGGCCCTGGGGGGAGTGCCTTCCGTGGAGGTCTTTCTAAGGGAACCTAATCCGTATTAACGCATGGAAATCCACGGTTCGAAGAAAACCACGAAAACTCCGAACGATTAGGCCGACGGGCGCGATTGGGTTTGAACCCAGCACCTCCCGTCTACCAGCTTCGAGAGCAGAACCTCTCAGCCACTGCAAATTTCTAAGAGTAAATAAATTTCAAAGGAAAACACAGTCGAACAGATAAAGATAAAAGAAGACTGATAATTTTTAATTTTCTCAAACATAAATATCAAAATTTAGTCGAAAACATGCATCCATTCAATGCTTCTTAAAAGACTCCTTTCAAGTAAAATTATTAATTCGTAGTCAAATTCACAGGAAAAGGATTGATAGAAACGAAAAGGAATTAAAAGAGTTATGTCGCTAAAGACAATTCACAAAAAAATTCAAACTTATCGTATAAGATTATCAAAAATTTTAACGTAAAGAACCGAAGAAACTTTCCTTTTCCACTTCAGATTTTCTGGAAATACAAAAAACGTCACAGACGCTATTGCATCGGCCGGGAATCGAACCCGGGCCGCCGGCGTGGCAGGCGAGCATTCTACCACTGAACCACCGATGCTTGCTCCTGTCTTCTAATTAACAGCTGATATTCATTTTAAAATTATGCGAATTTTGTTTCCTACGATTTTACTGCACGTTTTAGGAGAAAGAAAATTTTTATTTTCTAACTATCAATTCCAAGACAACTTCGTGGCTCGTTGGTCTAGGGGTATGATTCTCGCTTTGGGTGCGAGAGGTCCCGGGTTCAAATCCCGGACGAGCCCGCTCTCTCACTTTTAAAGAGGCTTAAACTTTTCCATTCGCATTTTGAATTAGCGAGAGCTGAAAGTGTTAATACAAATAGCTTTTCTTTAAAAATTTACAGCAAATTTCTAAGGGTTGGGTTGGGTTGATTGTTGACGGCCAATTATCTACACGAGGGATATGGGCCCTGGGGAAGTGCCTTCCGTGGAGGTCTTTCTAAGGGAACCTTATCCGTATTAACGCATGGAAATCCACGGTTCGAAGAAAACCACGAAAACTCCGAACGATTAGGCCGACGGGCGCGATTGGGTTTGAACTCAGCACCTCCCGTCTACCAGCTTCGAGAGCAGAACCTCTCAGCCACTGCAAATTTCTAAGAGTAAATAAATTTCAAAGGAAAACACAGTCGAACAGATAAAGATAAAAGAAGACTGATAATTTTTCATTTTCTCAAACATAAATATTAAAATTTAGTCGAAAACATGCATCCATTCAATGCTTCTTAAAAGACTCCTTTCAAGTAAAATTATTAATTCGTAGTCAAATTCACAGGAAAAGGATTGATAGAAACGAAAATGAATTAAAAGAGTTATGTCGCTAAAGACAATTCACAAAAAAATTCAAACTTATCGTATAAGATTATCAAAAATTTTAACGTAAAGAACCGAAGAAACTTTCCTTTTCCACTTCAGATTTTCTGGAAATACAAAAAACGTCACAGACGCTATTTCATCGGCCGGGAATCGAACCCGGGCCGCCCACGTGGCAGGCGAGCATTCTACCACTGAACCACCGATGCTTGCTCCTGTCTTCTAATTAACAGCTGATATTCATTTTAAAATTATGCGAATTTTGTTTCCTACGATTTTACTGCACGTTTTAGGAGAAAGAAAATTTTTATTTTCTAACTATCAATTCCAAGACAACTTCGTGGCTCGTTGGTCTAGGGGTATGATTCTCGCTTTGGGTGCGAGAGGTCCCGGGTTCAAATCCCGGACGAGCCCGCTCTCTCACTTTTAAAGAGGCTTAAACTTTTCCATTCGCATTTTGAATTAGCGAGAGCTGAAAGTGTTAATACAAATAGCTTTTCTTTAAAAATTTACAGCAAATTTCTAAGGGTTGGGTTGGGTTGATTGTTGACGGCCAATTATCTACACGAGGGATATGGGCCCTGGGGGGAGTGCCTTCCGTGGAGGTCTTTCTAAGGGAACCTAATCCGTATTAACGCATGGAAATCCACGGTTCGAAGAAAACCACGAAAACTCCGAACGATTAGGCCGACGGGCGCGATTGGGTTTGAACCCAGCACCTCCCGTCTACCAGCTTCGAGAGCAGAACCTCTCAGCCACTGCAAATTTCTAAGAGTAAATAAATTTCAAAGGAAAACACAGTCGAACAGATAAAGATAAAAGAAGACTGATAATTTTTAATTTTCTCAAACATAAATATCAAAATTTAGTCGAAAACATGCATCCATTCAATGCTTCTTAAAAGACTCCTTTCAAGTAAAATTATTAATTCGTAGTCAAATTCACAGGAAAAGGATTGATAGAAACGAAAATGAATTAAAAGAGTTATGTCGCTAAAGACAATTCACAAAAAAATTCAAACTTATCGTATAAGATTATCAAAAATTTTAACGTAAAGAACCGAAGAAACTTTCCTTTTCCACTTCAGATTTTCTGGAAATACAAAAAACGTCACAGACGCTATTGCATCGGCCGGGAATCGAACCCGGGCCGCCGGCGTGGCAGGCGAGCATTCTACCACTGAACCACCGATGCTTGCTCCTGTCTTCTAATTAACAGCTGATATTCATTTTAAAATTATGCGAATTTTGTTTCCTACGATTTTACTGCACGTTTTAGGAGAAAGAAAATTTTTATTTTCTAACTATCAATTCCAAGACAACTTCGTGGCTCGTTGGTCTAGGGGTATGATTCTCGCTTTGGGTGCGAGAGGTCCCGGGTTCAAATCCCGGACGAGCCCGCTCTCTCACTTTTAAAGAGGCTTAAACTTTTCCATTCGCATTTTGAATTAGCGAGAGCTGAAAGTGTTAATACAAATAGCTTTTCTTTAAAAATTTACAGCAAATTTCTAAGGGTTGGGTTGGGTTGATTGTTGACGGCCAATTATCTACACGAGGGATATGGGCCCTGGGGGGAGTGCCTTCCGTGGAGGTCTTTCTAAGGGAACCTAATCCGTATTAACGCATGGAAATCCACGGTTCGAAGAAAACCACGAAAACTCCGAACGATTAGGCCGACGGGCGCGATTGGGTTTGAACCCAGCACCTCCCGTCTACCAGCTTCGAGAGCAGAACCTCTCAGCCACTGCAAATTTCTAAGAGTAAATAAATTTCAAAGGAAAACACAGTCGAACAGATAAAGATAAAAGAAGACTGATAATTTTTAATTTTCTCAAACATAAATATCAAAATTTAGTCGAAAACATGCATCCATTCAATGCTTCTTAAAAGACTCCTTTCAAGTAAAATTATTAATTCGTAGTCAAATTCACAGGAAAAGGATTGATAGAAACGAAAATGAATTAAAAGAGTTATGTCGCTAAAGACAATTCACAAAAAAATTCAAACTTATCGTATAAGATTATCAAAAATTTTAACGTAAAGAACCGAAGAAACTTTCCTTTTCCACTTCAGATTTTCTGGAAATACAAAAAACGTCACAGACGCTATTGCATCGGCCGGGAATCGAACCCGGGCCGCCCGCGTGGCAGGCGAGCATTCTACCACTGAACCACCGATGCTTGCTCTTGTATTCTAATTAACAGCTGATATTCATTTTAAAATTATGCGTATTTTGTTTCCTACGATTTTACTGCACGTTTTAGGAGAAAGAAAATTTTTATTTTCTAACTATCAATTCCAAGACAACTTCGTGGCTCGTTGGTCTAGGGGTATGATTCTCGCTTTGGGTGCGAGAGGTCCCGGGTTCAAATCCCGGACGAGCCCGCTCTCTCACTTTTAAAGAGGCTTAAACTTTTCCATTCGCATTTTGAATTAGCGAGAGCTGAATCTGTTAATACAAATAGCTTTTCTTTAAAAATTTACAGCAAATTTCTAAGGGTTGGGTTGGGTTGATTGTTGACGGCCAATTATCTACACGAGGGATATGGGCCCTGGGGAAGTGCCTTCCGTGGAGGTCTTTCTAAGGGAACCTTATCCGTATTAACGCATGGAAATCCACGGTTCGAAGAAAACCACGAAAACTCCGAACGATTAGGCCGACGGGCGCGATTGGGTTTGAACTCAGCACCTCCCGTCTACCAGCTTCGAGAGCAGAACCTCTCAGCCACTGCAAATTTCTAAGAGAAAATAAATTTCAAAGGAAAACACAGTCGAACAGATAAAGATAAAAGAAGACTGATAATTTTTAATTTTCTCAAACATAAATATCAAAATTTAGTCGAAAACATGCATCCATTCAATGCTTCTTAAAAGACTCCTTTCAAGTAAAATTATTAATTCGTAGTCAAATTCACAGGAAAAGGATTGATAGAAACGAAAATGAATTAAAAGAGTTATGTCGCTAAAGACAATTCACAAAAAAATTCAAACTTATCGTATAAGATTATCAAAAATTTTAACGTAAAGAACCGAAGAAACTTTCCTTTTCCACTTCAGATTTTCTGGAAATACAAAAAACGTCACAGACGCTATTGCATCGGCCGGGAATCGAACCCGGGCCGCCGGCGTGGCAGGCGAGCATTCTACCACTGAACCACCGATGCTTGCTCCTGTCTTCTAATTAACAGCTGATATTCATTTTAAAATTATGCGAATTTTGTTTCCTACGATTTTACTGCACGTTTTAGGAGAAAGAAAATTTTTATTTTCTAACTATCAATTCCAAGACAACTTCGTGGCTCGTTGGTCTAGGGGTATGATTCTCGCTTTGGGTGCGAGAGGTCCCGGGTTCAAATCCCGGACGAGCCCGCTCTCTCACTTTTAAAGAGGCTTAAACTTTTC
The DNA here is from genome assembly GCA_963932465.1 of Maratus speciosus. Taxonomy (NCBI): domain Eukaryota; kingdom Metazoa; phylum Arthropoda; class Arachnida; order Araneae; family Salticidae; genus Maratus; species Maratus speciosus. Next base: position 469,545,257 of record OZ010795.1, read on the forward strand.
CATTCGCATTTTGAATTAGCGAGAGCTGAAAGTGTTAATACAAATAGCTTTTCTTTAAAAATTTACAGCAAATTTCTAAGGGTTGGGTTGGGTTGATTGTTGACGGCCAATTATCTACACGAGGGATATGGGCCCTGGGGGGAGTGCCTTCCGTGGAGGTCTTTCTAAGGGAACCTAATCCGTATTAACGCATGGAAATCCACGGTTCGAAGAAAACCACGAAAACTCCGAACGATTAGGCCGACGGGCGCGATTGGGTTTGAACCCAGCACCTCCCGTCTACCAGCTTCGAGAGCAGAACCTCTCAGCCACTGCAAATTTCTAAGAGTAAATAAATTTCAAAGGAAAACACAGTCGAACAGATAAAGATAAAAGAAGACTGATAATTTTTAATTTTCTCAAACATAAATATCAAAATTTAGTCGAAAACATGCATCCATTCAATGCTTCTTAAAAGACTCCTTTCAAGTAAAATTATTAATTCGTAGTCAAATTCACAGGAAAAGGATTGATAGAAACGAAAATGAATTAAAAGAGTTATGTCGCTAAAGACAATTCACAAAAAAATTCAAACTTATCGTATAAGATTATCAAAAATTTTAACGTAAAGAACCGAAGAAACTTTCCTTTTCCACTTCAGATTTTCTGGAAATACAAAAAACGTCACAGACGCTATTGCATCGGCCGGGAATCGAACCCGGGCCGCCCGCGTGGCAGGCGAGCATTCTACCACTGAACCACCGATGCTTGCTCTTGTATTCTAATTAACAGCTGATATTCATTTTAAAATTATGCGTATTTTGTTTCCTACGATTTTACTGCACGTTTTAGGAGAAAGAAAATTTTTATTTTCTAACTATCAATTCCAAGACAACTTCGTGGCTCGTTGGTCTAGGGGTATGATTCTCGCTTTGGGTGCGAGAGGTCCCGGGTTCAAATCCCGGACGAGCCCGCTCTCTCACTTTTAAAGAGGCTTAAACTTTTCCATTCGCATTTTGAATTAGCGAGAGCTGAATCTGTTAATACAAATAGCTTTTCTTTAAAAATTTACAGCAAATTTCTAAGGGTTGGGTTGGGTTGATTGTTGACGGCCAATTATCTACACGAGGGATATGGGCCCTGGGGAAGTGCCTTCCGTGGAGGTCTTTCTAAGGGAACCTTATCCGTATTAACGCATGGAAATCCACGGTTCGAAGAAAACCACGAAAACTCCGAACGATTAGGCCGACGGGCGCGATTGGGTTTGAACTCAGCACCTCCCGTCTACCAGCTTCGAGAGCAGAACCTCTCAGCCACTGCAAATTTCTAAGAGAAAATAAATTTCAAAGGAAAACACAGTCGAACAGATAAAGATAAAAGAAGACTGATAATTTTTAATTTTCTCAAACATAAATATCAAAATTTAGTCGAAAACATGCATCCATTCAATGCTTCTTAAAAGACTCCTTTCAAGTAAAATTATTAATTCGTAGTCAAATTCACAGGAAAAGGATTGATAGAAACGAAAATGAATTAAAAGAGTTATGTCGCTAAAGACAATTCACAAAAAAATTCAAACTTATCGTATAAGATTATCAAAAATTTTAACGTAAAGAACCGAAGAAACTTTCCTTTTCCACTTCAGATTTTCTGGAAATACAAAAAACGTCACAGACGCTATTGCATCGGCCGGGAATCGAACCCGGGGCCGCCCGCGTGGCAGGCGAGCCTTCTACAACTGAACCACCGATGCTTGCTCCTGTCTTCTAATTAACAGCTTATATTCATTTTAAAATTATGCGTATTTTGTTTCCTACGATTTTACTGCACGTTTCAGGAGAAAGAAAATTTTTATTTTCTAACTATCAATTCCAAGACAACTTCGTGGCTCGTTGGTCTAGGGGTATGATTCTCGCTTTGGGTGCGAGAGGTCCCGGGTTCAAATCCCGGACGAGCCCGCTCTCTCACTTTTAAAGAGGCTTAAACTTTTCCATTCGCATTTTGAATTAGCGAGAGCTGAAAGTGTTAATACAAATAGCTTTTCTTTAAAAATTTACAGCAAATTTCTAAGGGTTGGGTTGGGTTGATTGTTGACGGCCAATTATCTACACGAGGGATATGGGCCCTGGGGGGAGTGCCTTCCGTGGAGGTCTTTCTAAGGGAACCTAATCCGTATTAACGCATGGAAATCCACGGTTCGAAGAAAACCACGAAAACTCCGAACGATTAGGCCGACGGGCGCGATTGGGTTTGAACCCAGCACCTCCCGTCTACCAGCTTCGAGAGCAGAACCTCTCAGCCACTGCAAATTTCTAAGAGTAAATAAATTTCAAAGGAAAACACAGTCGAACAGATAAAGATAAAAGAAGACTGATAATTTTTAATTTTCTCAAACATAAATATTAAAATTTAGTCGAAAACATGCATCCATTCAATGCTTCTTAAAAGACTCCTTTCAAGTAAAATTATTAATTCGTAGTCAAATTCACAGGAAAAGGATTGATAGAAACGAAAATGAATTAAAAGAGTTATGTCGCTAAAGACAATTCACAAAAAAATTCAAACTTATCGTATAAGATTATCAAAAATTTTAACGTAAAGAACCGAAGAAACTTTCCTTTTCCACTTCAGATTTTCTGGAAATACAAAAAACGTCACAGACGCTATTGCATCGGCCGGGAATCGAACCCGGGCCGCCCGCATGGCAGGCGAGCATGCTACCACTGAACCACCGATGCTTGCTCCTGTCTTCTAATTAACAGCTGATATTCATTTTAAAATTATGCGAATTTTGTTTCCTACGATTTTACTGCACGTTTTAGGAGAAAGAAAATTTTTATTTTCTAACTATCAATTCCAAGACAACTTCGTGGCTCGTTGGTCTAGGGGTATGATTCTCGCTTTGGGTGCGAGAGGTCCCGGGTTCAAATCTCGGACGAGCCCGCTCTCTCACTTTTAAAGAGGCTTAAACTTTTCATTCGCATTTTGAATTAGCGAGAGCTGAAAGTGTTAATACAAATAGCTTTTCTTTAAAAATTTACAGCAAATTTCTAAGGGTTGGGTTGGGTTGATTGTTGACGGCCAATTATCTACACGAGGGATATGGGCCCTGGGGAAGTGCCTTCCGTGGAGGTCTTTCTAAGGGAACCTTATCCGTATTAACGCATGGAAATCCACGGTTCGAAGAAAACCACGAAAACTCCGAACGATTAGGCCGACGGGCGCGATTGGGTTTGAACCCAGCACCTCCCGTCTACCAGCTTCGAGAGCAGAACCTCTCAGCCACTGCAAATTTCTAAGAGTAAATAAATTTCAAAGGAAAACACAGTCGAACAGATAAAGATAAAAGAAGACTGATAATTTTTAATTTTCTCAAACATAAATATTAAAATTTAGTCGAAAACATGCATCCATTCAATGCTTCTTAAAAGACTCCTTTCAAGTAAAATTATTAATTCGTAGTCAAATTCACAGGAAAAGGATTGATAGAAACGAAAATGAATTAAAAGAGTTATGTCGCTAAATACAATTCACAAAAAAATTCAAACTTATCGTATAAGATTATCAAAAATTTTAACGTAAAGAACCGAAGAAACTTTCCTTTTCCACTTCAGATTTTCTGGAAATACAAAAAACGTCACAGACGCTATTGCACCGGCCGGGAATCGAACCCGGGCCGCCCGCGTGGCAGGCGAGCATTCTACCACTGAACCACCGATGCTTGCTCCTGTCTTCTAATTAACAGCTGATATTCATTTTAAAATTATGCGTATTTTGTTTCCTACGATTTTACTGCACGTTTTAGGAGAAAGAAAATTTTTATTTTCTAACTATCAATTCCAAGACAACTTCGTGTCTCGTTGGTCTAGGGGTATGATTCTCGCTTTGGGTGCGAGAGGTCCCGGGTTCAAATCTCGGACGAGCCCGCTCTCTCACTTTTAAAGAGGCTTAAACTTTTCATTCGCATTTTGAATTAGCGAGAGCTGAAAGTGTTAATACAAATAGCTTTTCTTTAAAAATTTACAGCAAATTTCTAAGGGTTGGGTTGGGTTGATTGTTGACGGCCAATTATCTACACGAGGGATATGGGCCCTGGGGAAGTGCCTTCCGTGGAGGTCTTTCTAAGGGAACCTTATCCGTATTAACGCATGGAAATCCACGGTTCGAAGAAAACCACGAAAACTCCGAACGATTAGGCCGACGGGCGCGATTGGGTTTGAACCCAGCACCTCCCGTCTACCAGCTTCGAGAGCAGAACCTCTCAGCCACTGCAAATTTCTAAGAGTAAATAAATTTCAAAGGAAAACACAGTCGAACAGATAAAGATAAAAGAAGACTGATAATTTTTAATTTTCTCAAACATAAATATTAAAATTTAGTCGAAAACATGCATCCATTCAATGCTTCTTAAAAGACTCCTTTCAAGTAAAATTATTAATTCGTAGTCAAATTCACAGGAAAAGGATTGATAGAAACGAAAATGAATTAAAAGAGTTATGTCGCTAAAGACAATTCACAAAAAAATTCAAACTTATCGTATAAGATTATCAAAAATTTTAACGTAAAGAACCGAAGAAACTTTCCTTTTCCACTTCAGATTTTCTGGAAATACAAAAAACGTCACAGACGCTATTGCATCGGCCGGGAATCGAACCCGGGCCGCCCGCGTGGCAGGCGAGCATTCTACCACTGAACCACAGATGCTTGCTTCTGTCTTCTAATT
>OZ010795.1:470154958-470570605 GCA_963932465.1 Maratus speciosus
TAGCCCCGCCCTCCCCCCTTAAGTGTTTATTTATTAAGAGGTTTTTAAGAACTAAGTTTAAAGTGCACTGACTAAGTTTAAATTTTACTGACTTACTGTAATCACTTTTAGCATATGTGTTTTAATTTTAATAATAATAAAGGGATTTTTCTTACATAAATATGCTATTGTTGATATTTGTAACTAATTTTTATAAAAAAATGAAAACTTTACTGTAAAGGACAAATAAATTTTACTAAAGCCGCTAATTAAAAGATTAAATAAAATTTTAACCATAACAATGAAACGACCCACAAATCTAATAAAGAAATAGAGGAAAAAAAAGTTGTAAGAAAAATAAAATTAAGAAGGAGAAAAAGCAAACAAACAAGAATCTTAAGTAGCAAAATTAAAACATGCACGTTATCGGAAAAAGAGGTAGAAAAAAACCACACGGAAAGAAGTTATAGTATAAGGCGGGAGGCGAGATTTTTAAGTTAGCAAAAATAGCGGAGTAGAGTTGAGGTGTATGAATTACTTAGCAGTAGCCTCAAGATAAGCAGAGCTTGAATTATTCATAGGAACAACATTCAATTCAATTCAGGCGCGTAACTAGCTTCTTAAAAAACTTGCAGCCTCCAGACAAGAAAGGCGAATTTCTTTTATGCCATTTTTTAATGCTATTTTATGCAGAAAATTTTTTGGCAGCAACCCGATAAGGCGCACGCGACGCTTAAACCCGTTACCACATTCAGTCGATAAATTAATATTAATGCATAAACAAAATTTGAACTTCAAAAGTGAATTTAGATTGGACGTAAGAAAAGAAAACGGGTGGGGTCTGTATCAATCTCAATGACATTCTTATTACTTCTTTTCTTTTTTTCGTCGCATACATTAAACGATGTTTTGGGAATGAGATAAATGTTTTACTCCTCCTCCTTTACGCACTAGCGAATAATTTCATCAAAGTGAAAGGATCGTGGAGATATTAAAATCAGGTGTTACGCACTGCTGACGATACATTTTCCAGTATGAGTATTTCTAGGTAATTCGGAATGCCCTTGGTTTAAAGAAAATTTGCACTAATTTAAATTTTGATATTTGAGGTGAAGTTGAAAGTATCCTGAGGCACTAAAGAAATTAAAAAAAGAGAAAAAAATTGAGTTAAGTAAAATAAATAAAAATGTACGTTTTTTGTTTTTCCACACCAAGATTGCGATACATAAAAAATTTCGGTGTGATTTTGCAACGATACACCAACAATTCCCGTTAGGTAGTATTTACAAAAGATTAGCTGTGATTCTTTTTTAACACTTTCCAACATAGCTGAAAAGTGTTTATGAATTCGGTTTGTCTGTCTGTCCGTTCAATTTCCTACTTTAATATATGCATAGTAAATTAGTGCAAGTGGATTTTTATAAACACTTCGCATTTTCTTTTTAAAAAATTCCCGAAAAAGCCTTACATTTTAAGGCATCAAAGTAGTGTTTCCCCCTTAAGTAAATCCATTTTAATCAACATTTATTTTCATTATCCACGGGGGCTCAACCCTGTTCTAAAGGCTTGTGTTTTCGCTTTTCAAAATCTAAGTCAAACTTTGAAGCAGTTCATCCTTTACAAAGTTTTGGATAAGTTCCAAGTTCGAGAATAAGATTAATATAGGTGTAACAAGATAAGAAATCTATCAGGCTAGTCTTCTCTACTGGTCTAAGTTTATTTTTCTTGAAGAATAATAAGCAATTTGAAAATTAACAAAAAAATTTTATGTGTCGTTTTTATGTAATTAAAATGATGCTGAAGATTTATCTATCTTTGTTTTTTCTCAATAAATAAAACAAACAACAGGTATCATCATTTCCCTTAAAACTAGGCTTTTTTAAACCACTCATAGTGCTTTCTAACTATATTAAAAACAGAGATAAACTTCAATACACTTAAAACTTCAAACACTTGAGGGGGAACCCAGCGAATTTAAGTAAATGCGTTTTAATCAAAGTCTATTTTTATTATTCTTGGGGGTTCACATAGTTCGGAAGATTTGTGTTTTCACTTTTCAAAATCTTAGTCAAGATTTGAGGCAGTTCATTACTCATAAGGTCTTGTTGGAAAAGTTCCAATCTAGAATAAACGTATAAGAATAGTATGAACATATTAGATAAGAAATTGGAGAACCTGGTTTTCTGTAGAAGTTTGAGTAGATTTTTCTCAAAGAATAAATATTAAGAAATTTAAAAATGGACTAGAAAAAATTTAAGTGTGCATCAATCATGACGATTCATCAATCACACCAAAATCATGACAAAGAATGATGTATCGCTATTGAACACTAATAGTCTCTCCAGACCCAAAGTTAGTGTTATGCTGTAAATCCCCAGTCATTGTATTTACGCAATATAATTACATCATAATTCACAAAATAGCATATTTCTGAATTTAATAAATTAGATTCACATATTATAAAAAGGATGAAATAAGTGTCCTTATGTCTTAATGTCTTTATGTTGTGTGGAGGGTGTGGATATGCTGGTTACTGGAAAAAGTAATAAAAAAATTTCATCGCATGAAGTTTCATCATAAATAAGTTTTAGTTTCACGAATTTAATATATTTAAGACCAAGAAAACATTTATTTACATGAATTTTGTAAACATGTTTATTGATTTTAAAAAAGTAAACTGGTGCATTTTAAAATATTAACTATGCTAGGGCAGGGATCTGTTTATGAAGAATTTGGGTCCTTTAAAGGCCCCTTCACAGTTTTTTAATTTCAAAATAGGACCCTTTACAAAATTTTTCGTTTCAAAATAGGACCCTTCACAAAACGTTTCACCTTAGGACCCTTCACAAAATCATGTGTGTTAAAATAGGCCTTTCACAAAACTTTCCCTTCTCCAAACTGAACCTTTCTCAAATTTAATCATTTAAAAGTTAAATTTGACCTGTTACTTTTACATATATAAAGAAAATGTATGCATTTTACATGTCCTTATAAATATGTAATCAAGAACTTGAATATGATGATTATTTCAAATTCACAAAATTATGACATTTCCATTTTAAGTTTTTACAAATGTAAAAAGCTGTTCATAATTTCACAAAAACAGGACCCTGGGAGAGAAGTCTGGACAGACCCCTGTAGAGAAAACTCAGAAAGTTGAATTCCGACTATTCGTCTGAGCTGTTAAACTTCAGATTAAATGTTTTTCTTTTTTTTCTTTTTTTTCTTTTTCTTTTTTCTCAAGGGAAAGAGGTCCCGGTGTCCAAGGTTGTTCCTTGGAAATTCCAAAGAGTCTGCCACTGTTATTTTAAGTACGATATTTTTTTTTCCAAATTTAATATTTAAAAGTTCAGAAATCGTCTCGTTTACCGTAATCAATTTTTTGCGGTATAATAAGGCGAAAAATTCTATTAAAAATTATGGTAACTGTACACAGTTATGTTACATATACTCAGTTTTCATTTAATAACTACTTTAAGAAGGATAAAAATGTAATATGCAATGGATTTACGAATTAATAAAATTATAATTAAATTTCAAAATTTTGATTTTATGTTACTTCTTTTAAAGCATGCAATAATTCTTTTGTGGAAAAAAAAATTACGTGATGGGGGATAAAAAGGTTTTTAATTTTGAAATCAGCTTTGAAAGTAAAATAAAAATCAATCATCAAAATTAAAACAATTTTCAAAAAGTATATATGTGTACTTTTACTTCTAGATCTACGATTTCCATTTAATTATCAGTAACTCACATCCATACAATATATAATTTATTCATTTTAAATAAGCTAATAACATACAAAGCTTCACATTTTTTTTCTTCTGTAAAGTATCTAAGTTAAACAGTTAAGATTACTTACTTTTTTGCTACTCTATCTTGGAGACATTTTGCAAATTCAGATTTAAAAAAAAAAAAAAAAAAAAAAAGTAAACTATTTTGTTTTTATGAGGAAAGTAAAAGAGGTCTACCAGAGCGAACCTCGGGGCAGAAGAGGTTGCTTAGAACAAACAAGTAACAACTCTTTATCACTGTTCGACATCGAAGAAAAATATCAAACTTTAATTGAAAAGGATCAGTAGTATTTCAGCAAGATAAAATAGCCAAATATTTGGCATTTCTTTAAATTTTTATGGGTATTTTATTGCGATTGAGCAGCTGATTTTTATATTATCCGCTTATTATTGTAAATACTATCATCTGTTTTATTTACATCAAGAGCTGTGTGCAACTTACAATTTCGCTCGCCCAGCCGTAGGCAAAATTGAGCAGCATATGTGATTATTATTGTATATATCTTTAAATTCGATATAAATCTTCGAAGACCAACCACTTACCTCTCTGGTGAGTCTGGCAGGGGCCTTATATCCCCCAATGCTTCCTGGGTCTGGTATTCTGGCCGTGATCCGACGGGGCCGTTGCGAAACAATTTTCTTCTCTTAGGAACTTAGTAACTCTCCTTTTTCTCGTAAGAGAAGAAAGTTGATTCACGACGGCCCAGGTCCGGTAGGTGGTGGAAATGGTTTTCCTCTAGTAGACTTTTTGCTCCTATACCTCACGAGTGGGGGATTTTTGTAAATTTCTGTTTTATTTTAAATGTATAAATTCACTTCTTAGGCTTCCTTTGTCAATTCGGTAACTAGGGTGTCTTACCGCCTGGAAAAGTCAGGGGAAAGTCACGTTAATTCATCATTTTCAAGGAAAAGTCAGAGACATTTCATACTGATTGGAAAACATGAATGGAACCTGGTGCTAAAAGTGTGTAGGGGAGACTAGGGAGGGTTGATCCACTTTTTACAAAATGATTTTTTATTTTTTAAATATTGAACGTAGAATAAAATTTTATACATCATTTTATTCGTTATACAATCAGTTATCAAAATAAAATTGCTACATGAGTGTAACATGTAAGAAATTTGAAAAATAATTGATTTTAATCATGAAAAAATAATGGGTCAAGACTCCTGGGAGGCTTGACCCACTTTGTTTTATCTTGCAATATTTGTCAAGAGAAATAAAATAAAAAAAAAAGGTAAAGTAACTTTATGCTACATGCTTTAATTATTATAAAAAATATATTTTTTAAAATATGATGCTTAATTAAACCTGTTGTGACGCAATCGCAAGTCGGAGAAGAAAAATTTTGTTTTAAACAGGATTTAGTCTGAGCAGGTATAATTGTACAGCAGGGAAAATGAGATTTTAACATTTAAGTATCCTGTTAGAGACAGGTTCCGTTTTCATAGTGTTTCATGTTATTATGCCTGGATTTAGGAGCCACACCTCCGCTTTTTTTTTTGTCTCCTTGTCCTATTTTTTGTGACACTCGACGTGACAACTCTAGTTATTACATAGCTTGGCTTCATCTCACTGTATTCACCCTGGTGAAATTTGTTTACATACCTTCCTGAAGTTTTTCGATCAATGCTATGATCTTTTACAGCCACACGAGCACTTAAATTATCATTAACATGATTAAAACCTTTAAAGGGCAAAGTACTTTCAGTACTAAAATGTTGAAAGAAATGACTGGCACCAGAATTTTCCAACAAATCTATTTGGAAATAAGAAAAAGGCTATATTTCACATACATATTAAATGTAAACTATTTTAGCAAAATTCTGGCGCCATTGTGACGTTTCGGAATTAAAATTAAGTGGTTTTATAAACATACCACTGCCCAGGAAAGGGGTAAGACTGCTGCTTTCATCCTTTCTATGCCTTTGTAGTCTTTCTCATTGTTTCTATTTAGCTATTTGTAAGTAATATTTGAATGAAAAAAAGTTCCTATCAACTTTCCCATTTTCTAGCAATTTTTCACATCTTTCTTTAGTCAGTTTTAAACATTTTCATTTCCATCACTCACACCATTTTACTGTAGCTTTACACAATAAACTTACATTCTTATATATATATATATAACCATTAACTTTTCATTATGCACAGTGTATAATAAAAAGATTTCGAAAACCACTTAATTAAGGGAGCCTTGAGCTTCTGGTCAACCCTCCCTCACATTGACTGGGTCAAGCCTCCCTACATAGATCTTTTCTAGAGAATAGCACATTGTTATGTTAAGCCTAACTTTCTGTACAATCTTTATGCCTGGAATGAAATCTCGATATTTCTGCATTACTTTAAACCTACTTACTTAAATTTCTATGATATAATTTATCTGAAAAAAGTTTACAAAATATTTCTAAAATACACAATTTTATGTTGAAAATGCCTCACAATGGATTTTTTCCACACCTATTTCGATTATCTGTATGGAACAAAGACTGTTGTTTGAACATTCCAGTAGCTTTGGTTGGCACCTATTGATAAAACTCTGAAAATCTTTTAAATATGAAAATTGATGGGTGGGTCAAGCCTCCTGTATGGTCAACCGTCCCTAGTGTCCCCTAATGCAAAATGCTTACCACGTAAAAAAATTCTCATTAAGTAATATAGGAGTTTCAAGCAATTATTATACAACTTTTAAGATATTTTGTATGTAACATAACAAAATCGCGATACTTGGATTTTTTTTTTTTTTTTTTTTTTTTTTTTTGTTATGGAAAACAGGGAAAAGTCAGGGAAATTCATAACTGAGCTGTGCTAGCCACCCTGTAGTAGAACTTTATAATGAATGAGAATTTCATTGCTATCATTGAATTACCTGGAAATGCTTTCTCAATTTTTGTTTCAGAACGTTAGGAATTAAAATTTGCAGTCAGTTTCAATGATGAAACAATTCAACTCTCCGTGAATTAATGAATAGATTAATACATATCTGTAAAAGCAATCCGTTATACGAGATGATGTATGTAGCATCACAAAATCGCAATACCTGGTAGATTTTTTTTCATTGGTATGGAAAACCTGGAAAAGTCAGGGAAGTTTGTAACTCAGCCGTGTTTAGACACCCTGCAGAGCTTTACAACGGATGAGAATTTCGCTGCACCATTGAATTAACTGGAAATGCTTTCTCAATTTTTATTTTTAAAAATTAAATTGTTTTTTAAAAATGCAGTCAGTTTCAACGATGAAACAATTCAACTCTCCGTGAATTTATGAATACATTAATACACATCTGTAAAAGCAATCCATTATATGAGATGATTTATTTATTATTACTTTTATTTTCTATATCTTCTCCTCACTTTCTTTTAAAATAAAAGAACAAAATGAAATGAATAATAAAATGTTTTTCTTCTGAGTTCAATTTAGAATTCCTTATTTCCATTCCATAAAATAACTAGAGAAAAGAAAAGCGAATAATGCGATAAGAATATTTTAATGTCATCACATATCCATATATGCAACAGCAATTTTAATTAATTTTACAAAAATAAAAATAGGGCGGTAGCTGCAATAAATAACGTATCGTTTCAGATTACATATAATGTTTTTGAAAAAAAAGTGTATGTTTTGTTTTAGATTTTGATTCATTTTTTTTCCCTTGAAAGAGAATTTGGATATGATAAGAAATATAATTTGAAATAAAAAAGTACTCCCCCCCCCCTTCTTTTCGTTACATAATTTTCGATAGCTTCATTATACATTTTTTTACGCTAAGTTAGAAAATAATCATAATTTCATAAATAATTTATTTTCCCCAGTGTTTGATACTACATTTTTATCGTATCTATATCGCTATTTTTTCTGCATTCCAAATAAAATATTCATATGTTCGTTAAAATAAATCTCAATGTTCGAACCTCATTTGCATATTAAATGTGTTTTCAATTTTTTCTCTTTTTAAAAAAGCGAAACTTTTTGACGCTTTTACGGCTTATTTTTTATCTCAAATAACATGGAATTTACAGACATTACAGTTCAAGTTCCAAGCAATTAAACAACGTGAAAAAAAATTCCAACGAAATTTAAAGATTATATTTAATTAAATAAAGAGAAAATGTAACACCTAAAAATGGAAACAATCTTACATGTCCATATGGAAAGATTAAGGCTAATGTCAGACGAACGTCTTTTTGCATGCTTTTTTTCTTACATATTATCCCTACACAATGCCGTGCACGCTTTTTTCCTTACGTATTATCCCTACACAATGCTAGCGGCATTGTGTAGGGATAATGCGTAAGGAAAAAAGTGTGCAAAAAGTCCCGTTTGGCATTAGCTTTAGTCATAAAAGAACGATGTTGAAAAAGGAATTAGGAAAGATATAACATTTGAGGAGAGCTTAGTACATAAGTTTATAAAATAAAGAGAGCAATTAAACAACAACAACAAAAATGTTCGCCAAATAAAATTTGTTGAATTAAAATTTTGAAAATATTCTTGCTATTTAAAAGGGTGCTATTCATAATGCTGTTTTTAATAGTGCGAAATGGTGTTTTTATTATATGACTTTATGTATGATTTTAAATGTTTATGGGAAATAAAATAAGACTTGTATATTAATAGCTCCTAAAATTAGTTATAGTAAAGCATCTAGTTAATTAACCTTTGTCCTCTTTAATTTTATAAAGAAGTAAAAATGAAAGAAAAAAGAAGGGTTGGATTAAAGGTCAGTGTAAACCAGGGAGTAAAGCAGTTGGTATGGTCCTTTTAAAATTTAGCTGACACATTTTCAATTCTGACTACAAATTACTAGCAGCTGCATTTCAATATTAATATCTTCCTGATTGAGAAATTGGGTTCTTTATTAACTTCTAAGTCAATTAAATTACATTAAAACTAATTAAAAAGCACTTAAAAATGTGTAGTTTATAATTAAAAGGCTTCACTGTACAGGGATATGTTTAGGAAAATTTTAGGTCCTTTAAAGGACCCTTCACAAAATAATTTATCTTAAAACAGGACCCTTCACAAATTTTTTTATCCCCAAACAGGACCCTTCACTAAATTATTTATCCCTTAAATAGACCTTTCACGGAATTTTTTCACCTTGAAATTAAACTTTTCACAAATTTAATCATTTTAAAATAAAATCTGGCCTTTAAGTAAGCAGTTGAACTCGCCAAAGAGCATATTACTTAGCTTTTTATATATGAAGGATAGAACATGAAGATATCGATAATTTAAAATTCACAAAATTATGCTAGAATTTTCACAAATATAAGAAAAACGTCACAATTATTAGAAAAACTTCACAATTTCACAAAAAACAGGACCCTGTGAGAAAAATCTGGACAGACCCCTGCTGTATAAAAGTCAAGTGTGGTCAAAAAAGGCCAATTTTAGCCAAAAAAAAAAAAAAAAAAAAAAAAACGGTTAAAAACAATAACAGCCACAGGCGTGGCTTTTTTGCAACACTGCCAATATTGCTTATATATTAGAAATGATTTCGTCATATTATGTACAACTTTAAGAATTACAAAAAATTTTCAATCCGTTTTACCGATAAAAGATTAAATCTTAGAAATTCATCATACGTAATGCCTATTGTATCTATTTGTTATACGAACAATCTATTACATATATGCGATCATTTTATTTATTATTTTCATTCTACTTTTTACCTGCTGCCAAAAAATAAAAAGGAATAAATAAATAAAATGTTGGATTGCGTGAGTCCCAGTTAAATTTAGAATTTCGTATTTCCGTTTCATAAAATATCCTGGGGGGAAAAAAAAAGAGAATTATTTGATAGGAATATTTTAATGTCATCGCAGATATACATATGCAACAGCAATTTTAATTAATTTTAGAAAAATGAAAATAACTCGGTAGATTCAATATGAAATATAATATCGTTTCGGATTACATCGCATTTTTCTCGAGAGTTTTGTTACAAATTATTTTTTCCTTAAAAGAGAATTTGAATATTGTAGGAAATGCAATTTAAAAAGAGAAACTACATTAACGTTTCTGATCTATGCAATTTTTTCCCCCATTTTTAAAAATACTGAATTAAAGTAATCGGCATTTTGGAAATAATGTAAATATAGACTTTCCCAGTAAATATATTCTTTTATTCCTTATAAGATAAATATTTTAATTTTCTTTCCTTAATATTTGAATTATTAATTAATTATTTTCGGAAATGGGTTCGAAGATTTCTAGCATCAAACCAATACTGCTTCAATATTGGATTCGATATAAATGCAGTAAAATACCAATATTGGTTAAATATTGGCTTTACATTAGAAATATTTTCAATAAAATGTCATTATTATAGAAACAGAAACACTGATTTTGCGTTGAAAATTGGGACAGTAAAATAGTATAGTATCAATACTACTATAGTGTTTACGTCAATATTTCTATAATTGGCAAATATAAACACTCCAGTGCAGCATTAAGTGCACTTATCAATGGCACAATTAGCTATCTTACATGCCAAGATTGACCAAGATATAGCAAACACTAGTAAAAAAAAATATTGGTCCAATATTGCTACACAACGTAGCATATATTGGAAATGATATCGTAATATTTTGTACAAGTTTAAGAATTTTTTTAATTTTGCAATCAGTTTTGCTGTTTTGCCGATAAAAGTTTAAATCTCCGAGAATTCAACTATACGTAATACCTATTCTATAGCTATTTGTTATAAGAACAATCTCATATATATATGCGGGCCCCACCAGTGGCTGAGAGGTTCTGCTCTGAAAGCTGGTATACGGGAGGTGCTGGGTTCGAACCCAATCGCGCCCGTCGGCCTAATCGTTCGGAGTTTTCGTGGTCTTCTTCGAGCCATGGATTTCCATGCGTAAATACGGGTTAGGTTTCCTTAGAAAGACCCCCACGATGGGCCCCCCCCCCCCCTGGGCCTATATCCCTCGTGCAGATAATTAACCGTCAAAAAATCAACCAACCATATGTACATGCGATTATTTTATTTATTATTATATTTATTTTACTTCTTACCTGCTGCCAAGAAATAAAAATGAATAAATAAATAAAATGTTGGATTAAGCGCGAGTCCCAGTTAAATTTAGAATTTCGTAGTATTTCCGTTTCATAAAACATTCTGGGAGAAAAAAAGAGAATTATTTGATAAGAATATTTTAATGTCATCGCAGATATACATATGCAACAGCAATTTTAATTAATTTTAGAAAAATGAAAATAACTCGGTAGATTCAATATGAAATATAATATCGTTTCGGATTACATCGCATTTTTCTCGAGAGTTTTGTTGCAAATTATTTTTTCCTTAAAAGAGAACTTGAATATTGTAGGAAATGCAGTTTTAAACGAGAAACTATATTAAGTTTCCTGATCTATGTATTTTTTTTTTCCCCATTACACATTTTTAAAATACTGAATTAAAGTAATCGGCATTTTGGAAATAATGTAAATATAGTTTTTCCCAGTAAATATATTCTTTTACTCCTTATAAGATAAATATTTTTTTCATCAATATTTAAATTATTAATTAATTATTTTCGGCGCTGGGTTCGAATCAAGGTCGCTCTTGCCGGCCTAAGGAAGGTCGCAGATCAAATTCTGCGACGAGAGTGATAAATATTTCTTTTCGAAAGGTTCCGTGGT
The DNA here is from genome assembly GCA_963932465.1 of Maratus speciosus. NCBI lineage: Eukaryota > Metazoa > Arthropoda > Arachnida > Araneae > Salticidae > Maratus > Maratus speciosus. The sequence goes on from OZ010795.1 coordinate 470,166,383, forward strand.
CACTTATGATTTTTCTTATACTTATTCTGTCACTTATTACTTTTACTTTAGTCTCTTCCTGACAAACAAATAATATATGATCATATTTTTAAAAACCTTATACAACTTCTACATTTACGAGTCAACTTAATAAAGATATTCAGAATAATTAGAAACAAAATTATATTTAAATAAAAGAGAATGTTTTTACATTATTCATTTGCTGTTTGTTAAGTATTATTTAAGAAAGTTAACCAATCACGAGGATTTTCAGAGGAAATAATTACGTACAAAGGCAAGTTGCTAAATATTATCCAGTAAATAATCTGTTTCTTGCTAAGATTTCAGAACAACGTTTACAATATCTGAAAATGATTGCCCACTCCAGACACCGATCTAGGATGCATTTAAAAACTTCCTTGCTTAATCAAAGGGAGTAGAACAGTTATTCTTGCTAAGTTCCCACCATATAAAATTTTAATAGATTGTATTATTTATTTACTTTTACTTTAGTCTCTTCCTGACAAACAAATAATATTTGATTCTGTACAATTTTTCTTCCAATTTTTTCACAATTTCTCTTTGATTTTAAAATGTTTCTTTCAGAATTTAAGAAAATTTTATTCATCTGTTTTAATGTTCAGAAGAAGCCATAAAATTTAAATTTTTTTTAATTAAAAAAGTTTTATAACTATCCTCTTCTTAACTCAAAGCAGATTTTTTTCAGCATAAAGTTTACTTGACAAAAGATCTTGTTTATTAGAATAAAAGTTTCTGTTTTAAATATTATGTAAAATTGCTTTAAAATGTAACATTTTAGTGCCTTTAAACTTTGAAATATAAAAGTATTCGACAAGCCGAATATTCGGTATTCGGCCGAATAGTTACTATTCGGCAGGCCGAATATTCGGTATTCGGCCTAGCAGTTACTATTCGGCTAGTCGAATATTCGGTATTCGGTTCGCCTGTAGGCCGAATATTCGGTATTCGGCCAAAATCACTATTCGGTGCATCCCTATGATTATTATTAAATTATTTTATGGGTAAAAAACTTATCATAATCTTGTAGAAAAGGTGAAAATCTTGCAAGTAAATGTAAAGCGTTTTTCCTTGTTCTTTTTTTTTTTTTTTTTTTTTTTTTAACAAAAAAAATGTTTTTATGCTTACAAAGACATTGTAATTTTTCTTTTTCCTAATCTCTTTTCTAAACTATATTTGAATACATCGTTTTCGGAAAATGTATTGCATAACTCATGCTAAATTTGCTAAACATTTTACTTTTCTCATGCAAACTTTTATCAAATTTTTAATTTCGAAAAAAAAAAAAAAAATGGTTCTTATATAATGAATTTTCTTTTCGTACACATTCAAAATATTAAGGAAAGGTTATTCAAAAATAATGTTTTGATGTGTAAGTATTTTTTACACGGTGTTAAATTCTAGCTTCCGAAATATGTGTAATATTTTCAGATTGTTTGATTTGAGTTCATTAACTTGCGAATGGTAATACTGTTCTCGAACGGAAAAAGATTTTTATAGTTCAGTTTTCGATATCCGTGTTTAGAATCTTGAAAAATTATTTTCCCAAACTTTACCTTTAAATCTTAAATTCTTTCCCTTAAAACTCTTATTTTCTTTCACAATTCTCTTCCCTTTTGTAAGTTATATTTTCCCTAGGATATTTTAACTAAGAATTAAAAAAAAATAATAATAAGATAAAAAAGTAACATAAACGTTTTTGCTATATCTTAGCCGCAATATTTGCAAATTTGGATCTGAGTATAGAAGTTGATACGTTGAGAATGGAAGAATCGTTTATTTGTTAGAATGATGGGAACATTACCATTATAATGACATTAACTCTTTCTAATACAGTGAACTCCCGTTAGTGCGGACCCCATCTCAGTTCGCTTTAAACGCTGTAAACAACTGAAATGTCTAAAATAATCCCTTTCGCTCAATAAATTGCATTCAGTTTTTGACAGAATGCATATAAGTTACTAATTTAATACTACACTAAACAATTTTAGGGTTCCGTCCGTACTTAAAAGTAAAAACGGAACCATTATAAGATCACTCCAGTGTCTGTCTGTCTGTCTGTCACAGCCATTTTACTCGTAAACTATGGAACGTGGAAAGTTCAAATTCGGGGAAGTAATAAAGACCATTAACCCACATATTTTCAGATTAATAAACATTCATAAATATATTTAGTAAAAATGTAGTGGGGCTAATTATGGTACTTGAAAAAAAAAATCTTTTCTTTGTATATCGTGTGGGGTATCGTGTGAAAGCTTTCGTAACGCTGAACTCAAAAATACATTCCTTTTAATTTTAGGTATTATATTTTCAAAAATATTGTCGAAAATGTAGCGCAAAAATATGTTCCCCCCCCCCCCCCCCCATCTAATTCCAAATCTACTGAAACTAAAATTATGAAAAAATTAGAGGTAGTAGATGCTAATTTAAACCTTGCCGGAAAATTATAACGATCACCATAGGTCACATAGTTTTTGAGAAAATCGCATTTTTCTGTTATACACAAATTTCGACTTACGGGCATTTAGAAAAATTGTTGAGCATCGCTGGATGTACCTATCGTAGTAGAAGTATAAAAGCATTGTTGATAATGAATTTCGAAAAAAATCATCGGTAATTAGCCGATATATTAACCCTTAAATATACGGCCAGTTTGGACATACACAATGACAGGAGAGGCATACTCCATGCCTAGTTAACAAGTTTTAATGATATATATGTGTAATGTAATGTCCAGTAACAGTATAAAAGAAATAAATGTCAAATTGTTAAAAACATACTAATTTCACGGGATACAAAAAATTGGAAAAAATAAAAAAAAGACCATTTTCAACATTAAATGTCTTAAAATAAGGACTTTAAAACACAATTCTAATTGGGATGAAAGATATAAGTATGTTCTTTCATTTAATGTATTTAAAAAATTGCAAAGTGCAGAATTACTACAGTCGGACCTCTATTTAACGAAGTCGCTAAATCACGAAAAAAAGTTCGTTATATGGAAAATTCGTTAAATAGAGATGAATCTTTTTAAATACTTTAAACTACACAAAACAGATTTCTAATTCATAAACACTAAACATTATTAAAAAACTTAAGTAATCACACTTTTCTTTGTAAATCATATTTATTTTTTTTATTATTATTATTCATTTTACCCATCAAAAAGAAATCTGTAAGGACAACAAGAATTTTAAAAAATACTGTCCAGAATACACTGTATTTTCAGTTTTAAGAAAATATTTACATTAAAATTAATGAATTTTAATGACGTTATCGTATTTATTATAACAAGTAATTTTAAACACTGTATTACTACATGTGTTCTTAAATTTAATTACTGAAACTTATTTACTACAGAACAGCCCTTTTGAGTGTGAAAGGGGGATATTGAAAGTTTGTATTTCCTGGATAAAATGCAAAGAATGACAGGGATTTTACTGCTCTCGTTGAGTTAGGCACCTGGTAAAACTAATTCAAGTTTATTGAGCATTATAAAATGTGTAAAAAAAAGAATAAGTTTGAAGTGTCGGGAAATATTTTGAGAAGTAGGAAGAAAAATTATATCAGAAGAAAAAGTTCGTTAAATAGAGAATACACTTCGCTATTTGGAGGTTATTTTACGGAGAAATTCGGAAAATGTTGTTGGTTCCGAGGAAAAGTTCGCAAAATAGAGGTTCGTTAAATAGAGGTCCAACTGTATTTATAGGGGGCTCGAAACTATTAGACATTTGTCAAACAGAAAATTAGCATAACAGTTTGCAAGATTAGAAAATAAATATTGCAACTAGAATGAAAATTTTAGTGCTTACTTATACTTCAGATTGTAATAATTACCCTGAACTTAAGTAAATTTGGCCTTTAAAGCATTTTTATATTTTTAATGCAATGTTGCATTTAGCTAATACAAAATTTTGAAAATTTCAACAGTATAATCACATTAAAAAATATTTTCTTGAACAAATATATGTGAATATATATATCATGAAATATACGTTTTGAAAATTTCATGAAAAAATATTCAGAAGTTTTTGAGGTATCCTGCGCGTTATGCCCAAAAAACGACATTTGGAGAAAAATGACTTTAAAGTTTCGAAAACGTCGCTTCAGCTGTTGAGCGAGTATAATTCTAAAAGCCATAACTTCTGATCTAATGGGAATTTCAAAGAAACGATTATATCAAAATGTGCAGAAAAGATAGGAGTTTAACATCTAAAAAAAATTAAAATTTCTAAACTTTTGAAGCTTTAAGAGTCCTGCGACCACTTAACCCTTTCCGGCGCGGAGTAATTCTGTTTATAAACTTATGAAATAATGCACTGACACCAGAATTTATAAACGAATTTATTGGAAAATACGAACTTGTTTATTTTCACGTACATGATAACAGGAAAATTTTAATTAAATATTCTTGGTGCCGTTTGTCTGTTTTGGAATTAAAATTAGGTGTGCTTTTTTTAAGGACACTGCCCTCGAAAGGTTTAATTAGAATGAATCACATAAATACTGTGGGATTCGCGACTAGTTTGCATTGAGTGTATCTCTCAATACACCTCGAGTGACTTTAAAAGTTAATTAAAAACCTAACTGGAAAAACGCGGTGCTGACCAAGGTGGCGTTGCAACTTTGCGACCTTCTTTCGAAACGCGCTTAGCTCAATGCCAAATTTAAACTTTGAACAAAGGTTTTGTTTTAGCTACACTGTAGAAATATAGGTTATTTCTAGGCTAAATTTAGTTTTATAAAATGCCAAATGAAGTTTAAATATGCACTGCTTTTATTGTCAGTACCGAATTAAGTTCATCATAAACAAATTAGAATAATATTAAAAAATGAGTTGTACTGAATAGCTATATTCGATATTATTTAGGTTCCATATTTCTTTGAACTTTCATGATTTATCCATTTACACTTTTCTAATATATACTGTTATACCCAACCCTTTGTTGCATAGTTTTTGACAAAGTCTTAGTATTATTTTAGCAACGGTTTTTTTTATAATACAATTACAAATTCAAATATTTATTCTACGGAACCCTCCGTGCGCGAGTAATACTCGCACTTAACCGTTTATTTTATTTAATATGGTAATTTTGCTAAAAAAGAAAATTAGTGACAATTTGTATGCAAGAATAATTTACTTAAGACAAAGCAAATATGCAAATTGTCATATTTACACAATTAAAATACAATCGCTCACTTCTCTTTGCGTTATTTGAGCAAATGATGTTTTTAAAGCACATCCTTTTCATGATTTACACCACACTCGAAATTTGATCTGTAATATCACATTTTGTTTTGTAATATCAGTGAACAGCAATAAGCAATTGTTGAACCTCTCATGTCTTTTGTGGTAGAAATTTTCCTTTCTCATTTTGATCATGGTTGTCACTGAGAATTTCTTGATCTTTTAATAACCAAAGTTATATCAAAGTTGCTTTTGAAAAAAATATTAATTTTGCGCGGTCAGTTTGTGTAAAAATTGTCCACATTATACATTATCTGATGAGTAGTGCGCTTTAAGGCTCCTGTCCCTGCCGGCGAAGGCCACGAGCTAATTCTTATCCTATGGAGAGGGATTTTTCTAATATCTCGTTTGCATTTCAACATTTTTAAACATTTTTTTTTTTTTTTTTTTTTTTTTTTTTTTTGCATTGGATAGCCGAGACCCATCTCTACATCGCACTTTTTTTACTTTTTCGATTTTGGTTGCAGATTTTTTTAGAATGACCCTTTCATTTTCAGAACCAGTTTTGAATGTGAAAGTAACTTTATAAAAAATATATGCGACCAAAATCGAAAAAAAAATTAAAAATGCCGAAATGCCGAAATGCAAACGAGATATTAAATAAATCCCTCCCCATAGGATTAGCATTAGCTCGCGAGTGTCTTCGCCGCAGTGTTGCCAGATTGAGGACTAGTTTAATTCAGATTATTTCACTGTCACCACTTTTTTTTTAAATAGTACGAGTATAATTCACCTTATTTTTTAGAATTTTTAATCTATTTTTAAATGGGTCGAATATTTCTATTTCAAAAATCCCTGCCGGCCCGGCCTACAGGCAGAGGTAGATTTCGAAGTCAAATATACTAATTTCACAAACAAAAACCAAATCATGATTATAGATAAATCCACTTTAACAATTGTATCTGGCCGCTCTTGACGAGTTTTTATTTCATTTTCATATAATAGCTGGTTTTATCAGAATCATGTTAGGGCGGTATTCAAAAAAATACTTTTCCATGCTCGACAACTCGAAATTTTCTGGCATAATTCCAGATTCATTTTTAATTAAAAAAAAATATGAAACTTGCTGACGTGATTTTTGAAGAAATTTATAAGCGACCTGTGTTTTTATTTTTTGTTCAATTAATTAAAACTTTATTTATAAACAATTATTTTCTCAGAAGGACAATATTTTTCGTTTCTAACACAATCGCTTCGGGAAATTCCGTTCAAAATGCCCACTTTGACATCATTTTTTGAAATATATTCTGCCTCTATCTAAAAATCGATTATTACGGTACATTATATAGTTTCTGAATAAGCGAATCTACCAATTAAATGCGTTTGAGAGCAAAAATGAATTTAAAAACCAGTCAGAAAATAAGCAGTTTGGATTTAAGCGCATCCTTAATACAATGATTTTTCCAACACAATCCGCTTCTGTAAATTCGGTTCAAAATGCCCTTTTAAACAGCATTAAAAAAAATATATTCTGCCCCTATCAGAAAATCGACCATTACGGTACATTATATAGTTTCTGAGTAAGAAAACGTACCAATTGGAAGCCTTTGAGAGCAAAAATGAATTGTAAAATGAGTCAGAAAATAAGCAGTTTGGATTTGAAAACACCCTTACTAAGATCATTTTTTACTTCAACCGGTATGTATTTTTAATTTGTTTTTGCTCTAAGAATCGGTCCTATCCAAAACTTGTCTATATAGATGTTGTAGACAATATTAAGAAGATATATGATAAATTCATGGGGATTTTATATCTTTTGAATTGACGGAGTTATGGATTTTTTTCTTCTTCAAACCACCTTTTTGTTTTCGTTTTTAATTTTTTTTGCGGTACGAATTAGTCCTATCAAAAACTTGTGAATATAAAAGTTGTAGATAATTTTAAGAAGATTCATGATAAAATTAATTGGATTTGATATCTTGAGAATTGACGAAGTTATGGATTTTTTTCTTCTTCAAACGCCCTTTTTGTTTTCGTTTTTAATTTTTTTTGCGGTACGAATTGCTCCTATCAAAAACTTGTGAATATAAAAGTTTTAGATAATGTTAAGGAGATTTATAATAAAATTAATTGAATTTGATATCTTGAGAATTGACGAAGTTATGAATTTTTTTCTCCCAAAAACCCTATTTTTTGCGCCCCTTGAGCCCATTTTTAACTTTATCAAAAATCTGTGATACATAAATTTTTGGCCCTATTTTTAGAAGTAATAAAAACTTTAAACTGATTTGATATGTACAAAAATTAAGAAGTTATGGGGGGTTTTCTGTTTTCACAAAACCCCTCCCTATTTCCCTCCCCTTGGTTCGATTTTGCCCATTAACGAACTTGACCGAGATTTTGTGCCCATTGATTTTATGTATCAGTTCGGAAGAGATTGGTGCAGAATTACGAAAGTTATCGTGTCCAGAAGAAAGTGATATATATATATATATAGATAGATAGATAGATAGATAGATATATAAAGTTTTTTACTGAGGGTGGTTTTGGGTTCTAGGGGTCATGATCGGTGTAGATCTGCAAAAATTTTTCAGAAATTCCAACATAGGAACGATCCCAATAGGTAGTATTTCATACGAAATCTACCTAAAAAGCAGTGGCAATAAAAAATCTGGAGACTAAAGTGTCCCCAATCTGGCAACACTGCTTCGCCGGCAGGGACAGAAGCCCTATGCGATGACTTTAAAGTTAATTGTAAATAGGTATTGACGGAGGAAAATAAAATTGTGCTCATTAAATGGAGGTAGACGCATTTACCAGAGTCCTATATCATCTGCAAGAGTCTTGTCAACTCAAAATAGAATAAAGTTAAAAAAATAAGTAAACATATACCATGGTGATGACTCTTTGGACGTAATTATAAAACTTGCATCTGAGGTCCCCTTTCTTAATGTGATATAGAGTTAAGAGTCAGTAAAAATGGGAAAAAAAATAATAAGAAACAAATTATAATGTAAATTTGTACTTAAATTTTGCCGTTCAATGTATTTTTTATAATTTCTAATATCATAAGGGAAAAAAAGTACATATACAAAGTTTCTGCTAAAAATCACAACATACTCATGAAAAAATTAAAAGGGAGTGAAATTACTCCCTAAAACGGTTGTATTTGCTAATGCTGCACGGGTCGGGTAGTTAACCAGCAACTGAAAATAAATAAATAAATAATAATAACAGTAATAATTCGTAAGTCTAGCTCATAATATAATTTACTCATAATTTTAATCATTTTTTTTTTTTCATTTTAAAAAAGTATTTTGGCACAATTTTTCACTTTAAAAAATCGTTTTTCGGTGGCGTTATTATAAGGAAAAGGTAAGGTTTAAAAATCTCAGAAAGTTATCTTACACGGAAACTCGTTTATCATACTTTCCCAAACCTTATTACAATGCATCTTCACGCACCGTCTAATAATAGAGATAAAACATAGTAGCAGTGTTTTTACTTTACACATTCAGTCAAAAGAAAACAGTACTATAATTGTGATAAATATATCCCATTTTTAATAATATTACGGCATTATGGCTCTGGAAAATATTGCTATAAAACAATCTTTTCTCATTAGTTTGTGTTTTAGAGGTTATGATGTATGGAGATACGTAGGGTCGAGAGGACATAGTATTAGCGTAAATGAGAAAAAATTGGGCTTCTTTGTCTCATATTTCATTCCAAAAAATGTTTTATGTGTCCCATCTATTATAAATACTGAATCTCCTTGGAAAATGTTATGTAAGGCTATCGTTTCTCGTTAGTTTGTGTTTAAAGGTTTATCATATCCTATCATAATCTCTTCGAGATGATATAAACTTTATTTTTTTATGTAATTGAGCATGGAACTTTCTATTCGTGTACCATTATTTTTTTCCATATAGCTGCTTGTGTTTAAAAAAAACAAACCTTCCGTTGTAATTTTTTTTAGCATTAAATATATTTTCAAAACTCCATTTCGACTCTTAATTGGTAAGTTGGGGTGGCGGAAATTATCAAAAATACTTCTAGAATATTATTGGAGGTACTTTTTTTAGACTGCTGACCAGGTCCCTACATGACGGTTTTTGCCCAGCTGAACGGATCGATGTCTGGCAACGGGGTGAATATTTCCCTGATCTCAGCATGGCGAAGGCCTACTTGACAAGACTCCAGGGCACCGTGTATTGAAGTGCTTCTTCTTGCCTTTTTTTTTTTTTTTTTTTTTTCGAAGTTGGCCGGTTTCTAAAGCTGCTATCAGATTCACCAACTTTTCGAGCAATTTTTGAGCCAACTCTTGATTTCTTGCAATTTTTCGCGCAATATTGTCTCAACACCCAGTGTGATAGCCAACAGCAATAGCCACAACTTCTTATCCACAGCTCTAAAAAAGTCTGCGCTAGCCGCGACTTTTCCTCCCAACTTTCAACATTTCAGCCAATCAGAGATAAGCGATTGATATGAATAGGCAATAAGTATTAACGGCTGGTACTAGTAGTACTGGTTTTTCTCCAACTTTAGCAACGACAGTTGTAACCTTTCTCTCCCTTTGAACAGGAAAAAGTTAGGGTTAAAATCGGTTGAAAAGTTGGTTGCTCGAAAAGTTGGTGGATCTGATAGCAGCTTAACTGATGTTTAGCTGAGTCTATTCGGCATTACACGGCGCAGCGAAGTGATGCTGAGTGAATGTGAAACACTGGAGTATTTACTGACCTTATTTTGGAAAGTACTATTTGGTCGTCGCTTCTAAAGTGTGTCCCTAAATTCACACAAGAAATAATTTTTATAAAAAACACAGGTTTATAAATAAAAATCGTAATTTTTTTATTGGTTCATAAAGTATACAGTACAGACTAATATATGGAATAGTATATCGGGAAAATGACCTCCACGGCTTTGGTAGCATATACGCACATTTTTGTTGAAATTTTCCACGACCTTTTGCATAAATGAGGCTGAATTTCGTTTATACAGCGCACAATTTCCTTCTTCAAGGCGGGGGTTGTCGTGAGCTTGTTGGTATAAACCTTAGACTTAAAAAAAGAAAAAAAAAAAAAAAAAAAAAAAAAGTCCAAAGGCGTTAAATCGCATGATCTGTGTCGCCAAATCTGATCACCGAAACGAGAAGTTACACAACCAGGAAATGACTCATGCAGTAATTGAATTGTTTCTCGGGCTGTATGGCATCATGTGGCACCATCTTGTTCAAATCATATGTCGTCCACATCCATAATCTTGCAATTTAGATATAAAAAATTTAAGCACAAAGGGCTCAAAATTGAAATATTGCCTTTATTTTGGGACACCTAACAAAGCTAGGGAGGTATGCTATTCCATACATAACCCTTTACTTTATTAATCAATAAAAAAAATACAATTTCTAATTATAAATATGTGTTTAGTATCAAAATTACTTTTTGCTTGAATTTTGGGACACCCTTTAGTTGGGTTTATAATTTGTACTTATCTTGTGCTCTTAAGCTTTTGACTTTAACCTTGAGGTTGTACTTTTTTTGTCAGGCTGAGTTGTCACTGATCGTTGTTATGCTAATCACTTTTTGGGGTTTTTTTCATCCATTATGCTTATAAAATCTATTTCCTTAACTCTTTTTCAACATGCAATTTCCAAGGAAGTGGTGCAGTATTTTTCCCCCCCAAATATCTTAAACTTTTTTCGTTATTTCTTCAAGTTTTATCAAACTTTTAATCTGCGCAAGAAAGAAACGAGATGGTTGCTTAAAACGAATACTCTTTCTGCAATTATTAAAAAAAGAAATATACGTAGTTCAAAATTTAGTGTCAAAATAGGTACCAGTCTTTTTATTTGGTTCCTTCATTAGAAATAAAAACTAGAAATGTTATAAATATATCCCCTCTATGACTAAACTAAAGCTTTGTTTCGATACAAAGAAAAATACGTCATTCAAAATTTAGGGTCAAAATATGTACCAGTCTTTTTATTTGGTTCATTTATTAGAAGGAAAAAACTATAAATGTTATATCCCATCTATGACTAAACTAAAGCTTTGTGTCGTTAAAATATTAAGGATCTTGGCGACATTGCCCTAGTTATTAAAAATGCGAAAAATAGGTAATTCAAAATTTAGGGTCAAAATTTGTACAGGTATTTTTATTTGGTTCATTTATTAGAAGGAATAAAACTATAAATGTTATAAATATATCCCATCTATGACTAAACTAAAACTTTGTGTCGTTACAATACTAAAGATCTTGGCCTACATTGCCCAATTTATTAATATATATATATATACGTAATTCAAAATTTAGTGTCAAAATATTTTCCAATTTTTTGTTTGGTTCATTCATTAGAAAGAAAAAACTATAAATGTTATAAATACTTTTGGCTGTGGGGATTCTTGAAATCAAAAGTGTATCGCGACCAACCGGCATCACTAGCAGCACTGAAAGATGCCATACGCCAAAATGTGTCTGCCATAACGCAAGAAATGCTACTAAATGCTGTGAATGGTGTGGTGACTCGTCTCACAGCTGTACTTCTGAATGATGGACAGCACATTGAACATTTACTGTACCATTAATTAACTGTAATTAAGCTGACTTGTAAGTTGTCAACATTTTGTCATTTGTAAATAATCTTTTGGTGCAATAAAACACTACAGCGCCATCTGTTGGTCACCAACAGAACTATTTTTTTTTTCGTTGCCATACAAATCCCGGTTTCTTTTCCATCCGTTTGGTGCAAACCGTATCTTTGTATCTTGATTCACTTTCGAATTATTCATTTTTAAAGTTTGTCCTGACTTTTGGATCACTCGGTATATCCCATCTATGACTAAACTAAAACTTTGTGTCGCTACAATAATAAGGATCTTGGCTTACATTGCTGAAAGCTGTTTTCTTATTATGGGCTCTGTGCTGCTATACAGCATATATCATGGTCAGGTGGTCAACCTAACGTGGTACCCCCGGTATTTAGTATCCAAGCACATTTGGTACTCATTTTATTAACCCGCGGAGGAATGAAAGGTTTGAGTGAACTTTGTAAAGTCCGAAATCGAACTCCGAACCTGATGCGCTTGACCACTAAACTGCTGCCTCCTTGGTAAATATTACTGAATTATAAATCTCGAAATTGCAGTGAAAAAAAATTGTTGATTTTACAATAGTAGGATTCAAAAGTTCCTGGACTGATTCTATAACTGTAAAAATATTATCAATTACGTTGCTGAAACACATCCACCTTCGAAATAAAATCCTTGTGCAACAACACACTTTTGCCATCGGCTGTAAAGGTCATCGAAGCACTTCTGGAATCCATTTTTATCCACGTCCTTTAATTCAGCCTGCGATGCACTTTTACCTTCATCTGAAGATTGAAATCGACGACCCTGCAAGCGACGTGCCAGTTCAGGAAACAGGCTGAAGTCGCGGGGTGAGAGATCAGGGGAGTAAGGAGGATGTGGAAAAACAGTTGTTTTCGTTTTCGCAAGAAAGCCAGCGACGACTGGGGATCGGTGTGCAGGAATGTTGTTATGCAAAAGCACCCATGACTTCTTAGCTCACAATTTTGGCCTCTTCTTCCGAACCGATTCACGCAAACGACGCAGGATGTCTACATAGAGTTTTTTGTTGCATCCTTCAGGGATAAATTCCAGATGCACAATGCTCTGGATATCGAGGAATACCTCTAGCATGACCTTCCCTTTAGAGCGATCTTGGCGGAATTTCTGCTTCTGTGGTGATTGTGGTGATTTCCACGTTGCCGTGCTCAGTGTTGAATTCAGACACTTTTCTCCGGGATGGATTTCTGTGGCTCCGGGGGGGACATTAGAAAGTTCCGGGGGGGAAATTGCACTTTTTGACCATTGAAAACACAATATCTCAAATCTTCCGGGGGGGACATCTCAGTGCTCCGGGGGGGAATGTCCCCCCGGGCCACCCCCTGAAATCAACACTGGCCGTGCTGCATGACAACGCTCTTGGACACCGACTCCTAGTCGTCGCTGACTTTCTTGCGAAAACGAAAACAACTGCTTTGACGCATCCTCCTTACTACCCTGACCTCTCATCCTACGAATTCAGCCTGTTTTCTGAACTGGCACATCGCTTGCAGGGTCGTCGATTTCAATCTTCAGATGAAGTTAAAAGTGCATCGCAGGCTGAATCAAAGGACATGGCTAAAAATGGATTCTAGAAGTGCTTCGGCAAAAGTGTGTCGTTGCGCAATGATCTTATTTCGAAGGCGGATGTGTTTCAACAATGTAATTGGTAATATTTTTACAGTTATAGAGTCAGCCCAAGAACTTTTGAATCCGACCTCGTACAATACTGGCAGCTGCGATGCCAGTTTTTAACCGTAAAGTTAACAGTAATAAACAGTAAAATTAGCAAGTAATATATCTTTTCGTAGTAATATACGGTTTGATTAATTTTTACGACTATATATTACTGCTTATTATACGGTTATAAACAGGCATCCCAGCTGCCAGTATTACACTGTAAAATCAACATTTTTTTGCAGTGTATTAATATAAAATAATATTTTTCCATTATTTTGCGTTTTAGAGTTTCTGACATTGGGGCATTTAAATAATCTTTAGGCTTCAGCGTACTCGAACTTGAAACGAAGCAAGTCTCCGCGTAAATGAGAATACTTTTTTTTGTGTTTTATTCCTTATGTTTCATCTCCAAAAATGTTTTATGTCTATCATTTTATAAATATTACCGAGACATTACCTTGAAAAATATTAAGTAATGCTATTTTTTCTCATTATTTTGTGCTTGAAAGCTCATGATATCCTGCAATAAACTACATATATTAACTTTATGTCTTCACATAAACGAGCGTGGAACTTTATGTTTGTATGACATCATTTTTCAATAACAGAAAAGAGAAGAAATACGTTTAAAAACTTTCCGTTATAATATCTTTAACATAAAATCTATTTCTTTCACTCTTTTTCAACACATACTTTATAAGAAAGCGTTGCTGAAATCATTTCAAATGGTTTAAGCTTTTTTTTCTTTTGTTCTTCAAATTTTATCAAAGCCCGAAGAAGAGATAAACGAAACAGCGTTTAGAATGAATGCTCTTCCTATATAGATATTAAAAATAAGGAAGAAAAATAATTTAGAAATTTCTTCAGAGAAGCATACATATTTTTTGCAGACTGTTAAATTTTACTCACCGAAGTATGTGCCTCGCTTTTAGATTGTCCGATTTGTGTTCATTAGCTTGCAAGTAGTATTCTGTACTTATACATAAAAAGATTTTTATAGCCCAATTTTCAATTTTCGTGTTTTGAATCTTCAAAAGCAATTTTCTTTATCTTCAAATCTTAAATTCCGGCGCTAAAGACCCCATTTTCTTTTACAGTCTCGCTCCCTTTTTACATATTTTATGTTTTCTTCAGGTCGCTTTCTTAGATTTGTTTAAGATTAGGTTTTAGTATCTATAACTTTTCGATGAGGTACATTTTAAGCGAGATTTTATTTCCCTTTACCTAATTATACTTTTTTTTTTTATATCTAATTTATATTCGAAAGACAGAAATTGTTTAATAATTCCAAATTCGTGATATTTAAAAGCAGTTTTATTTGCATATTTATTGAGATTTATTAATACACCTATTAAATTTATAATTTCTCTTTTTAACACTTTTCAATGCAGTTGTAAAACATTATGAATCCGATTTGTCTAGTCGTGCTCTAACTCAAGTAAATATATTCGGATTCCCATGTAATTGATATATATGTTATTCAGAATTACTTTAGCATGCTCGGTATTGAAAATGAAGCGTGTAGCATTTACGGTTCGTTTACAGGGACACTTAAAAAAAAAAAAAAAAAAAAAAAAAAAAAATCCATTACAGTATGATCTACCGAGAAAAATTGTTTGCGGTGTATTTTAATGATGTTACACTATTTCAAACATATTGAAACTGCTAAGTGAAAAACGATATAGAGTTAGTTTACAGGGACACTTAAAAGAATTTCGTTACTTTATGGCATGTGGGGAAAAATCGTTCGCAGATGTTTAAAAAAGGGCAGAGTGCTGCTGGTGAGAAAGGGCACTTTTTTAATTCTAAAGGGCATGTTTTGGATTCTAAAAGGCACTTTTCGGACTCGTTATGGCACTGTTCAGATTCATAAGAGCACTTTTCTTATTCTTAAGAGCCCTTTTTAATTACTTAAAGTCACTTTTTTTATTTTTAAATTCATTCTTTCGATTTTAAAGCCTTTCAAGACAACATTGAACCAGTTTTTTAATGCAAAAAAGTGAAAGGACACTTTTTTTTTTTTTTTTTTTTTTTTTTTTTTTTACTGAGAGGCAAGAAGGGTGCTAATGTTTTTGGATGAGGGGCAAGCAGGGTGCTAATTTTTTTGAATGAGGAGCAAGAAGGGTGCTGTTTTGTAAACCAAAGGGCAGGTGAGGTACAGCACCCTCCTGAAACTGCCGGGTGCAAACTTTGCTTACACTATTTCAAAGATATAGAAATTGATATACATCTCTGAGGTGCACTACAAGATGCTTTACGGTATGCATAACATTTATCTTTTGTTTACAAGAGCACAGAAAATAATTCGGTTTTAGTACTGTATATGAGCGAGCGACAGCTGATTGAAGTACGTTTTCAATTATGGTACGCTTTTAAAAATTACCTAATTTTTTGCATATTACTTGTATATAAATTCTATAGATCATATACAGAGCAGTTCAAAAGAATTCATTTGAGTTTATTGGCGGAAAATGCAGAAGAGGAATTTTCAACTGTATTATGCTTTTCCTAATTGAAAATTTTACCATACTGTGTAGTATATATATAAATCTATTGATCCTATTGATCATTATACAGTGCTTCATATAGAAATTTGAATAATTACGTAAGTAGAACACAACTGCTCCTTACACCATATTTTGGGCCAAATATCTGCTTTATGGAATCTCTTCGTTTAAAACCTTTCATTTTCATGTATAAAGTTTTTTTTTTTTTTTGCATGTTAACTATATTAAAATTCATCAAAATCAATAGCACTAACAATGTATTTCTTTTCCATCGATATTGTCTATACACCAAAATTTGGTAGCATTCATAGATATGAAAATTCTCTTCCGGGTATAAGGTCAAATTCGACAACCGTGACTGCAACAGCATTCTCACCCCCGTCTGGTATCGTCACGCTGTTGCAGTCTCGATCTAAGATTATATTCCCTGGCCTTGGTCAAAATCCAGATCCTGAGCAGAGAGTGTGGACTTGTGTGGGACATCATCATTGTCACTAGCAAAGGTGATGAGTGAATTGTTAGCTGATAATTGAGGTCATAACGGATTCAGGAACTGTTGAATTTGTTTTGTTAATAGTTTTATACATTTGCATTTACAAGGAGCGTGTTTGAATCACCTTCATTTTCTTTTCTTATCTATGCTCTCCATAATGGGCAGGACGATCACGATAAGCCCTTCCGGCTAATATTGGACAAATGTATAGCCATTTTTTCGCTTACGCTGTGTTGAATAGAATGTATTTTTACACAATGAAAGTATAGAGCGCTTAGCGATCTCATAACCTCCCGTGAGCACCAAGCTATTTTTCTTTATTCAGCTGTAGATTATATTCTTCTTTGTGTCCACTTTACAGCGTATCGGTGAGCCTAAGAGGTTATTGATTCCAAGTCTTCGTGATTGCTTTGCATTCAGAAAAAGTGGTTCCTGTTGAATTTAACATTTAAAATAATATTTTTTTCCAGTAATTACATATATTTCTTTTTCTTTTCCTTTCGTTTCTCTTTTTCTTTTCTCTCTCCGAATATAACATACTACATTTGCGAAGCATTATCTAAACATCGTTTGTCGAGAGAGTTTCAAAACTGATGAGAATAAATTTAAGATACGGTAAAACATATTAGAGTCCTGAACGGGTCTGGTTCATACCGGAAATTCCCCTTAAGGCTGTTCTTAACTGCTCCGCTGAACAAGCACAAAACGTTTTTACACACTTACAAATTCATTTTTGAACGGAAAGATATATAATTGGAAAGCCTGGCCATGGAAGCGATTTGGAATGAACTGTTTTTTCCATTTTTTGATCAATCAATTACCCATTGAATTGTAAGCAATATCGATCACGTGACAAACCCGTTTTTCGCCCGCTCTTGAGTGTTTTTTCTCCGTTCGCGCGGAAACTCGGTTCAAAGCGTCCACTTTGACACTGTTTTCTGAAAGATCTATTGCGTTTGCAAAAAAAAAGGAAAAAAACAGCTCGATGACATATTTTCTGAACAACAACACCAGCTAGTTTCAGGCCTTTTCGAACAAAAATAAATTAAAACTTATGTCAGGAAGTTGCCCTTTTGGATTTGAGAACAGCCTTAAAATTTCTGAAACCTAACCCGAACCCAACAAAAAAATGTCGTCAAACTGAAAACACAGGGCTGCAGAGTCGGTGGGAAAAATGGACGACTCCGATTCCGAGAATTTTAACAGATCCGACTCCGACTCTTTCCCTCAAAAATGGGCCGACTCCGAAAACGCAGACCTGCTTGCAAAATGGACGACTCCGACTCCGGGAATTTTTACAGATCCGACTCCGACTCTTTCGCTCAAAAATGAGCCCGACTCCGACTCCGCAGCCCTGTGAAAACAGATCAAAACTCAACGGAAAAAAGTCGTCCACCTGAAACCCAACCTGATTCATCCTAAACCAGAAATACTTAAACACGAATCCAACCTTATCCGAAGTGAAAAAAAGATAACCTATATTTAATACAATTATGGAAAAGTTTACAGTTATATCTCTAATACCTATTTTATTTTTATTTTTTTATTATTATTTTTTTTTTAATGAACATATCTATACACTCAATTATATTTAAATAAATATATATATATATATATATTTAAATCAGTGTTTCTATTGAAAAATCGGGTTAACCCGAACCCACCCCGAAAGATTCAAAACACAAACCGAAACCGACTTAAACCGCAGTTCGGGTCCTATTTGGGTAAAATTGGTTCACCAGGCCGTGCAGCAGGGTTGCAAAAAAGCCGGCTAAAATTAAAAAAAGCCACGCCGATGGCTTTTATTGGTTTTAACCGACTTTTTTTTTTTTTTTGGCCAAAATTGTCCATAATTGGCTTTTATACAGTAGAACATTTTAATTAGTTTTAACGACATTTAATTGACTTAGAATTTAATAAATAACCCAATTTCTCAATAATGAAGACATTAATACTGAAATATAGATGGAACTGCTAGTAATTTGTAGTCAGAATTGCAGACATGTGAGCTAAATTTTAAACCAACTGCTTTATGTGGTTTACATTGACCTTTAACCCCACCCTTTCCCGCCATTTTTACTGCTTTATAAAATTAAGAAGGACAATGGTTGCTTAGTTACATGTTTTATTACTTAACTAATTTTAAGAGCTATTAATATATGTGTTATTTTATTTCTCAAACATTTAAAATCATACAAAAAGCCATATAATATAAACACCATCTCTCACTATTATAAACAGTATTATGAATAGCAGATACATGAATTTATGCAAGAATATGCACTCTTTTAAATAGCAACAAGCTTTTCAAAATTTTAATTTAACAAATTTTATTTGTTTAATAGCTTTTTTTATTTCATGTACTTATGCACTAAACTCTTCTCAAATATTGCAGATTTCTTAATTTCTCTTTCAACATTATTCATTCAATGACTTAATTTTTCCATATGGGCATGTAAGAATGTTTTGATTTTGATGTTTTACATTTTGTTATTTTTTAATTAAATATAATCTTTAAAATATGTTGTATAATGCGGAGCTATGTAATACAGAACTTCAAAACATCACTTTGGAGTATAATTTATATTCTTTTCTTCAATATTTATACGTTTTTTTTTTTTTTCCCGTCATAATGCCTTCACAGTTACTTCCTAGTGGTTATAAAGACTTATTTATCTGACAAATTTAGAAATTTATAATTTGTTTTAGTAGAAAATATAAGTGCATTAAAAATAAATTAATCCAAATTTAATATGAATTAGCTGTAAACTAGCTTTCAAAAAATAAAAACTGGCTTTTTTATGTGGTTAAAACCAAAAAAAGCCGGCCGGCTTTTTTTGGCCCGGCTAAAAACCGGCAACCCTGCCATGCAGGACGTTAGAACTAGAACATACTACGAGTGTGCAGTTGTCACACTCGTCGTTGTTGTGCATAAATGAATATCCCAACTTTACAGGGCTATTAAAAGAAGAAGAAAAAAGTACAACCTTGTTGTTCATCGGTAATCAAAAGTAACAGTTGGAAGTTTAAATTCAACACAGTTGTAAGTGTTCAATGTGAGCCGCTCTAGAAACACGAACGATATCGAGGTGGTAAGATAACTTATCCCACACTTTTTTCAACATGTCTGATGTGGCTCTTTGAATGGCTGCAGATATGCGTGTCCTGAGTTCGTCAACATCAGTTTGTCGCGGTGAAACAAACACCTGATCTTTGATGAGGCCCCACAAAAAAAAATAATAATAACATGGAGTGATGTCAGGGCTGCAAGAAGGCCATTGATGAAGAGCAAGGTCCTGGGGTGCTCGGCAACCAATCAACAGGTACCACAATTGGTCATTTAAAAAAACAACGTACAGCTAAGGGCCAATGGGGTGGCGCACCATCCTGCTGTAGAATAAAATCGCCAGATTCTTCTTCTAATAGTGGCAGTTGGGATATTCATTTATGTGCACTCTGTATATCAAACAATTTTTGTAAAGGAAATCAAGATTTCAGTTCATTTATTCAGTCAAAAATGCAAGGCGCCTCACTCCGATATAAGAACCGAAATGTTTTCCAAACCTTAACAATAATAGATATATTGAAGTATAATCACGAAAATTTTTTTAAAAAGATCTACCTTACTTTGTTCGAAATCGGATGGCATCTCGAAAAGTGCTGGAAGTACATAGTGAAATATACTCTATTTTTTGGAACCTCGGTGCTTTGGGACACTCTTCATATGAAATATTAGTAAAAAGCTTTGCAAATTTTGAATTTCAGATACTGATGTAATTTATTCAAATTCCGTGTATTATTTATTCCACAACAATAATTAAAATCAACTCAGATATATCGATTTTCTCTTGGCAGATTGGCAGATCACTTTGCTTTAAGTATTAGAGTTAAATTTGAATGCAGACAAATATGTTATGCTTAGTATAAAATATACTAAGTTTTCTAATAGTGACAACTTTCATTAAAACAATCGCTTCTTCATCACTTCCGATATTCATTTATGTCGTTTTAGTGGGGTAAAATGTCTGCATATCCAAATAGTATATCATGCTAGCAAATCACCATTTCAGCTTTCCTTCGCAAAGTCTTATTATTTATATATATTTTAATTTCGATTGAATAATGATGAATTGCACTAGATGTTAACAAAATCGTACCTGTCTTAACATAAAACATATCAGAATACTAGAGTAATACCTTTACTGTAAATAAAAGTAACTAGTCTTTCTGCTACTGCTGTAATTGATTTATTGTGACCAAGACCTTTTCTCGGCCTATATTAAAAAAACTATTGCATATAAAAACATGAAAACTGGTAGTTTTGCAGAGAAATGTGCGATAAATATGGTGAAGCAGACAGTTTTTAAATCTCAAATTATTTTAAGTTCAATCTAATAGTGAAATCGGGCAATATAGTTCATTTACATAAGTTTTATAGGATCATCATAGGACTATGCATAGCAATTTAATCTCTTTTGCAAGCATATGAGCGGCCGTACATCTGCGTGTGGTGCGAAATATACAAATATTTTTTAAACATGTCTTACATTTTTTAATTTTGTTTTAAATTTTTTTAATTTAAAATTTCATTATCTGAATAGAGATTTATTTCATAGTTTGAAAAAAGCAGTATTTTACTTACTGCTACTGTTTCCACATTTTAAAAAGCACAAATACTAGTATTTCCAAACTGTTTTCAATTACAATATACAATTCATGTGAATATGAAAAAAAAACAAAGAAAATTTGAAAATAATCAAATTATTACGTGCGAAAAGCATTAGATGGCTAACATTACGTCATATTTAAATCAATTTTCATATAGAGTTTAAAAGAAAAAAAAAAGATTCTAGACGTTATTGCAAAAGTCCGGGAGGCAGCGACATTTTTTACTTACGCTCGTGTTCACGAATAACTTCGACCCGAGTTATGCCGAAAACCCGGGTCGAACGCTCAAATGTTATTCACCGTCTACCTCCCTGAACCGGTTCGAGGTTGAAATCTAACGCCAAGTTCAGTAACTGAACTCTGGTCTAGAGCAGGTTCAAGTCGGAATTTCTCAGCCGAGCATGCGTAGTTAACGAAAAACTAGCCGTGAGAGAGAGAGGGGAGAGGGCGGACATTTTACAAAAGCGGCGTTAGACATCAGGCTAATTTGCATTTTTGTTTAAGTAAAGAAACACACAGATTATCTTCGAATATCCAAAGATTCTCTGTAGATTTTTTATCAGTACTTATAGAAAGTTTGAAAATTAAATTTTGGGTCTATTGTGTGAAAGATATATATTTTTATTTACGTACAAACTTAGATAAATATATATGAGATCTAAAAAATAGATATTTGAACTTAAAACTTAAACAATTCATTTGAGTTTTATTACTTTATTGAAATCTTTCAGGAGGTTTTTCTTTTTAAAATTATGAATCTCATTATATTAAATACCTTTATCATTGATTACCACTATAGCATTGTTGTTATTGTTTGTAAGTTTCTATATGTTATGTTTCCCAATTTCTGCGTAATTTGAAATATTTATTTTAATTACATTTTATTTTCAATTGTATTTTAATTTCAAAATTATATATAATATAAAATATTGCATTAGTACTGTTTTATACGAAAATAATGAAAGTAATAATAAATCCTTTTTGATTACTTAAAGGCAGTCTGAATTCCTATATCTGTCTTGTTAAATTAATGTACCTTTTCCCATAAACTACTTTATTTATGGACTTGAAAAAAAATATGCATAAAATAAACAATTCTTAATAATCTGAAGTTAAATTTATAATTAAATAAAGCTTAGATATTTTTTTTAAAAAAATCTGAAGTTGAAACCACATTCAAATTTTAAAAAAACATGCAATTTTTTCAAAGATAATCATAATAATAAAATAAGTTCTTTTTATGAGTTTAAACAATTCACCTCAGATTAAACTGGGATATGTATAGAATGTTCAAGCAAAATTTCAAAGCATTATGTATAATAGTTTTTCAAAAAGGTACATCGCAGTTACAAAAACAGCATTTTGAGAAAATCAAGTTTAAAGTAAATAAACGCACTAGTAGTAACACAGATAAACAAACATAATTACTAAAAATTTTCCAACTTCTGGTTGCCGTAGAAACAAAAGTAATATATCAGTAGAAAGAGGAAAAATGGTAGATTCAAAATATTAAAAAATCGAAAATTCGATATATTTTAGGTTTTGACCTTCCAACTGCCCTTAAACAGGAGCCTCAGCGTTTTTAAATAAAAATTAATCACTTTTCAATATTACTTCATGAAATTATGAAGTTTTTTTTAGAGACCACTTATAATTTTTGCTTCCTAATTGATAGGTAAATAAAAATAAATTACTAAAGGGTTGAAATACGTTAATAAAAAACTTTTCTTTTTAAAAATAACCCCACACCAAAAATACTTTTATCAGCCCTTTCAGTAATGATGACTATTTTTTAAGGCAAATTAATTCTTCGCGATCATGAGTATTTATGAAAACAAACAATTCAACATATAATGTAGGAGATATATGTATAAATATAAACAAACCAGTTAAAAAATTTACAGGTAATATATATATATATTCTTCTAATTTTTCTAGCTTTATTTTTTATTTCTATATCTTACACAGCATCTAGAGTAACGGTTTAATTTACTTTAAAAAATGGCACTAAAAAAAAATGAGGGAATGAGTAGGGTGATACAAATTGTTCTTCTCCACTGATTCACAAACAAAAGGCAGCTATTTTATTTATTAGATAATGTAAAAATTATATGAAATTATCTAATGAATTCGAACTGTTTTGTTAGATTACTAACTATCATTACTCTGCCTATCTAGTCTAGAAATCTATCATTAATCAATCATTAAAAAGAAAAATCTCACTTTTTATTTCTATTCTAAATAAAATTATTATTACATCTAATGAAGTGATATCTAAATGGGTAAAAAACATAAAATTAAGAAGCTAGACAAGATATAGAAAATAAAATATCATTTTCTAAATAAATACATTCTTTCAAATAAAACACTGCATCCAAAAACAGGTGTCTGCGTGCATGTAATAATATTTCGTAATTAGTAAGCTAAATTATCCAATAATACTGAAATAGAATCAAGTGAATAGCTTTGATCTTGTAAACGTGATGTGGGGCCTCAGATGAGGGCGGTAGCGTGACGTAATCTCCTCAGAGACGTGATAACAAAGGTTTTAGTTAAAATTAAAATTAAAGGTTTTATTCTCGTAAAACAACAAGAAATCTTGGCTAAATACAATGTCTACACTAACACAACAAATTACTTAAGAAGTTAGTTTGATGAAATAAAGTTTTTGTAAGGTAGGAATATCTAATAAAAGTCCTTGACCGAATAACAAATCATAGTCCAGATTAGTTAATTCAAGAGTCTCTGGGAAACTCTATGGTCCCTTCTAAGTAAATAAATGTCCGTTAAAGGTGCGGACTTGCAGTACTCCGTGCGTTCAGCTTTCCCGCTGATGCTCCCAGCTGTAGCTCAGCTGATCGGCTATTGTTGCCGTCGAGAAAAACAAATCTCCTCCCTTCTCGGAGCGACCTCCGAAAGATAATCCCGTGAAAAGCCTAGAGAGAAACTTTTCTCTCCCTCAGGTTGAAGAACCTCTTTTCCCGTTTAGCTTCTGCTAAACTCTTCTAAAAGTGATCTCATCTCTAGATCTCCTCAGAGATCTCGTATATATCCTTAATTTTTCTCTCGGAAAACAATGCGCGTTTCCAACCTCCGCTGTCATTGGTTCGCCTGTCAAGATCCTTTTGCAGCTGACCTTCTAGTAGCTGGTCGAGGGCCCTTCCCCCTTTTTGCACACGAAACTCTCCTATCAAAGTATGCAATGTCAAAAAGCACCTAACGGCATATTTCGGTGCTACAAAGTGGGAACCAAGGTGTCATCCTTTTATGTACTATGTTCCAAAGTGTCATCTTCGTAAGATCGATCGCACTGAAGTTATTTACTTTTAAGTTACCGGCAAACTCTGAGACTTAGACGAATTTTCTAGTGTCACTCCCGAATACATGGAGTTTCCATAGGCCGTGATTCTGTAGCATTTATGAGGGTTTTTATATGTGGAAACTGTGAAAAGGCTAAGTTTCCACAGTGATAATGGAAAAATTCTCATACAGAGGGCTGGAAGGGGGTTGGGGTCCTAAAAGCTGGTGAATAAAAATTCAACTTTCTGTAATATTTCATATTTATCTGTCCAGATAGTGTTCAGAATTCATTTATGATTTAGAAAAAGGTTTTATTCGTTTCTTATGTATTGAGTGGAAATTTGTACACTAGTAGTCTTAAAAGGTTTAAAATGTTTGTGTTCCTTAACATGACATCTTTTAAAATATCTCCACTGTACACAGTTTAAACTTAAAGGAAGTCTAAAGTTTTATTTAGCGACTAGTTAAATGAAAAATGTTTATCAATCGATCGGGCGTGATATCTATATGCGCCCATGGAGCGCCTCTGCAGCTTGGTGCCTGGTGCTGAGGCACCGCCAGAATCACCTGCTCCGCTTTTTCTACAGTTCTGTTAATATTATTTCACTACATTTTCCAGTCAACCTGGAAAATTATTTACTATGTATTCAATTAGAATTAATCATTTTAATTAGCTCGCTGAAAATCCAAACAATAAAATTAATAGATCTGGATACCATCTATACTAATAAAAGGAATAGTATATATAAAGTATAATAGGACACTTTCTTCATTTTTTTTCTCCATTTTAATATTTTCGTTATCAGAAACTGCTTAATTAGCTACGAATTAGCGCTATCAATAATGGAAATCAACATAATTGCTGTTGAAATAAAATTTTAGTTTTTATTCAAATCAAGTTCTATTTTTTGCAATTATGCGAAAATTTATTTTGAAAAAGAATGTTCTAACATTTATTTTAGCAGTTAACACGTTTCATATCATTGACCATCATTGAACTCATTTACAAAAGAAAAAAAAAAGAAAGAAAAAGAAAAAAAAAAGAATGAATTGTTTAAAAAAATATTAAAACTTTCAAGAAATTAAATTAAGTTGATTCATATTTTGTGATTAAAGGTTTTTATTTGTCCATATAATTTGTGTGTGTGGGGGGGGGGGGGGAATCCACACTACATTTGAACCTTTCTTTTGTGTTCTACCTTTTTTTTTCGTCGCTTTTCTTCCAAAATCAAAACAAACTATGTCTCGACGTGAAACCGAACAAGACATGTGATTTTTTTAAACCAATAAGCACACTTTATTTAACCGGGGTCGAAGAACTCTGAGTTGGGTAACTTTTCATCCGAAGTAAACGGTGAATACGAGTTTTCGACTCCCGGTTGAAAATACCAACCTGGGGTTACTGGACCCGCGGTTTAACTCTCGGTCGATGTTATTCGTGAATACGAGCGTTATTCATTTTATACAAGCTGATTTTCTGATGTGTGATGATCTTACTTAATCGATCACGAAATCAGCTGTCAATTGTTGCGACAGCGGTGAATGCAGTCTTTGGAACCAAACAATCCCCCGTCAAAGGAAAATAAATGCTTTCATTCTTTGAAGAAGATAAGATCGCCACTGGTCGTGATAATATCATTCAATCTTCCGTAATCGGGTAATATATAAAAAACAGGGCAAATCAGCGTGCTTAAAGATCCTGCAGGGTGTGGACGGGGGTTAGAATGCGTAGCTTGTAGGGGCAAAGCCCCTTGTAAATATTTAAAATATTAATTTTTTTTACTAATAAAAAAATATTTTAATAAATATGGGTTATTTTATTTTAAATGTGTAGTATTTCATTGGTATAAATTAAAATGCTTAATTTCTTTTCAAGCAATAACATTTAGAGCGAGTTAAGCCTTAGAGGAGTAAAGCCCCTAGTAAATATTTAATGTAATAAAAATGTTTACTGTATAAAATATTTTCTTAATAAATATTGGTTATATTGTTTTAAATGTTACAGTATTTCATTGGCATAAATTAAAATGCGTAATTTATTTTTAAACAATAACATTTACAGCCATTCTTTGAAAATCTCGAGAAAATCCATAGTGACAAAATTAATTTCTCGTCTAAAATTGGAGTTAAAAAAAAATGCTATTTTCCCCATTAATTAGTAATGTTATGGGGAGGGGGAAAAGATATAGAATTACATTTTTTAACATTAAAATTGGAGAAATAATTT
The DNA here is from genome assembly GCA_963932465.1 of Maratus speciosus. NCBI lineage: Eukaryota > Metazoa > Arthropoda > Arachnida > Araneae > Salticidae > Maratus > Maratus speciosus. The sequence continues at coordinate 470,193,072 of OZ010795.1, forward strand.
CCCCTGTGAAATATTCCGAAAAGATGAATCTAGGAAATAACGCCTTTGTTTCTAATATGATTCAAAGAAATTTCGAATCAATTCTTTTCTTTCCTCACGTGAAAATAAATAAAATGTAAAGTTAGGAAAAGCGCATTATTATTATTATTTTTACAAGATTTTCTCTTCTTGTAATAAAGGTTCAACAGGAAACGTTTTACGCATGAAAAATTCAAATTCTGAACTTTTTCATATTCACATACTCGTTCGATAACTTTTTATTTTCTTTTAAACTTTGGTAGTAACGCGAAATAAAAAAAGAAGAAATGTTTTGTATTCTCTTTGAAACTGTTAAATAACAATAGTTATTTTTTTCTTCTGCACATCCCTGTCGATTTATATGTTCTCTTGCAAAGAAGGGAAAAAAAGCATGTTCTAGAAAAAAAAAAAAATTCTAAAAATGTCACAAAAAACATAATAAATCGATGGCCAAGTTGGCAAAATTTGGATTTACAAAACTTATTATGTGTTATGCATTGAAGCATAAAAGAGACAGCATTAAAAGCATGATTAAAAATAAGGAGATGATGGTTTAACCTTTAAAATGTAGTTTAAACGTGTGTCATAAAATTCTTTCTTTTAAAATATTATTCGATTGAAATTCTTTTCAACATGGAATGTGTATATATTTTTAGAAAAGCTGTTTGTAAGTCTCGTATGTTATTTAATTTTACTTATGTCCATTGATTATGCAATGTAAGTTTTTATTTTTTTTTCTTTTGTCTATTTTTCACAGAGTTGATAAAAGGAGGAAGCTGTTTTAATATTTAAAATTTTCTTATTGAATATCTAAAAAAAATAATTATGATAGTTTTTTTTTCTTTTTTAGAACTAACAATTTTCCTAATCTTTATAAACGTATGCTGATAAAGAAATTCATATGAATTATCCTGAAAGGATTAATCTAGGATATATCCCACTTGTTTCTCAAACTGAATCGAAGAAATTTTGAATAAGTTCTCTTTAATTTTCCATACACGAAAATAATAAATAAATTTTAAAGTTAAAATCGTATTTTTTTCTGCATTTTTCTCTTTCTTGTAACTGGTTCAACAAGAAATTATTTACGCATGGAAAATTAAAATTTTCATATTCACATATTTTTTTTCGATGATATTTTCTTTTCTTTAATTGTTTGGTAGTAACAAGAAATAGGGGAAAAAAAGAGAGAGAGACAGAAACTTTTTCTATTATTCCCTTTGCAAATGTTAAATAACAATTGTTATTTTTTCATGTGCACATACCTATCAATCTACATAATCTCTTGCAAAGATGAGAAAAAAAAACTTGTTCTAGAAAAAAACGGTCTGAAAATGTCACGGAAAACATAACAAATTAATGTTCAAGTTGTCAAAATTTTCGATTTACAAAACTTACTATGTGTTATGCAGTTAAGCATAAAAGAGACAACAGTAAAAGCATGATTTTTAAAAATAAAATAAGGAGGTGGTTTACTTTTAAAATATGATTTTAACGTGTGTCATAAATTCTTCCTTTTAAAATATTATTGTATAGAAATACTTTTTAACATGGAATTTATGCATATTTTTGTCGGAAATGTTCTTAAGTCCTGTTTATTATTAATTTTACGTATACACATTCATTGTGTTTTTTTTTTATTTATTTTTTTTTTTTTTGTGCTATTTTTTCACAAAGTTGATAAGGGAAAGAAGTTGTTTTAATTTAAAAAATTTTGTTTTTGAGTATGTAAAACAATAAGTGAGAAGTTTTTTATTTATTTACTTATTTTTTTTTAACTAACAATTTTTTCAATCTTTTTAAACTTATGCTGGTAAAGAAATTTCTATGAAACATGTGGAAAGGATTAATCTAAGATATAACACCACTTGTTTCTCAAGATGAATCGAAGAAATTTTGAATAAGCTTTCCCTCTCCCGAAAATAATAAATAAAATTTGAAGTTATGAAAATCATATTTTTTTCTACATTTTCTCTTCTTCTAATAAAGGTTCAACGGGAAACTATTTACGCATAGAAAAATCAAATTTTCATATTCTCATACTTTTTCAATATTTTTTTCTTTTCTTTTACAGTTTGATAGAAACAAGAAGTAAAAATAAAGAGAAATGTTTTCTTATATGTGTTTTGCAAGCGTTAAATAGCAATTGTTATTCTTTCGCCTGCGCGTCTATGTCATTTTATATATTCTCTTATGGACCGGAAGCCGGCAGCACAGACAATCACCTCATCGAGTTCACGGATGAAATTCTAGGATTAGTTAAATCTTGATTCGCATATTAAAACGCAATCGGTCTGCCAAGTCATATCTTGGTGGAAAACACCTGAAAACTCCATTTTAGTGGCTGACTCGTAGGTTTACCATTAGGTTTTTCTGCTCCCAGTCCTCCATGTTTTCATACTTTTCGATACAGGAAAACACAATGGTAAATCTCCGAGTCAGCCGCTAAAATCGGGTTTTCAGGTGTTTTCCATCACGATATGACTTGGCAGACCAATCGCGTTTTAATATGCGAATCAAGATTTAACTAATCGTAGAATTTCATCCGTGAACTTGGTGAGGTGATTGTCTGTGCTGCCGGGTCCCGGTCTATTATGAAGAATGGAAAAAAGTTTGTTCTAGTAAATCATATTCTGAAACTGTAATGAAAAATACAATATACTGGCCAAATTAGCGCGATTTGGCTTTATAAAACTTTTTCTGTATTATCTCATGGAGCATAAGAAAGACAACAATTACAAAAAAAAAAAATTAAAAATAAAACAATGAGGCGGTTTAAAGTTTAAAATGTTGTTTTAAAGTGTGTAATAAAACTATTTCATTTAGAATATTATTTTATCGAAATACTTTTTTAACATGCAATGTGTGCATTTTTTAAATTCTTTGTCAGTAATGCCGTCCTTTTGTCATGAAAGTTGTTCAGTTCTCTTATTCACATTGATTATGCAATAAAACTTTTTTTTTTTAATCGAAATAATAAAATAAATTTGTGTTAATTGTTAAAATTTAATTATTGGATATGTAACACAATAACTGTGAATTTAAAGTGAAAAAATATATATTCTGTATTATCTCATGGAGCATAAGAAAGACAACAATTACAAAAAAAAGATTTAAAAATAAAACAATGAGGCAGTTTAAAGTTTAAAATGTTGTTTTAAAGGTAATTGTTGTTTTAAATTAAAAAAAAAAATTACAAAAATACAGACAATTTAATTAAATAGTTAAAAAACGCTTAAAAATCATTTAAAAAAACAAAACTCTAAATGTTTCGAACTTATTCAAAGTTCCTTTTCAGTAATGTAAATAAACGCAAAGTCACGAGAGATAACATTCCGTATATTTCCGTGTATAAGCCAACAATTTTGGGGCAATTTTTTGGTTCCAGTATGGGGTCGGCTTATACACAAGTCTAAGAAAATTTCCACAATTGATATTCTAAAGTAAAAAAGATAGTGAATATAAAAGAAACACACAAAATACTTGCAAAGAAAATATATATATATATATACTTTAATACTCCATTCTTTTACAATAGAAAAGTCACCAATCATATTTCACTATAACAAAGTCATTATGAGAATTTTCAAGCAACTCTTTACAATCACTTTCTTTCATTGGCACATCAGAATGAATATCGCCATGGTCTAACTCATCATCATCGCCATCTTCTTCAAAAATGGCATCATCCTTAGTTCCATCTAATTCATTATTGACGCAACATTTTTTGAAAGGTCGTACGATCATTCCTTATGGTCATTCAAGCCAAAATTCTTTCACCCAGATAGTGACGATGTCAACTTTTTTTTTTAATTAACGCAATTTGTCACACTGTATCCACATTTGACTTACATTCTGTCAATTTATAGAACGGAACTTGTCTTAAATAGCTTATTTATACAAACTTCCAGCGGAAGCCAATTAAAAGATTTGGCAGCGCGCTAAAACAGAATAGGAGAGATAAATAATTTCGAAGAGCGCGTTGTTTTTTCTATTTAACGTTTCTATTAGTTTTCGGTCACTGAATTTTTCATCATCTTTTTTTAACAGTGGCTTATATACGGGTTTTCGATTTTGGACGATTTTTCTCTGAAAAGCCTAATACACGGATCGGCTTATACTAAGAAATATACGGTAATTCAACTTGAAGTTGAGAGCATGTGCAAGAAACAATTAAACACGGAAATGGGTAATTGAGTCAGGTTAAGATGGTATATTCTGTTGGGAGGAAACTAGCTCCATTGAGTGGGTATTTGGTCGTTCTAGTAAATTATGCCTCCAGGAAAATATGGCTTTTGTATATGTTGCAATTTGATTTCATGACCTTGACCATCTCAAAAATAAGGAAAATGATCTGTTTCTATGGCGTGGACTACAATTTTAGAGCTTAAATTTCTTGAATTAAAGGCATTAATTATTGTGTGCTTTTAATCGTATGTCCAAGTACGGCTAGTCTCTACAATATACCTGGTGTCCTAAAACGGACTGACGATTTTAAAATTCAATAACTTGCAAACGGTGACAGATATTTAAAAAATTCTTGCAGGAGCATTATGTATGATGTCAAGAGTTTTTTTACTGTAATTTTCGAATTACCTAAAATAGATGATGCTAAAATAGAGAGCAATATGCGCTAAATCCAGGCTCGATTTTTGTTACTTCGGGACCCACTCTCCTTTTTTGACATGGGAGAAGAGAAAGGCCAAAAAATAGGAACTGCAAAGTCGGTGGAATAAATGGACGTCTCAAAAATGGGTCTGACTCCGCCTCCGACAACGCAGTCCTTCGTGTAAAATGGACGACTCCGACTTCGGTAATTTTAACAGATCCGACTCCGACTCCGCGAATCCAACTCCGACTCCGCAGCCCTGCAAAAAATCCAGCTTGAATTTAGCGCCTATGTCTTACAGCGCCATCTATTGTTTGTAATTCGAACTAAATTCAAGAATCAAGGTAAAAAAAAAAAAAAAAAAAAAAAAAAAAAAAAAAAAACTAATAACATCATACATAACCCTCCTGTAAGAGTTTTTTTAAATATCTGTCACCGCTTGCGAGTTATTGGATTTTAAAATCAGTCAGTCCTTTTCAGGACATCCGGTATATTGTATCATATGGTATCCCATATAAACAGTGTGACGCAATATATATTGGAAGACTAGCCGTACCTTGGAGATACGATTAAAAAAACACAAGAATGCCTTTAATTAAAAAATTTAAACTCTAGAATTGGAGTCCACGCCATAGAAGCAGATCATTTTCCAGATTTTGAGATGGCCAAGGTCATGAAATCAAATTGCAATGTATACAAAAGCCGCATTTTCCTAGAGGCATGGTTTATTAGAACGGCCAAATATAACTCAATGGAGATCCCACCGGAATATACCATCTTAAGGGGATCGTGGACCTTTATTTGAGCAAAATTTGACCCCCAAAATCGACATTTCTTTTTGTGTGTATTATTATTCTTCAATTTGTACTACGTCATTCGTGGAAAACCGCATGCAGATACTATTATTTTACGCAAAGTTACAAGTATTTTAATTTTGTTCACAAACAATTTTTTGGCCTTTTAATATGTACAGTCGTGGAAAAAAAAAGTAAACACCCCCCACTAACTCCTCAACAAATTATCGTAGAAGAAAGTTACTGATACCGAACGATTGGAAATAAAGTCTACTTTTAAATGATATAGATAAAATTTGCTTAGAGGGCCATCTACATATTAAAACGAACCATAACTTTGTTTTTTTCAATAGCAGTACACAATTCTGATATCATAAATGAACTCTGCATCCTCCAATTAGCCTAAAAACAAATTTTTATGCAATCCGTACCATGTTTCCGAGAAATAAATTATTTTAAAATGAACGTATTTTAAGGGCTGTATCCAAATTGAAGTTCGGAAATCGATTATTAACCGAGAGAGCCCCCATCTTGATCAAGGCACCTTAAGAAGTCAATAAAGCCTGCTAGATTACAATACAGCAGAAGAAATTTCAAAATATCTTGTCACTTCTATTATACGGCCTCTTAAACCATCATTTTGCCGTTTTTTAAGCATAATTTGAAGACTACTTGGAAGAAAAATATGAAATTTTGGATTTACATAAAGCAGGACTTAATAAATCTAAATCCATCAAAAAAATTGTAGGTTGCAATTCATAATTTTTTCGAATATTAATTTCATAATTCATAATTCATATCATAAAATTATAACAATTGCAAATTCAGCGTATTTATGTTTGGGTATATTAGTATTATTGCTACAAAAAAAAAAAAAAAAAATAGTACATTAGGAGCATAATTTCGGGAGATATTAATAAAAATATGAAAATGTAATTTAACATTAGAAGCACTAAATTTTGAATGTTTATAATTCAAAAACTTATCATTCTAATGACTCGAAATTCGGTGTCTAGGCATAATTTGAACCGAAGATTTGAAATATCTTGTTAAAATTGGGTATTGTCATTGAAAAGAACGAAGTTTGGATTCGTTTTAATATGTAGATGGCCCCTTAAGCAAATTTTATATACATCATTTAAAAGTAGACTTTATTTCCAATCGTTTGGTACCAGTAACTTTCTTCTACGATAATTTGTTGAGAAGTTAGTAGGGGGTGTTTACTTTTTTTTTTTCCACGACTGTACTTTAAATCTGGTTTTCTCAATACCGATGTTTCAGCTTTTTTTTTAATTTTTGAAAGGCTCCTTGCTACCTAATTTCTGATTAAAACTCATGAAATTGATAAGGAAGAAACCCGATATTGCTTATAAAGAAACTGTGTATGAATTTTAAAATTCGACTTCATTAAGACATTTAAATTTTATTTTTAACTTATTATAAGGCAGAATTGTTAGAATGATGTAATCGCACATTACAGTTCAAGAAATCATTTGGTTTCAGTTCTATCACGTCATTAACTTAAATAAAACTGATTGGTTCTGTTATTAGCAATTTCTATTGGCTGTCTTATTAAAAGGCCTTATTGGCCTTCCTAGAATCCTTTCACAACGTTATAAATATAGGTTATTTTCTTTTGTACCTCGCTGAATTCTCTGATTTTCATGTGTGATTGATTCTCTGTAAATAAAACTTCTATGTACGATCAAACGGCCTTACCTTTCAACGCAGTAACACATCAACACGGATTTTTAACAAGAATTTTGATGAAAATCGATATGGAATTCAGAAAAATATCTCTAAAAAATTATCCAATTAAGGGATTAAAAAATCGATACACAGATTTGTTTCTAATATAGTTTTACGTGATAAAAATCCAAAATCGAAGAAATATCTCAAAAATTAAGACGCAAGAAGCATTTTACAAATTCGTTTTAAAATTGTAAATTTGTTTTTAAAAATCTTAAAATTATAATGAGATTGGAAATTTCTTTTAAGGTGTTCTATATACTTATGCTTAAATGTATATTTGAACAAAATTTCAAATCTCTATTATGAAAATTAAAAGACTTTTTTTTTTTTTTAAACGTCCGCCGTCCCTGCCGGCGATTACACTCACGAGCTAATACTAATCCTGTGGGGAGGGATTTATCTAATATCTCGTTTGCTTTTCGACATTTTTAATTTTTTTTTTTTTTTTTTTTTTTTTTTTTTTTTTTGCATTTGATAGCCGAGTTCCGTCTCTATATAGCTCCTTTTTCACTTTTTCGATTTTGGTCGCAGATATTTTTTAAGTTACTTTCACTTTCAAAACCGGTTCTGAAAATGAAACTATCATTCTAAACAATATGGTGCGATGTAGAGACGGATCTCGGTTATCCAAAGCAAAAAAAAAAAAAAATCTCTCCCCATAGGATTAGCATTAGCTCATGAGTGTCTTCGCCGGCAGGGACAGGAGCCTTAACCCTCAGACTCTGAGCCTTAACCTGACTCAATTACCCATTTCCGTGTTTAATTGTTTCCGGCACATGCCCTCAACTGCAAGTTGAATTATGTTATCTTTCGGGATTTTGTGTTTATTTACATTACTGAAGAGGAATTTTGATTATGTTCGAAATGTTTTGGTTTTAAAATGTTTTTTTTTAATGTGTTTTTTAACTATTTAATTAAATTGTCTGTGTTTTTCTAATTGTTTTTAACTGTACTTTTCTTTTTTCAACTAGCAATTTTACTAATCTTTATAAACTTATGCTGGCAACAGAATTTCTATGAAACATTTCGAAAAGGTTAATTTAGGATTAATTAGAACCCACTTGTTTTTTCAATATCACCGGGAAAATTTTTGAATCTTTTTTCTTTTTCATTTCCGCACTCAAAATAATAAATAAAATTTAAAATTGTCATTTTCACATACTTGTTCACTATTTTTTTTCTTTCTTTTACAATTTGATAATGAAAATAAATAAATAAATAAATAAATAAATAAAATGTTTTCTATTATTCCTTTTGCAAGCGTTAAATAACAATCGTTATTTTTTTTGCCTGCGCATCTATTTCGATTTATATATTCTCTTACAAAGAGTGGAAAAAAGTTTGTTGTAGGAAATAACATTCTGAAAATGTCTTGAAAAATACAATAAATTGATGCCCAAGTTGGTGAAATTCTGTGTTATCTCATGGCGCATAAAAAAGGCAACAATAAAAAGAATGATTTAAAAGTAACAAGTGCTTTAAACTTTAAAATGTTGTTTTAACGTGTTTACACACGTTACATTATTTTTCTTAAAATATTATTTTATCGAAATATTGTTTTAACATGGAATGTAAGCATTTTCTTTCTTCTTTGTTAGAAATGCTGTCCGTATGTCTTGTATGTTATTAAGTTCCCTTATTCACATTGATTATGCAATAAAACATTTTTGTCCTTTTTTTTATAGAAATAATAGATAGAAAAAGTTGTGTTAATTGTTAAAAATTAATTGTTGGATATGTAACACAATAATCGTGAATCTTTTTCATTTTCGTATAAGCAATTTTCTAATCTTTATAAACTTATACTTGTAACCGCAACCAAATTTCTATGAAACATTCCGAAAAGGTTAATCTACGCTATATCCCACTTGTTTTGCAATATCATTCGGAAATTTTTTTAATTTCCGTTCACAGAAATAATTAATAAAATTTAAAGTTAGGAAAATCATATTTACTTTTTTACATTTCTTTCCTTAATTAATAAATGTTCATCAGGAAATTATTCATGCATAGAAAATTAAAATTTTCATATTCATATATTGGCTGGATAATTTTTATTTTCTTTTTATAGTTTGACAGCAACAAGGAAAAATAAAAAAGAGAATATAATAACAATAATTGTTTTTTTTGTCTTCGCATCTATGTGGAGTTGTATGTTGTCTTACAATAAATAAAAAAAGCTTGTTTTAGGAAGTAGCATTCTGAAAATGTCATTAAAAATACAATAACTTATTTGATAAGCTGGCAAAATTTGGCTTTACAAAACTTATTATGTATTAACTACTGGAGCATAAAATATATAACAGTAAAAATGCAATTTATAAGTAAAATAAGGAGGTTATTTAGACTTAAAAATGTGGTTTTAATCATTTAAGTTCTGAATTATGAATTCATGAAATTTTTTTCTGCTAAAGCATTTTTCGTGAATTGTTTAATTTAAACTACATTAGAAGATTTACATAATCATTTAATAAATTTTAGAAGGATTAATTAAATTTGAATTTATAGGGATTTCGTGCAATATTTATAACCCCATTCAAATCTTTTTTTAAAAATATTTTTCTTATTTTGTAGAATTAGAAAATGTACTAATATAATGTTCTTACAATAGAAATATAGAAATATTTCCGAATCGAACACCCCCCCCCCCCCTCTCCCAAGATGAAAAGATGCAAAAGCAAAATAAATCATCTTTTTAAAAATATTTTTGTTTTGTGTAACCAATGATGCTTTTGAAACAAGATAAAGTAATGTATCTATAACTCATTCTAAACTGTATTGCAACTAATCGATGTATTAAATGAATTTTACAACAAATTATTCTAATGATAGTTATAAGTACCGTCAGTAGATAAAAGTTGAAAAAATTTAACTTTTTTGTTTTTCAACATGGTTCGAAGAATTTTTGAATCAATTCTCTCTTTTCGTTCCCGTATACTATATCTATACTACTAATAACAGTAATAAATAAATAAAGTTAAGAAAAATTTTGTTGCAATACAACGTGTAATGTGTAAAAGTAAACGTTTTTCGACTAGTCTCTTCCCAAGAATTAGATATCGATTGTTATTTTTTCGTCTGCATATACGTGTCAATTGTGTTTACTTGTTCTCATAAAAATATTGGAAAAAAAAAATTGTTGCAAGAAATAACATTTCCAAAATGTCATAGAAAACATGCATGTTAGTGGCTAAGTTGGTAAAATTATGGCTTTAGAAAACTTATTATGTATTAAGTACTAGAGAATAAAAAAGATAAAATTAAAAAAAGGATTTAAAAGTAAAATATAAGGTTTATTTAGTCTTAAAATTGTGGTTTTAACGTCTGTAATAATATGCAATCTTTTTGTTTTTCATCATGATTTTAAGAAATTTTGAATCAATTATCTCTTCTCGTTTCCACACACGAAAATAATAAAATGTAAAGTTATGAAAAGAGTGTTTTTATATTCATCGTTCTTTCTCATAAAAATTCAACAAGAAAAGATCCAAGAAAAAATCAAATTCCCAATTTTTTCATTTTCAATTTTATTCGTTAATTTGGTGCCAACGTGAAATAAATAAAAAAAATACAAGAGCTGGAAATGTACGCCATAAAAAGTTCAATATTAACTTGAAAATAAAAAATCACAAGTTTACTAAATGGCGTATACAAAATATTGTAAAGTTAAAAACTAAACAAACATTAAAATAAAATTATAACAATCGACGTTTCGCTCATCAACTATGACCATATTCAGGAAAGAGTTGTTACATTGCTTTTTAAAAAACAAACCTTCTTGAATTTGGAAACATTTACATTCTTTAAAAAAGCGATGTAACAATTCTTTCCTGAAGATGGTCATAGATGGTGAGTGAAGCGTCGACTGTTATAATTTTATTTTAATGTTTGTTTGGTTTTTAACTTTACAACATTTTGTATACACCATTTAGTAAACTTGTGATGTTTTTTATTTCCACGTTAATGTTAAATAAAAATAAATGTTCTTCTATTATTTTCTTTGCCATTGTTAAATGATAATCAATACTATTTTCGTTTTCGCATTCGTATAAAATGTTCTGTTACAAGAAAACTTTGTTCTAGGAAATCACTTGGAAAATGTCATGAAAAACACAGTAAATTGATGGCTAAATTTGCAAAATCTGGCTTTTCAAAACTTACTCCATATTATTATCTGTTGGAACATAAAAGAGACAACAATAAAAGCATAATTTAAAAAATAAAATAAGGAGATGATTTAACTTTTTAAAAGTGGCTTTAACGTCTATGGCAAAAGTCTTTCTTTTAAAATTTCATTTCATCGAAATACAGTAGCCTTCCTCTTAACCGGAACTCCGCTTTAACCGGCCGGCTTTTTTCCCCAACATCAGGCAAAATTCAGGGATGACGGCCTCGGGAACTCAGCTTACACTTTCGAGTTAAAGTGCAATCCCGAGGGGAAGGAGGCAAAATTCAGAAAGGAGAACGTCGGTTCTAAATGGATACTCATTGACCTTCACCAGTGTTGAATTCAGGGTGTGGGGAACGATAGGGTGTCGCCACGTAAGATTTGAGATTTTGTGTTTTTAATGGTCAAAAGTGCATTCACCTTCTTCCTCCCCATCTCAAGCATGAAACATTATTTGACGAGGATATAATTAGGACTATAACTGATGATGTTCAACACGAAGACGATGCTGATGATGATCCAGTTGTAGTTGACACTGCTAAAATTCCTCATTCGGAGGGGATAGAAGTATTACAGTTGGCGCTACGCTATCGTGAGCTGCGAGATTATGCTGTAAAATGTCAGCCATCTTGCCTTCAACAGAAGGTCACTGATTACTTTATGTTTGATTAACTTAAATATACGCAATGTAGCCCAATTTCAACTTCTTTTAAAGGTGTGTGACACGATTTTCAACAATTTAATTTGTGTTAAATATTTTTCATTATTTGTTATAATTGATAATTTTTAATTTTTTTTCTAGAATAATATGTGAAAAATGTTTTCTTAAATATTAAAATTCAGTTATTGAATATATAAAACAATAATCAAGATTATTTTTTCTTTTCTTTTTTTCTTTTTTTTTTTTTTTTTAACTTTTCTCAATCTAACAAACCTGTTAGAGGAATACCGAAAAGATTACCTAAGAGACAAGAAGATAACATTTTATCACAGGCTTTAACCCTTTATTTACTGACGGTACTTATAATTACAATTAAAATAACTTGTTATAAAATTCATTTAATACATTGATTAGTAGTAATACAGTTTAGAATGAGTTATAGATGCATTACATTATCTTGTTTCAAAGGATGATTTATTTTGCCTTTGCATCTTTTCAGCTTTCTTGGCATTGGTGTGTGTGTGTGTGTGTGTGGGGGGGGGGGGTGATTTTTCAATTCGACTGTATTTCTATATTTCTATTGTAAGAAAATTATATTTGTACATTTTCTAATTCTACAACTAAGAAAAATAATTAAAATAAAACAGCTTAGTGGGATTATAAATATTGCACATAATCTCTATAAATTCAAATTTAATTAATCCTTTTAAGTCGTTCAATCCTTCTAAAATTTATTAAATGATTATGAAAATCTTCTAATGCAGTTTGAAAAACTTTCGAAAAATGCTTTAGAAGATAAAATTTTCATGAATTCAAAATTCAGTACATAAAGGGTTAAAATCACTTGTTTATCGACACGATTCGGAGAAATTTTCAATTATTTTCCCTTAACGTATAGAGAATATAATATATAAAATTTAAAGTTAGGAAAATCGTATTATTTTTTTCTACAGTTTCTCTCATATTAAAAGTCTAGCAGGAAACTATTTACTCTAGAAAAAGGATTGAAAGTCTCGTGCGTAAATCGTTTTCATGTTTCGTGAAAACTCCAACTTCAAATTTTTTCATATTCACGTACTCGTTCCATAACTTTTTTCTTTTCTTTTCAGCTTTCGTGGCAACGAGAAATAAACAAGAGAAATATTTTCTATTATTTTTTTTGCAACTGATAAATAACAATCGTTGTTTTTTCATCCATGTCTATTTATATGTTCTCATGCAAAGAATGGAAAAGTTTGTTCTAAGAAATACATTCTGAAAATATTACGATAAAAAACGCAATAAATTGATCGCCAAGTTGCCAAAATTACAAAACTTATTATGCATTAACTACTGGAGCATAAAAGAGATAAAGATAAAAGCCCCATTTAAAAATAAAATAAGGAGTTTATTTTATTTTAAAAATGGGGTTTTAAAGTCTGTGATAAAATGCTATTTTTTTTGTTTTTCAACTTGATTCGAAGAAAGTTTGAATCAATTCTTTCTTTTCGTGTCCTACAGGAAAATAATAATAATAAAAAAATTTAGTTAAAAAATATATTTTCTCTTCTTGTAATAAAGGTTCAACTGAAAACAATTTATGCATGAAAAATTCAACTTTCCAAGTTTTTCATATTCACATACTCATTCGATAACATTACTTTTCTTTTAAAGTTTGGAGGTAGCGTGGAATAAAAGTAAATAAATAAATAAAGAGAAATATTTTTCTATTATTTTGGCTACAAATGTTAAATAAAAATGGTTATTTATCGTCTGCGCGCTGTTATTGGTTATCGTACAAAGAATGGTAAAAAAATTGTTCTATGGAATAACATTTTGTAAATGCCATGAAAAAGGCAACCAATTGTTGGCCATGTCGGGAAAATTCTTTAGAAAACTTATATGGATTATTGCCTGGAACATAAAACAATAAAAGCATGATTTAAAAAATAAGATAAGGAGATAGAAATAAGGGCAAAATGCCGGTTTTATAATTGGAATTTAGTTATTGAACATATAAAGCGATTAATTGAGATTATTATTATTGGTATTTTAATTATCGTATTTTTTATAAACTTATATTGACAACAAAAAGTTTTTTAGTCAACAGTATTCTCAAAATAATAATTTTCTATCTAGTATGAAATAGAATAAATTCCAATATTAAATTGCTAACATTTTCGTGACAGGAAGGTCAATGAAATTCTTTCTCTTATCTTCACATCTCTTATTATATTTGTACCTATAGAAAAGCTAAAGAAGTGAGAAAATATCGAAAAATGAAAAGTTTGTTCTTGAAAACACTATTCTTAAAATGTCATAAAAATACAATAGATTGGTGGTCAACATCGGTTATATTTAGCTTTATAAAATTTATTATTTCATTACTGAAGCGTAAACAATTTGTCAGATGGAGACAAGTTTGGAGATATTCGAACATAAAGTAATGTAAGAAAGAGAGACTGAAAAATGTCAATTTCAGGTGTTAAATAATATAGATAGTTTTTGTGTTTTATATGGTTATTAGAAGTCTATATAGTCCGCAGTTATTTTATGTAGTGGTTTTTATATGAAGATCTTGTACTTTTAGGGGGATTCAATTTAATTTGTGCGAGAGAGTTTGGTATTTTCTTTTTCAGAATTACAAAATAATAGAGCAAAAAACTACTTAATACAGGCATGAAAGAGTTCCTCCTAAAGGTGGAATTCCACCTTTTTAAAAGCAATTTTGGACATTCTCTCAATTGTTTAAAAAATGAAAAGAAAATTTTTGAAGGAATATTGGGGAGGGTGGTGAATGGAAAATACAATAATAAGACATTTTGCCTACTCTAATCCTTGGAGTTTGTTCTTGAATTATTGTGCAAAAGAACCATCAAATCAAAGGTGAGCTTATATTATATAAGAATTTGAAATTCCTGTAAGTGAAGCCGTTCAAAGTTTTTTCCAGAATGAAGTTTTTTTACGACTCTAAAAAATTAAAAGTGAAAGGAAGTTTCCATAAGGTTCTTTTGGAAATAGAATATTTTGTCCTATTTATACCACCCTTTTTGAAAATTTCAGTGATGCATTTTTGGAGAAGCATTTTCGAAGCAAAGTCAATTTAGCATGGAGATTCATTGTTTTTGAAAAAAAGAAAAAAAAAAGGGGGGGGGGGATATAACAGCCAAACTATTTAGAATTATATTTGTTTTGAAAAATTAACCACTTTACTTCACAGTTGATCAGATATATTTGGAAGTTTTAACAGCCAAACATTCCTTATATTTGTTTTGAAAAATTAACCAATGTGTACTTCACATAAGTTGAACAGATATACTTGGATTTACAACCTTTAGCATTTCTAATACTTTCTAATTTACAAAAATAAAATAGCAATCATACGTACAGTTATATTTAATTTGATTGCATAAGTAACTGTTAAAATAACTTAATTATAAGATTTTAACACTATTGTATAAATGGGAAAAAAAGTCCACATTTTTTCTTATTTCCCACTTACTTGCCTATTAATAATACCATAAAATTAAAAAAGGCATAAGGCCTCTTGAAAACTCAAAAATGTCGGTTGTCGTAGGCGGACTTTTTTGAGCGTTTGTATGGTTCCTTGAATTTTAATACCAATAATATAATGTAAAAATTAGGTACATTAATATTTAAGAATTTGAATTTTTATACAATTTCTATATAGGGGAGACTAGGGAAGGTTGACCATATTGGGGGTTTGACCTACCCATCAATTTTCATATTTAAAAGAATGTCAGAGTTTTATTAATAGGTGTCAACAAAGCTACTGGAACGCTCAAACAACAATTTTTGTTTCATAAAGATAATCAAACAAGTAATATGAAAATTTTGTTTTTAAAGTCAATTCCTACTTAGGTCATCAAAGAAAAATTTAATATAATCCCTTAAGCTAATATTAGTTTTTGTTGCATTAAAATATCTCAATTTGTTGATTTTCTATAAGCAAGTAGGTTTACAATACAACTCTATGGGAATTTAGCGAAATATTAGAGATATCGCCAAGTTGGCGTCACTTTTGGCGACTCATTTTGGTCGCCAAATTTGGCGGTATTTGGCGACAGAACAGGGTCCCCCTTATGGTAACTCCCCTTGTAGATATGAAGATGCATTAAATGCTGTTCAATAACCAATGGCCGCCATTTTGTCTCCCATATGAAACTAAAATTAATTAATTAAAATTTAATTAATGAATTAATATTTGAAAAATCTGTATTAACATCAATTGTCATCCAGTACAAGTTAAAAAAAATATTTCAACTTGATAGGATGGATAATAAGTATTTTATTAATGATTGAAAATTTGAACAAGATATATAAATAAATAAATATAGGGAGAGTGTGAACTAATAGTAGGAATTGAAAAAGATGTTCCAAAAAATTAATTGCGAGGCGTTTTCAACTTAAAAGAGTGGTTTTTAGAAATAGCTCGTAAGCTTTTTTTTCTTTCTTTTTCAGATAAAATATATCATACAAATTTAAGTAAGTGGGTTTCAAGTTATGTAGAAATATCGAGCTTTAATTTCAGGTGTAAATATTGTACAGTAAGTTAGGCTTAATATAACAATGTACTATTCGTTAGAAAAGGGTTATGTGGTGAGATTTGATCCAGTCAATGTGAGGGAGAGTTGACCAGATGCTTAAGGCTTCCTTAATTAAGTGGTTTTGGAAATCCTTTTATTATACACTGTGCATAATGAAACGTTAATGGTTGTATAAAAAAAAAAAAAAAAAAAAAAGAATTTAAATTTGTTCTGTAAAGCTGCAGTAAAATGTGGTGATGGGTTAAAAAATGTTTAAAACTGATTAAAGAAAGATGTGAAAAATTACTATAGTATCCACAGCAAGAAAAAATTTAATGATATATAAATGAGAAAGTTGATACGTAATAGTTATAACATTGCGTACAACAATGCGTAAATGGTTATATATAAAAAAAGAATGTAAATATTAATTACAATACGTTAATGGTTATATATAAAAAAAGAATGTAAATATTAATTACAATACGTTAATGGTTATATATAAAAAAAGAATGTAAATATTAATTACAATACGTTAATGGTTATATATAAAAAAAGAATGTAAATTTGTTCTGTAAAGCTGCAGTAAAATGTGGTGATGGGAAAGAAAATGTTTAAAACGGATGAAAGAAAGATGTGAAAAGTTACTATAGTATTCACAGTAAGAAAAAATTTAATGAAATATAAGTAAGAAAGTTGATAGGAACTTTTCCATTTAAATATTAATTACAATACGTAAAGAGAAACAGTGGAAAACTAGAAAGGACTAGAAAGTATGAAGCAGAATAGCAGCTCATCTAGAAGTATGAGATATGCAGCAAAGGACTAAAAGTATGAAAGCGGCAATCTTAAGCCTTTCAGGGGCACTGGTATGCTTATCAAACCACTTAACTTTAATTCCCAAACGCCACAATGGCACCAAAATTTTGTTAAAATCTTTTCCATTTAATATGTATATGAAATATAGCCCCCTTTTTTTTAATTTCCAAATAAATCTGTTCTTAAATTCCGGTACTAGCCATTTATTTCAATATTTTCGTACTGAAAGTACTAATTAACCCCTGAAAGGCTTAAGAGATGTTAATGATAAGTTAAGTGCTCATGCAGCTGGAAAAAGAACATAACCTTGATCGAAAAACTTTAGGAAAATATGTAGACAAATTTCACCAAGGGGAATACATTGAGATGAAGCTAAACTATGAGACAACTAGAGTTGTCAGGTCGAGTGTCACAGAAAGTAGGCCAAAGAAACAAAAAAAGCAGGAAATTGGCTCCTAAATCCGGGCATAATAATAAATGAAACCTTATGAAAACGGAATCTGTCTCTAACGGAATACTGTCTTAAATGTTAAAAATTCATTTTCCTTCCTGTACAATTATATCTGCTGAGACAAAATCCTGTTAAAAAAAAAAAAAAAAATCTCCCACGACTTGCGATTGCGCTTAAACATGTTTGTTTAAGCATCATATTTTTAAAAATATTTTTTTTATAATAATTAAAACATGTAGCATAATGTTATTTTGATTTTTTTTTTTTTTAACTAGTTTTATTTCTCTTCACAAATATTTCACGATAAAGCAAAGTGGGTCAAACCTTCCATATAGTGGGGCAACTCCAACATATGTGGGGAGCGTTGTCTATAGATATACATTTTTTTTCTTATAGGCGGCTTGCACATGACGTCACATGTTCAGGAGAACCTGGCATTGCTTCATATGGCACTCAAACATAAGGCGAATGTGGTACTCTCCATTTGACTTATTAGCGCTATAATAATAAAAATAATAAAAATCTAAATTAAACAGAAAGACAACACGTGCTTTTAAAGACAAACGAGGACTTTCCGTGTGGGCTCCAGATGCAATAGTATCAGTCGCTGCTAATAGCAACGTGATGTCAATGCAAGTCGTCTATACTGCACACCAGTGCTTAATTTGAGCCGGAGCTCAGTTGCGGTACTTCTTTGCTTTTAGTGCTTATGTAAATACTGTTCGGAATTCACTGAAGCTCATGAATATAGCGACCCGGAGACCCGCGGAACAGCGCTCCCAAAATGCCGAAAACTAAATTATCACTTCCTGTTCTTCCCCTCTCTGATCCTTGATCCTTTGCGTTCTTTCCTACCAAAGCGCTTACATATGTAACGTAACGTGTCGCACGCATAGGAGCAAGTTCTATCTAGCTCTCACAAATGTAGACTCAGTGATTTTCAAACGACGTCGAAGAATGTCAGAATTAACCGCAATCGAACCTGCTGTTTTTACTTGTGGCCGTAATATGTTTATTCTCTGCTTTTTGTTCTTGTTTATAAAATATTCTTACTGATCCAACTTATCAGCTCCACTCGGTGCTTAATATGCACTGAAGCTCACTGGAACGGAGCTACAGTATACTTCTTTATTTTAAGCGAATATTTAAATATTAGTTGGAACAAAGCAGAGTTTATAAATACTGCTCACTGAAGCCCTGCGTGTTGTATTTTGCTAGTCTATATATATATATAAATTCCTTGGCAAATATCATTTTGTGCAAATTCCCCACTCCTTATTTTAATCTTTTTGCTGTGTTCACTTATTAGATTTTGTTATATATAAATAATGTATATAGACATAGTCGAAATTTATTTTAAAAAATATATTTTGAATTGAAAACAGCTTTAAATTTCGTAAATAATGTATGAAAAATAAATATGCCGGTGGAGTGAGGACAGTGTGTGTGTTTGTGCGTGATGGGAGGGGGTGGGGGTTACACTAAGTTTTTTATTACTGCAGAAAATTACAGTGAAATTTTTCAATCTCTTTTGTAACTGTTTGTTTTCATAAAATTGCTTTTACCGTCCGAGAATTTGTAAAATGATTTATGACTGGCACGATCTCATCAATCACTTGCGCCAGTTCTTTAAGTTGTTTTGTTGGTATTTTTGATAAGCTTTAAAAAAGATTTCGTATTTTAAAAATTCTCCAATTACGTTTTCATATCTGTTTGAAAATGAATTAAGATTAAACAAATTGTTTCTTTCCGGAGAGTGGGGAGAAAGGAGTGGGCATTAAATTAAATAAACAGCCTTTAAAAGGGTGCCGAAATGGTATACTGTTTTTACCTTCTTTTATTTAATTCAACCTTTTTTACTATCTTCTATCTTTACAAGAAGAAAATGTTGGATTCATGAAAATTTTCGAATTCCGGTTTTCGATGGATTTACACGTTCTGTCTGTCTGTCTGTGTCAGGGTTGCCGGCTTTTAGCCAGGCCAAAAAAAGCCGGCCGACTTTTTTTGGTTTTAACCACTTAAAAAAGGCCGGTTTTTATTTTTAAAAGTTAGTTTACAGCTAATTCGTTTTAAATTTGGATCAATTAATTTTAATACAGTTATAAATATTTTCTACTAAAAAAATTTTAAATTTCTATTAAATTTTGTGAAATAAATAAGTCTTTATAACTACTAGAAGGCAACTGTGAAGGCATTATGTCTGAAAAAAAAATTATAAATATTGAAAAGGATTGACATAAGTTAGACTTCACACATACTACACATTTTAAAGATTATATTTAATTAAACAATAACAAAATGTAGCACATCAAAATGGAAACATTATTATGTGTCCATTTGGAGAGATTCAGTTATAAATGTTAAAAGAGAAATTAGAAAGGATATAATATTTGAGGAGAGTTTGGTACGTAAGTGTATAAAAAATAGAGCATTTTTAAACAGGAAAAAAAAAAAAAAAATCTCTAAATAAAATTTTGAAAATCTTGTTGCTAAGCATATTCATGCATATCGTTATTCATAATGCTTTTAATAGTGAGAAGTGGTGTTTTTATTACATGACTATGTATAATTTTAAATGTTTACTAGAAATAAAATAAGATTTGTATATTAATAGCTCTTAAAATTAATTAAGTAATAAAACATGTAACTAAGTAACCATTGTCCTCTTCAATTTTATAAAGCAGTACAAATGAAAAACAAATGGGGGGGGGGGGAGTTAACGGTCAGTGTAAGCCAGATAAAGCAGTTGGTATGGGAATTTTAAAATTTTGCTGACATATTTACAATTCTGACTACAAATCCCTATCACTAGCAAATTCATCCAAGTTTTATTCCAGTATTAATGTCTTCATTATTCTGAAATTGAGTTACTTATTAAACTCTAGATCAATTAGACGTCATTAAAACTAATTAAAAGCACTTTAAAATGTGTAATTTATAATTGCAATGCTTCACTTTGTAAAATCCAATTTTGGCCAAAAAAAGCCGGTTAAAACCAATAAAAGCCACCGGCGTGGCTTTTTTGCAACCCTGGTCTGTGTGTATGTGGCACAAAGTTTGTGGGCGCTCTATCCAGAGGCGTTGCGATGGGAGGTTATGGGGAGAGCCCCCCCCCCCCCCAATATATGTGAACGTGGGAAATTTGAGCTTAGAGTTGGGAAATTATTGATTTTTTAAACACTTTCTTTTTTTTTCTTTCTTTTTTTTTTTTTTTTTTTTTTTTTTTTAATATTGTTTTGCTGACTACTTTTCTGAGTTCTGTAATAGTAAAATAGTTGAACTTTCAAAAGAAATACAAAAAGAAGCCAGAAATATTTTAAAAGAAAAATATTTTAAATAAAAGATTTGAGTGGGATTATAAATATTGCACAAAATCCATATAAATTCAAATTTAATTAATCTTTTTAAATCCTCCAATCCTTCTAAAGCCTTCTAAAATTTATTAAATGATTATGTAAACCTTCTAATGTAGTTTAAACAATTCACAAAAAATGCTTTTGAAGATTTTTCTATTTAGAAGATTTTTTTAGAAAATTTTCATAAATTCATAATTCAGTAAAAGGGTTAAAACACTCTATCGGTTACATAACTTAGAAACACTTTATACAAAATAAGTAGACATATGAATAAAATAATAAGGAACCCACCAACTATGTTTCCCGGAAATAACTCCTCGAAATAAATATCCCAAACGATAACACGACACGCGATCTGAATTACTACGAGGTGAAGTCCAAAGAGAGACCAGAATAAACAAGTATGTCCCCAAGCGGCGTCCTTACATAATTTTCCCATTTACCCCGGTCTTCTTTGTCTTGATTCGATGTCCCAGTGCAACCTGAACTGAACTATGACCTCATAATTGGAGTCTTAAGAGTCCAGGACTGTTAACAAATTTCAGAAGAATTAGTTATGCTGTTCACAAGGACTTTGGGGACATCTTATTAATGTTATTATAGATAAGAAACATGTTAAAAGATTTAAGGCTTTATAAGCATTGTTTTCATAGCTGTGAATTTTAAAATAGAATTTGGAATTCGTAAATTAAGGGGGCTGGTCACTCAGCTTCGGAATTCTCTTCCTTAATGTTAAATCTATGGACTTTTGATGTATTCGTATATTTAAAATATCTTCTCGGGAAATTCATATTTTTAACATCTTTTTTCTGTGTACTCTTCTTAAAGGATGGCTCTTTTTTTTTTTTCTTATTATTCAAAATATGTCTAAAGTTTATGCTGAATTTAATAATTTATGTGTTCAAAGCGGGCGAACTGTGAGAAAGATTTTAACACTTCATATAGAATTAAGTCTATACTTTAGAAATATTTTGAGAACTAATAAAAAAAAGAGACATCTTTTAGGAAGTGTACACAAGAAATAGAAGTTAAAAATATTCATTTCCCGAGGCGATATTTTAAATATACGAATGCATCAAAAGCCCATAGACTTTACATTAGTGAGATAAAATCGGAAGCTGAGTGACCAGCCCCCTTAAGTATTTCGATCGAATAAGATAAATAAGATATGCAAAATATACTTTTCGAAGAAAGATTATATTATTAATTACATCGTGATGCAGTTACCAAAAATTTCTTGTACAATCGTAGTGATAAGAATAAAAAAATAATTTATCCCTGAGTTCGAAAACCAATACCGAGGTTAGTTAAACTCTAAGAAACGGGTAAAATAAAAACGAGAAAGACGGAAAGCTCGTGAATACTTGGCACAGAAGTCATGCTTCAGGCGTTTAAGACACAGCAACCGGGATCGAATCCCGAAGAATCGAGTTACAAGATATTAGAACTATTTTACCATTTATTCATATAGCTTTCATCTAAAGTAGTTCTCATTTTTCAATAAACATAAAAAACCGTACAAGGATCTATTCTCATTCTAAATGCCTAGTGTATTTAAATGCCTAATGTAACTCGGAAGTTACATGATCCTTTTATTCCCATTTGGTGCTTTCTATTGGTCTTTTGGTGGATCATTATGTGTTACTTACGTGTGATAACATTCATTTAAGGTCGCGAAGTCTGTTTTTGTTCTAATTTGATATCGCGGGAGGTTATAACATATTTTATTGATATTAATTGCAATGTGCTCGATTGGCGTTTTATCTCTATCTTTATAAGGTAGTAATTATTAATTCTGCAAACTATTAAAAGCATTATAAATATTATTATATCGTTGAATAGTTGTTATTGTGCACTTTAAAGTGAGTATATAATTTGAAATTATCCTTTTTTGAGCAATTTTTGTTATATAACTCAGGAGTGACATTATGTAAAACAGAAAGATAAATAATTTTTTTCATTATTTTTCTAGTGGATAATTAACAAAAAGGGACTCAAATATAATGTTTTCCGAACAAAATAAAAAATCATGCATTAAATGGTTAAAGTATAATTTCGAGAAGGATATAAGGAAATTTCCTTACATCATCGACTTTTTGAAAATATAGGATAAAAATGTGAAAATTTTAAAATAAGAAAGAATGCAAAATCAACTTTTAATTTTGTTTACTCTCTGGTGCTTACTCTATAAACGAAATCCAACTATCCCAAAAATCTATATTCACTGGCAAGCATGCCCTAGGCTTGTAATTTTATTTGTCTTTTCCATTTCAATATATTAAAAAACACATTTCAGTTTGGTAAATAGTTTTGTAGTAAATATTGATTACAACTATTAGTTATCACAGTAATATTAGATTATGCTGAACAATTTAATAATTTCCAAAAAAATGCTTATTTGCTTGCGTTTTCAAAACTTTCAAATAAAATAACAAGATCTAAAGTAATTAAAATAATAAAACTTTGTAAAAAATCACCATAAAATAAAAACAAAACACAGGACGAGTTTCGAGCTAAAAACATAACAGCTCTTCATCAGCTACAGCATACACGTGTCCGCAAGCGAACAAGTTCAAAAATGAACTGAAGGTAAAGAATGTTGCAAAGAATGCGACAGATGGCGCTACCGGAAAGAGGTACATGCAAACGGGAAAGATGTTGCCAAAAAGAGAGAAAAGAAATTGATAGGGAAAAAAATAAATAAATAAATAAACAAAATAAAATAAAAGAAGTAAATTAAAAATATAAATAATAATAATAAATAAAGAAATATAAAAGAATAAAACAAGAAAAACAAACTCACTGTTGGTCTTCCAGTCATTGTTTCAATTTCTCCATGGCCAAAATTATTTCTTCCCCTGCCTCTCCCTCTCATTTGGATTTTCATGAAGCATATTTTATTTCTAAAAGTTCTGCTAATCTTGTCAATGATTTCCAGTCATCTCCTTTCCTATCTCCAGCGTGGAAATTACTTTTGTAATTCTTTTCCCTTTTCTCTTGTTTCTTTTCTTTTTATTTTGTTAAAAAAAAAAATGGTTCTTTTGTTTTTCTTGTTTTATTCTTTTATATTTCTTTCTTTATTATTATTATTTATATTTTAATTTACTTATTTTATTTTATTTTGTTTATTTTTTTATTTATTTTTTTCCATTTTTTCCCTATCAATTTCTCTTCTCTTTTTTTGGCAACACCTTTCCCTTTTGCATGTACCTCTTTTAGGTAGCGCCATCTGTCGCATTCGTTGCAACATTCTTTACCTTCAGTTCATTTTTGAACTTGTTCGCTTGCGGACACGTGTATGCTGTAGCTGATGACGAGCTGTTATGTTTTTAGCTCGAAACGCGTCCTGTGTTTTGTTTTTATTTTATGGTGATTTTTTACAAAGTTTTATTATTTTAATTGCTTCATATCGCCAGTTTTCGGTGCTGTTTCGCTGCAAGATCTAAAGTAGTTCGCAGTTTCCAATAAACATAAAAATACAAACAACAATCAAAATAAACAAGTACTTTACATCTGTATCAAATGAATCATAGTGATTTTTATAGCACAATTTCGAAAAGAAAAATTTCCCTGGAGTCTTACATCGTCAACTTCTTCTTGAGAAAATAGGGTAAAAATGTGAAAATTTTAAAATAAGAAAGAATGCAAAATCAATTTTTAATTTGGTTTACTCTCTGGTGCTTACTCAATAAACGAAATCCAACCATGCCAACTTTCCCAAAAGTCGATATTCTCTGACAAGCATGCCCTAGGGCTTGTAACTTTATTTATCTTTTCCATTTCAGTATATTAAAAAACACATTTCAGTTTGGTAAATAGTTTTGTAGTTATTATTAATTACAACTATTAGTTATCACAGTAATATTAGATTATGCTGAACAATTTAATAATTTCCAAAAAATGCTTAATTGCTTGCGTTTTCAAAACTTTCAAATAAAATAACAAGATCTAAAGTAGTTCGCATTTTCCAATAAACATAAAAATACAAAAAACAATCAAAATAAACAAGCACTTTACATCTGTATCAAATGAATCATAGTGATTTTTATAGCACAATTTCGAAAAGAAAAATTTCCTTAGAGCCTTACATCGTCAACTTCTTCTTGAGAAAATAGGGTAGGGATGGCGAACTTTTTTGATTATGCGTGCCAAAAATTTCAAAATTACTGCGCACCAACATTCTAACGAACCAGAAATATTTTAACTTGGATAAAATTCAATAATTAATTTTTATAGAATTTTTACTCATATTTTTACACTTGCACTAAATTCGATTCTTAAGTTATTTATTATGCTGTATTTATTCAAAAATATAGCCATGTCGCATAGAATTCCGTGTTAATAATCTATAAATTTTTTCTTTTATTGTATACTTCTGAATCGGATCATTTTAGTTGTAGAAACAGGTTCAATATATACATATTATTTACAGTAATAGTTACAATTCAATTTTCTGAGTTATAACCTAAATATAATAAAAACTAAAATTGCTTAAACCTAAATGAAATAAAACTTAATCTGAAGTAGAAACGTGTCAATTAGATATATTACTATGCAGACTATGTCTAAAAATTCAATTTTCAAAAACCTTTGAAATTTCATAAAGAAGCAAAATGATTTGGAAAACACTATATGTTGAATGGTTTGGCGAGAAAATGACGCTACAAGGCGCTTTCATTGAAATTTATAATACCTTAATTCATTCAAAATTTACGGATTATTTTAAAGTAAATTATATACATGTTACACAAACTATACTTTTTGTTAAAAAAACATAAAATAGATCGTTCTCCATAAACTGAACATAATCTATATTTTGTTTCGCGTGCCAGAAAAGTTTTCTTACGTGCCAAGTTCGGCACGCGTGCCATAGGTTCGCCATCCCTGAAATAGGGTAAAAATGTAAAAATTTTAAAATAAGAAAGAATGTAAAATCAATTTTTAATTTTGTTTACTCTCTGGTGCTTACTCAATAAACGAAATCCAACAATGCCAACTTTCCCAAAAGTCGATATTCTCTGACAAGCATGCCCTAGGTCTTGTAACTTTATTTATCTTTTCCATTGCAGTATGTATTAAGAAACACATTTTAGTTTGGTAAATAGTTTTTTACTTAATATTGATTACTATTAGTTATCACAGTAATATTAGATTCTGCTAAACAATTTAATAATTTCTAAAAAAAAAAAAAGAAAGAAAGAAAGAAAGAAAAAAAAATACTAATTTGCCTACGTTTACAAAACTTTCAAATAAAATAACGAGATAAATCTTTTTGAGGGAAAAAAATCGCTACGAAATATATTTATGATTCATTCACTATCCACTGCTTATTCAATAAACGAAATCCAACGAAACTAACTTTGCCAAAAGTTCGTTATTCACTGACAAGGCTTGCCTTACGGCTAGCAATGTTATTTATCTTTTCTGCCGCAGAATAGTTTACGAAATACATTTCACTTTCGAAAAACAGGTCCATAGCAAATACTGTTTGTAGTTATGAATGTTACGGAAATATACTTACTACCGATAAAAAAAAAAAAAAAAAAATCCCGTTTTTTTCTCCCCCAAAGATTAATATGGTTTTATGTTTAAGATTATCCCAGGGCGTTGAACAGCAATATTTTATTTATCAATATTTTGGTTATTGTACCACTTTTCGTCCCTTAAAAGAGCATTGAACATGGTTTTCTGTTCTGTTCTGGTCTTTGTTCCACTAGAAATAACGATTTTTCTTCCTTGTTTCCAGTTTTTGATCGATTATTTTAAACAAACTAATTTCAGTATACATAATTTTTAATTGAATTTTTGACATAGTTTATGTCAATAAAATAAAAACAGAAGTTTGTGATGTCAATTTCATTTGTCAACGCCTAAGTTCACGCTTAATTTCATGACAACAATTCATGTTCTAAAAAAATTCCGTTACAATACGTTAAATGCGCGGCTCAAAGTGAATATATTTAAAAAATTATAATTTTTGCTTCACTTCTTTTTTAAGATATTGAACAGAAAAGGAAAGAAAAAATATTATTTAAACTATCTATTCGGGATTTCTAAATTGTTCTCTCAGCTTTAATCATAGTTTAATTAATATTTAATTAGATAAAAGTGTATTTTATCTATATATATTTATACACTTTTTATTAGTTCTCAGGCTTTAGCCACGGCTTACTTCAGGAAGTATCTGAAGGAGGCCCTGCTTTAGCTCACAGGCTATCAAAGCCTGAGAGCTAATGTGCCCGTAGGTTCCGTATGTAGTATGTACGTATGTATGTATTACGTAACGCGATAACTCTTGATAGAAATATCCGATTTGCTTCAAATTCTAAATAGGTTCATTCTGATAAGGCGCTTCCGTGATTGGTTTTGGGGGGTTATTGGTTAAGTAAAGAGGGGAACTGAGTGTTAATTCACCCCTTAATTTATATAAATACGTTTTTCCTGCAGAATTATCGGAATTGCTTCAAATTTGATACATCGGTTTATTCTGATAAAGCGCGATAACCTGATTAGATTTGGAGGTTCATTGGTTAAGTATAAAGAAGGGGTCGGCGGGCTAATCCCCCCCCCCCTTAATTAGATAAATGGGTTTTTCATGCAGAATTATCCGATTTGCCTCAAATTCGGTATACCGGTTTATTCTGCTAAGGCGCTTCCCCGATTATTTACCTTTTTGCTCAAAAAAATTAGTTCTATTTGGTTAATAATAAATGATAGTATATAATATACAATTAGTGTGAATAGCCTGTGAGCTCAATGCCATCAGTTTAACTGGACACTTTTCTTTTTTCTTTATATTTTATTATCTGCATTTTAGTGTTTAAAATATTTTATTATGGCAATTTCACAGCCAATAGGCTTACTTTAACGATCGTAATTTGACGCACCATATACTCCATTGTTGTTGTAAGTCGTATAGAGTTATATTTGGTGATTTATAGCTTGTGATCGGCTAATGGAAAAATGCTTTAAAATTAATTTAAAATTAAACTCTAAAAATATTAAAATGTTGTATTGTCTTTGGAAACACCCATGTGAACTTCATTTTTATAATTCTAGCCAGGGATCAACTTAAAAAAAAATTGGGTCCTTTAAAGGACCCTTCACAAAACTTTTCACCTCACAACAGGACCCTTCACAAAATTCTTTGTCTTAAAAAATGACCTTTTACAAAACTTAGTCCAAACAATGTTTTTACAAATTTAATCATTTAAAAGTAAAATCTGATCTGTCACTTTTAGCTATAAAATGAAAATATACGTATTTTTCATGCATGTATTTTCTTAAAAATGTATAAACTAATACCTGGATATAACGATTATTTCAAATTCACAAAATTATTAATATATTTTTCACAAATATAAAAAGTTTTTCACAATTTCCCAAAAACAGGACCCTGTGTGAAAAGTCTGGACAGAGTCCCCTGCTAGCATATCATTAAATGAGTGAAATTTTCATCTTTGCATACAAAACCCAAGTTAGGTTAAATAAAATATTGTAATAAAAAGAGACCCTATAATCTTTCCACATATTCTCTCTCTCTCTCTTTGAAATATCAGATCAACCCGAAAATGACCCGCAACAGTCAAAATTCAACCCGAACCCGAAACAATGAAAGTCAACCCGACTCGAAACGAAAAATATAGCACCAACCTGACCAGACCCGAACCGCGAATCGGGTCGGCTGCGGGTAAAGGCCGGTAGCCTGACCCGATGCAGAACTCTAACACCGACCGGTCTAGTCAATGTTCATTCTTTGTTTCACATTTTCTAAACCCAAACTCCAAGGCACATAAATTAGGTATCAACAACTTCAAAACTGAAATGCATTCCATTTAACAAAAAGTTAAAAAATCGATTTTTCAATACGTCCAAGATGGCCTGGCCCCACCAGTGGCCGAGAGATTCTGCTCTCGAAGCTGGTAGACGTTATGTGCTGGGTTCGAATCTAATCGCGCCCGTCGTCCTAATCGTTTGGAGTTTTCCGTGGTTTTCTACGAACCTTGGATTTCCATGCATAAATACGGGTTTGATTCTTTAGAAAGACCCCCACGGAGGGCACCCTCCCTCGGACCTATATCCCTAGCGCAGATAATCGGCCGTCATAAATAACACCTACATACACACACCAAGATGACCTGCCCCTAAAGGGTGAAACTGAAAAAAATCTTTAATAGCCTGTGCCCACTTTATTAAATTTGTGGCCATTTTTTAAAATATAAAAGATAAACAGAAAATATTTGTTTAAAAAAATTCTGTTAGTATTAATTTAAAATTAAATAGCTCAAATAAAATTTGATTATATTGACATATTGCAACTGGCAAGAATGGAATCATGATGTATTATCAAGATAAAAGATCAGCAAAGACCTAAGTACTATTTTTGTGTATAGGTACCTGCCCCGTCAGGCGAAGACAATCGCGAGCTAATGCTAGGCCGATAGGGAAGATTTTTTTTGCCAATATCTCGTTTGCATTTCGACATTTATTATTATTTTTTTTTTTCATTGGACAGCTGAGGTCAATCCCTACAACCGCCTGTTCTGACTTTTTCGATTTTGATTGCCGTTTTTTTTTTTTTTTTTTTTTTTTTTTTTTTTTTTTTTTTATGATTACATTTTCACAATTTTTAAATAGGAAATTTTTATTCCTGTTATTTTAGATGTGCCCTTATTAAATGTGGCCGTTGGTAGGTCATTTTTAATTGCCACTTTTTTACTTAGTACCTCTGTGGCCGCGACTAATTTCCCCCTTTACCTGTCTTCTTAACTCCTGCGCAGAGCTTTGGGGTTTGTCCTGACACTTAGCCATTAAAACGGGTCCCCAGGATGTGAGATTGACACTTAAACTAAATACAGTTTATTTTATTTTATTTTTTTTTTTATGCAAAAATATTTCATAAAATTTGAAAAAATAAAGAAATAGAGACATAGTGTGTGAAATGAACTGTACAAAATTTTAATGTTGGACATTCATGAAACCTCACGATGCCATCAATTTTTTGATAAATTTAATTTTGTAATAAAAGACACGAACCTACAATAAAACACCAAGACATACATTTAAGAAATATTTATTTGTCACTTTAAAATAATATTTTTAAAGAGGATGTGTTTTTGTATTAAATCTGTTCCTACACCAACTTGGCATGCGTGAAATGGAATGTATCCAAAAAATAGCTGTAAGAAAAGAAGGGGGGGGGGGTAGCATCTTTAGATAGATGTGCTTTGATTTTCGTTTTGGCAATTTTCATTGCCTTGAAAATGTGTCTTGACAAAATGTTTGAAAAAGACTTCTTTTCTTT
The DNA here is from genome assembly GCA_963932465.1 of Maratus speciosus. NCBI lineage: Eukaryota > Metazoa > Arthropoda > Arachnida > Araneae > Salticidae > Maratus > Maratus speciosus. Next base: position 470,223,530 of record OZ010795.1, read on the forward strand.
TTTTACTCCAAATATGGTCGTAGATTATACAGTAACTTTAGATACGGTTTTAGAATAACAGAAAATTGTTTATGGGCTATAATGTTTAAATTTTCAAATTAGTGGTTCGATATATGTTATATACAGGGTGCAAAGGAAAGTCCTTTTAACCTGCAAATACTTGCGAACGGAGAGAGCTACAGCTATGCAAGTGAGGTAACGGTATAGTAAAGCGACTACGCCCGACCTAATGCAAACCACAGCAGCGCCACTAGTGGCGAAATTTGGAAGATAGCCATTGCAAATCGAAAACGAAAAGAGATAGAGCAAAATGTCCAGTTAGAAAGTTTTAGAGCATCAATTAATTAGTACGAAACGACATTTGGTTCACACGGATAAGATAAATCGTCGCCTGTATACCCAAAAATGTCTGAAATCGATGAGCGACAATTCTACTTTGCATATTCACATTCCGGAAATGTAGCAGTGCACAATTGCAGATTGTGACGTTGTACTGTGCTGTAATGTCTGTAAAATTTTAATTTTAAAATGCATTTAAAATTTTAGATTAACCCTTTCAGGGGCTGAAGAATTCTATTAGTAAACTGGTGAAATACAGTAAAACTCCGATTATCCGAAAAGCATGGGACCAAAGCATTTTCGGTTAACCGGAGTTCTATAGGAATTTTCAGACAACCGAGGTTAAATAGGAATTTTTGAATAACCGGAAGGCTTATGGTGAAAACTTGTTTGATGAAAAGCTGCGATAGTAATTTAGAACATCGTTGTAATAAAAATGTTGTGGTACCGTATTCAAAGCACCCTAAATGACAAACCAAAATTACAAGTCGCTCTAACAGCAAAACGATAACTTATTGATTGGAGCTAATCAAGTGTCAGCACCGAAATGAAGAAAGTTGGCTACTGGGTAGCTTCTTCATGGGATGAAATTCAAAGCAAAACCTTAGTAAAATCTTGGCGTAAGTTATGGCCTACGGTTGAATCACGTCTTTGAAACACAGGAGTCTGCAGAAACTCATGTCATTGGGACTGTGGACAGAAATGAGGGCGATACTAATACGGAAGTGTTTTTGGACATGTTCAAGCAGCTTCCCGAAAAAATATCAGAAGTTCAAATTGACGCCTGGCTGCGTCCAATCACTGATCAGCAAGATTTGACAGTTGCAGAAATAGTTGCTGCGGTGAATCGCGGAGATGTTGATACTGAAGAAGAGTCTGAAGAAATGCCAGGATTACACATAGTGAAGCTAACTAAGATCTTAGAGGCGGCACTTCGATATATTGAAGTACAAGAAGAAGCAACAGCATCAGACGTGTTGTTATTTAAAAGGTGGCTTGATAAAGCAGTATTGAAACGATGCAAAGTTGAAAAACAAAGGAAAATCACAGCATATTTTGTATTAAAAAAAAAAAAAAAAAAAAAAAAAAACGAAGTGTCGCACGTGTTTATCTAATAAAGTGCCCGAAATTACGCCATGGACCATATAAGTAAGTTCACTGTTTACTTATTTCATAAAGAACATGTTTTTTTTTTTTTTTTTTTTTTTTATACTATTTCTACCAGCGTCCAATATAACTTTTCAAATTTTTGATTTTTACTTATTTTGCTCCTAATTTTTAAAGCTAATAAGTATTAAAACAACTCTTTAATGTATTAAAAATGATTCGGAATTGTTTTGATATAAAACTTACAAATAAAATAGTAATCATAAATCAAAATATCTTGAAAGGTATTATTTGACATCGGTAAAAATAGTGTTGGCAATAAACTTTTTCACATTTAAAAAGGACTTTAGAGAATTTCAAGGTCTTTCGGTTAAACCGATTTTCGGATAACTGGGGTTCTACTGTAATTCACTGACATCAGAATATTCAAACGATTTCTTAGAAAATAAAAACCCACTAATTTGTACTTTCATTACAAAAGCAAAATTTTATTAAAATATTTTTGGTGCATTTGTCAATTTTGAAATTAAAATTAGGTGGCTAGACCGCCTAGCCACCGCCCTTGAAAGGGTTAAATCTATGTCGTCGCATTTAAGAGACTTGCAATTGCAATAGACGTTCCATGCTGAGAAATGTGCATGCAGAAGCAGAATTACTCTCACGAACACAGACGTATATCGTGAGCAATGGCGAACTTCTCGAACATACTGAATATTAACTTTTTATCACTGTGAGACTGTTTTTTTTTTTTTTTCTTTTTTTTTTTTTGTGTGTGTGTGTGTGTGTGTGTGTGTGTGTGGTGTGTATGTGATGTTATCAAAATGTATTGAGATAAGTACGCATTTATAACATAAATTGTGCGTATTTCTTCATACTTCTGGTTATTCCATTCAAACATTTACACAAAATGGAGTACATTGATTTCGGACATTTTTGGGTATACAAGCGAAGATTTATCTTATCCATGTAAACTAAATGTCGTTTCGTACTAATTAATTGATGCGCTAAAACTTTCTAACTGTAAATTTTGCTCTATCTCTTTTCGTTTTCGATTTGCAATGGCCATCTTCCAAATTTCGCCACTAGGGGCTGCTGTCGTTTGCATTAAATCGGGCGTAGTCGCTTTACTATACCGTTACCTGACTTGCACAGCTATAGCTCTCTCCGTTCGCAAGTATTTCCATGTTAAAGGGACTTTCCTTTGCACCCTGTATATCGAAATGAAATGTCAAATTTTTATAGAATATTTCTTAGCTATAGTTAGGGGCTGTGCATATATAACGTTATCATTTTAGGGGGGAGGGGGGGTTTGGAAAATGATATCGTAAGATATCGCTAGCGGGAGGGGGAGTTACTCTTTTGATATCGTTATCATTTTTGATCCAACCAAAACTTTCTCTTTTTATTTGTAACTTCTTCAGATCAAAATAGTGTGTTATATATTTTTTAGTCTATTTTTATGGAAATACAAAGTTATTATTAAAATCATTAAATGATTGTAAAATTATTTCATTCCAAAATATGGAATACCCCCTACTTTTTGCATTCCTATTCTTCTGTCATATGGGTATGATTATATAATCTGCTGTTCGAGAAACCAGCTGTGAAGTATGTTTGAAATGATGCTTGTTGTGTTTACTATAGTAAAATAAATGATAAAGAATATTGTCCACCCATTTTGTTGATCAGAAGTTCTGCCCCCCCCCCCCCCCCCAACACCCGTGAGGGGCAAGTGCAAGAAGACATTATTACTGTGAATGCATTATGTGACAAAAAGGCATTATTAAATACTTTTAAATAGTAACTATTTCTTTTAAGTGTTATTCGATATAAAGTTATTTCATATGCAAAGTTATTAACCATTTGTTAAAATGGTTATTGTTCTCGTCAGGATGGGAAATCAAAAGCATATCTGAAAGTTTTTATTGGTTTAATCCGCATTTTATTCGTTTTCTGATGGGTCTATACAGTAATCTGTATTTCCCTTTACTTTCAACAAAGATAGATACCTTCTGTTGCCACTATGACAAAAAAGTAATAAAAAATACAAAAAAAATTAATAACTCAGTAACAAATTGAGATACAGCTTTCAAACAAATTGCATTTAAAAGTACATTTTTTTCTCTATACGACGGTGTAAAAAGTAATATTGTGGGATGTTTGGAAGTTTAAGAATGAAATTTTATTTAAAATGTGTCGTCAGATTTCTTGGAAATCTGACGATGGAAAAGCTTTTTCCCGAACAGCGAATGAAATGCTTGGATAATACATAAGTTTCAGGTGGATAATACGTACGAGTCGCAGGCGATTTTTGTCGCTTGGAATCTTTACGTGTAATAACACTATTAATGTTTAATTCATGGCGTACGTAATATATGATCAACTCCGTGCGATTTTTTACGTCTTAAATTTTAGTCTTCGAAAAAATCATTTTCCAAATGATCGTTGTAATTTGATAAATTGCTTTTTTATTTAATTATATTTTATTGATTTAATTTCATTTGAATCAATAAAGTATGCGAAAATTAAATGTATAACAATATATCACTCCAAACAAATACAAAAACTCCAAAAATGGAAATTTGATTTTTAGATATTGATAACGATATCATTACGGGGGGGGGGGGGATTCGAGGTATGATAACGCATGATATCGTAAGGGGGGTAGGGGGTCCAAAATTATCAAAAAGTTGATAACGTTATATATGCATAGCCCCTTAATCGTACCTTCCCTTTGTAGCACAAGAACTCAACAAATATGCTGAGTACGTCATAGAGCGTAAGAGGTTAATATATATGCCTTATCGATCAATTGCAATAAAAAATGTATTTAAAAATGCATATCATTTCAATTTATTAAATCGATAATTACATGCCAAAGCTTTTAGTTTAAATTTTAAATACAAAATAATTTTTAGAAAAAAAAAACAATTGAGAAGGTAAGTTTTTCTTAAAAAGAAATAAATAAATTCTATAATTTTTCCTGCTGAAATAAAATATAGCTTAGATCGTTGAACTGAGTCATCAGAACACTAGCAATATCTGAGAAACATTTTATGCCAGGAGCAGCTTTCGAACACACGCTATCTTTAGAGAACCACAGTTCCTCTTTCTGGCGCTTTAGATCAATCGGCCATCTCGGCATTGTTCAATGTCCCCCTTAAATGAAATCAGTTCAAAACTGGTTTGGATATGTTATGTAGTAATATTTTACTTAATTGTTACTGAGATTTAAAAAAAATAATAATAATAATAACAAAAACATCATACTAAATAAATCCTATTATGAAATTTCAATATAACAAAAACTGGAATATAGAGAACAAATGATTATGAACATTTGAAAAACCAATGCGACACGTGGATGTCTGCTCTTCAATCGGCAGAACACCACAAGTCACAAAATAAATGCATTATCTATCTATCTATATATATATGAATAATACGTGAAAATGAGGCTGAACTTTTAGGTTGCAGTTTGGCAACAACCACATCGACGATTCTCAGTGGTTAATTTACGGTCACATGACCCGACCCTTTCAGCAAATCAAAATTCAGATAATCTCTTTTTAAAGAAAAACTGATCATTTGATCGATGCATGAATAGGAACTCAATTGGTTCATTTTTTGGTGACGTGTACATTCAGAGAATAAGCTTTCTGATAAAGACTGTTTTTAGACAAGTGTTTTTTCGGAGTTTTAAATGAATTTAAGCCATAGTGTGCAATATTACAGCAGAAAAAAAATGAATTTTTATTTGCATTTTCAAAGAAGTTATCCATTACTTTTTTATATTTTAAAAAATATTTGTAATTTTCATATGTTAAAATGATTTGTGATAATGTTCATTCTGGCTAGAGTTGATGCAATTTGTGGCGAGTGAACGAAGTGAGCGTCCATGTGATCCTTTGTGATCGCGTAACAGTCAGTCCCAATGTGAATTGCATTGCAATTCACCGGGGTTGGTGAGCGTTAGTGAGGAGAGAGCTGAACCCCCTAGTTTCATATAATAGACTAGCAAGTTTGCCAAGAAAAATCTACTACCGCCGAAATAATGCATTGAAAGAATAATTAAAAAAAAAAAATGGGAAACACATGAAAATCTAATATATAAAAGTGAAAATTTGTCTGTCTGTAATTCTATACAAATCCACAGTTTGGAAGTCCGAATTGTGAAATGTTAAGTACATGTGTATTAAAACACGGCCGAGGTAACTAAAGTATTCCGGAATCGAAATAATTTATTTTTAATTTTTAATTAATAAAAAAACAGCTATTTCCCATCATCTAAAAATTCTTCGTTATAAAAGTTGGCAAAGGAAAATTAAAATGAAATAAATAGTTTGATGAATTTGAAAGAAAAGTGAATATTACGTCCTATTGGGAATATAATGGATGTTAATAGGTGAATATATAACGTCATATGGGATTTTAAAAACGTGCAGAAATATGATAAAAACCCGATTATGGAAATAGTGGCATATTTTAACATTTTGAGTTTCTCTGAATTTGTTTTCGCCATTTTTCAATCTATTCCATATATACAAGTGTGTATATTAGAATGTCCACAAATGTTCAGGTCCCTAGAGCTCATTCTTAGTGAAGAACTGAAATAATGATTTCAGATTTTTAAAAAAAAAATAAAATTCATAGAATTTTTGCACTTGCGATTTTTCTTTAATTATGAAAACAATATTTAAATAACAAAATACTCTGAAATAACTTTCCATCAAAAGGTTTTAATTTCGGTCTCAATCCAGATCAGAGATTATAATTACTAAGTTGGTAATCATCTGTAGTCTGAATTAAAAGAAAATAAAAGAGTGAAAATTACGTAAATTAACACGCAGTCGTTGATTTTTCAAAACCTTCTTAAAAATTCCTGGCTACGCCGGGTACTTTAGCTAGGGACTAAACGAATTGTACTCACATTTCATGCAACCTGTTGAAAGAATACTATACTCGCCCCTCAAACAACATGTTGAAACAATCGCATCATATGAAACATTAGAACATCAAGATGCTTGATTACATCAGTTACAGTAAGACGTAATATATGTAAGACATTTTTTAAATTATTAAATTAAGTTACAAGATATTAAGTAATTATTACTAATTAAAACTTAATATTTAATTTTTAAAAAATGTAATTTTAAGACCTTCAATTTATTGGATAAAATTAATTAATTCAAAACCTACTGTAAATTAGAACAGCATTATAAGCCCAATGCTGTCCTCTCTCTCTCTCTATATATATATATAAAATGAGAACTTGATATATTAGTCCAGGCAAATTAAAGTGAATACACCTTCAACCCGAGCAAAATTGCAATAGAAGCTCTGTTAACTGATTTTTAATCCGTAACCATTACTGAGAAATATAACCAAAATCAGACAAAATCCGATCACGGGAACACCCTTAAAAACGGATTTCAAAACGGACTGAATCATATGCCGTTTTGCGTTGTTGTGCTGTTGTGTAGCTTTTAGTTGAGACGGAAGACGACAGAGGGCAGCACTAAACAATTTGGACTGCAAATATTCATTTTTTATCGAACAACTGACAACCAATAATGCTTTTGGAACAAGATAAAGTAAAGTATCTATAACTCATTCTAAACTGTATTACTACTAGACCGATCTCCTAACAGTCATCCGGTATGCGGTGAGTTTTTCAAGTTCCGGCGATGGGAAGATATATCTCCGGCCTCAGGCAAGCCCTATACTATATTTTCTTTCTACATATTAAGTCTTCCTGAACATTTTAAGCCCTACCGCATCAAAATCGGTCCAGTGGTTCGCGAGATATAGTTCTTTTAAATTTCTCTACTTTCTGTTAATCTCGTTCCTCTATCTCATGTATCCGCAATTGCAACTGGCTCCGAATCGATTCCAGTGCTTATAAATGCTAGTTGTGCATAACTTTCCCAGGCATCGGAACATTTTTAATAATATGCTTTAGGGAATTTTTCAGGGCAAATATCAGTATTTTTTAATAGAAGAATAAATCTAGCTTAAACGCGCGAAATTTCGCCTTATTTAAGAAGTAATTTTCTATAAGAAAATACTGGTACCGAAAAATTTCCTGGCTATAAAATTTCAGGACACGCACAACCCCTGCATTTATGGACATTTCATCACCAATTTACTTTGTTAAGGAGACTTTAAGCAAAGATATCGATATTTTTTATACATGCTGCGCTGTGATTGTGATCTGACCAGAGTAGTTTGTCATGTCAGTGTTTTTCAAGATTATATTTATGGTGTTAAATGATTATTTAACAGCGGATTACTACATTATTTGTGTAATTTGAAGCTTATACAACACTAGTGAGTGAGTTTTAGATTCTTTTTATAAATTTTAGTATTTTAATGAGCCTCTGAAAAGTACATGCTTTACCATTGGCGGCCATTTAATAATGCATCTCTGTGGAGATTATTGTAATGTTAACCTTTTTTAATTAATCTCTAACCTCTAATGTACATAATAAATGCTATAAACAGCTCCATACTGTGCTTTTTATTAACGCAAGTGTATATACTTTGCTCTGTTGCCAGTTTCAATTCAAAATATCAATTTTAAGTGTACTAAATGATGTTTTGAAAATAGTTAAAAATTGTGTTCTATGCTAACTTTTAGCTTCAAACTCCCATAGGAATAACATTGGGAGTGTGTAACTTTTATAAAATTATCAAAAATACCTATAAGAGACAGCAGACAGAAGAGGAGCAGCAATGACATTTAAAAAGTGGCCGATGTACTGGAACACATAACGCCATTTCATTCTGATTCTACTCTACGCAAAATTGTTACAGGCGTAACAGCTAAAAAAGAAGTTAATGTTGATGAGTTGCACTTATTTGGTATGATCCTCATCTTTAAAATGATAGGGAAGGATATATTTAGGTATTCGGCTAAAAGGTCAAAGAAAGTGAAAACTCTAGAATCTGCTGCCGCCATTGGTAGTTATAAAGATGACTTAGATATAGAAATAGATCTAGCGCTCCTCTTCCAAAGAATGATGATTACTGGCACTTGTGGTGAAATGAATCTCGGAGATGTCATGCGTTATGAACCGTGTGCGTACCCTGCAGCATTATTTGAATCACCAAGTATGATGAGGAATTCAGACAAATCTCAGTTAGCTCAAGCACTAGTCAAACACATTAAAAATTCACACAATGAAAAATATGACAACGTGGAAAGTACAGAAAGGTACATATTGGATAGGGGATCTTTCTTGCGTCGCATTTCCTGGTGTAAAAAATGATACATATGAAAACATTGCTATGTCTTACGCTGATTTTATTGTTAAACAATATGGAAAACCTATCATTGTTTTTGATAATTACATTGGGTATCCAACAATCAATGATGTGGCTCACAGATGACGCTACAAAAAAAAAAAAAAAAAAAAAAAAAAAAAAAAAACAGTAGAGATATTAATTTCAGCCCATACGTGAAATTTATTGGAAAAAAGGAAGAGTTTCTGGACAATGAAAAAACAAGCAAGCAATGACTTCCCTCATAGGCGAATTGCTTAAGAAACAAGGTTGTACTGTTCCCAACACAGATGGGGATGTCAATATAGACATTGTTCGTGCTCCAGTCTCATCTTCAGAAGATACCGACTTGCTGATTCTCCTTCTTTAACAGGCAAAGGTTAATGGCTTCAAGCTATACTATCGCAGTGACATAAGACGAGGATCATGTTCCAAACCAGGGTTGCCAGATTGGCCTTTTTTAGGCCAAATCTGAGAAATCTGGCCTTTTTTCAAACTCGATTGGCCTCAAAAAAATCATTTGGCCTTTTGGCTTTTTTCTGGCCTTTTTAGTATTTTGAAGTTTTTTTTTACGTTATTCATTTTTAAGTAGCATCGAACTTGTTAGTTATGGTTGATAGCATTTAGTGATCGTTTGGAATCCTTCATAAAATTCCTTCACCATAGTAAACAGATAGGCTGGCATGGTATGGGATGAAAAAAGATACGCAGATAAATAATAATAATGTGTAAGTTAGAGTGCCTCAATATGAGAGTGGCGACATACGGAATATAAAATGTGGCTGTTTTAGACATCTCCGGACAAAAGCGAATTGCCAAGCATCTTAGCATGTATGAATAAATGAATGCTCAAAATATCTCAAATTTAACAGAAAAATTCTACTTTATGAACATTTTTGACATTCTAGCACATTCTGAAAAGCAATTTATGAGAGATATTAGAAGAAAAAGACGCTATCGTTTAAATACAGTTGAAAGAATTGCATATTCTTTGACAAAAACTTTAGAGATAACTTGTAATTTTGTTGCTGTTGTTGTTGGAACAGTAAATAAAATTAGATTCATTAATGATATAATCAAAAATCTGAAAATTTCGTGCAAAAATATTAAGTAATTTAAGAAATATTGTGTACTTAGTTAAAAAAGAAAAGTAACTTTAAAGTATTCTTTAATCATCTTTTATAATCATTGTTTAGAGTTGCCATCTAGTGCAATTATGATAATTTTTTATGTTTGGCCTTTTTTCTTCCTCGATTTGGCCTCAACTGATGAATTTTATCTGGCAACCCTGTTCCAAACCAGTCTATCATATCCTCAACATGCAATCTCTGTTAGGTCGTGAAAATTGCAACTTCCTTCTGTTTCTGCATGCTTTCACGGACTGCGATACAACATCCAGAATTTTTTCGATTGGGAAATCCTCATCATTTCTCAAACAGATGAACAAGACAGAGCTCCGTTCTATTGCAAAAATATTTTGTTCAAATTCAAGCCTACATTCAGATATGGCTGAGGCTGGAAGAAAAGCAATGCTTCTGTTTTATGACTGCAAGGCACTGGATTCTATAGACAAACTACGTCACCAAATGTTGGTAAGGAAAGTAACTACAGTAAAATCATTTATTACACCTGAACGTTTGCCTCCGACCGATTCTTCTACAAAATATCATAGCTATCACACTTACTTACAAATAAATATCGGAAGAAAGAACCAAGCCAGCAGAATGGGGCTGGTATGTAAAAAAACACTCGTGCTACCCAATACTCTGCGAGTGACTACCAGCTACAGATTATTTACTTAATATGATTCCATGTTCTTGAAAGACAAACTGTGCTACTTTACGATGCTGATGCAAGCGTAATTGATTGCCCTGTTCTACAGCTTCTGGGGTGTGCCAAGTCAATGGATGTAACAAGAACTACCTAACTTCTAACTATAAATATGATGAAAACTATTGATAAGTTTTTTCTTCACTGGAACATTTCTATAAAAATGAACTTAAGCAGTAATTTGTCAGAAATAGTAAACTTTTGTGTACTGTTTATCGTTTTTGACTATACTTCAAAGTTAAATTGTGAAAATAAAGCGATATATTTCCGTAAGCGATATATTCTCTGCCTTAGTTCCAGAAAATCCCCTCCGCCATTTTGAAATCCGTATATAGGGGTGTTCCCGTGCTCAGATTTTGTCTGATTTTTAGTATGCTATTAAGAAGTAGTTCCAGATTAAAAAATTCTGTAAAAAGCTTCTATTGCAATTTTGCCCATGTTCAATCACAAAATGCCTGGACTATATAATCAAAATTTATATACAAAATAATCTGAGCAAATAACTGTTGCAAATGAATATTTAATTTTTCTTTCATGAACAATTAAAATTAATCGGTTGTTTAGAAACTGTATGTTTTCGCAAAGCTGTAAAATTAGAGTTTTTAATAATGAGAATAGGAGTAGGCATTTGAAATATTCATGAGGTGCTGGGATTTAAGAGGATTGTTTAAACATAAAAATATTATAATAGCATTTTCACGAAATTTCTAATTTTCTGATACACTGAGCGCTCGTAAGTTTATTATAGAGAAAATAACATTATGCAGCCTCATACATATTTCATAAAAGTTTTGAACGGGGAAGGGGAAGATGAAACTGTTCAATTTTTTAAGATTGAACATTGATAAAATTAATAATAACAACAATAATAATAATAATTTGTAACGAAAGGAAAGAAATTGCAATAAAATGTCAGGAATGATATTTTTAAAATGATAGTGGTCACTTGAAAACATTACTATTAAAGTAAAAAAAGATTTTGTATTAAATTTTTCCCTCCACATTTTCTGCTGTATCAACTTGGCAGGCGTGAAATAGAATGCATCAGGGGAAAAAAAAGAAAGAAAAGAAAAAAGACGCTGCAAGTAGCCCGCATTTTTAGATAGATGTGTTTTGATTTTCTTTCGACAATTCTCATTGCCTCTTGAAAATATGTCTTGACAAAATGTCTGAAAACGTCCCATGGACATCTTGATACCTCTCTAGAGATGAAACTGTGAATTTCATTTTGTATTTCCCCTTTTTCGTTTATTTTCTCCTTACTCTCTTTCTCTCTATCTCTTTTTTTTTATTCTTATTTTCTTGATGAGACACAGTAATTTCAGGTAGGTTTTGATTGTTTGTTTTAGAAGTGTAGCTATGTGCTTATCGATGATAAAATTTAAACTTTGGATATACAGTAAACTCCCGACTATCCGGCCTAATGTGGCGGAAGGGTAGGCCGGAGTTCTATAAATATTTACTCACTTCCTGCCCGCCCCTCTCCCATTATGTTAGAAACATGTGTTACACATTTTAAGATAAATTTTATCTGTACAGTAGATACAGTTTCAAAATAGGCATAACATTAACGTTAAACGTAAGCCTAATTCGTAAAAAAAAAAAGTGAGTAAATTTTATTTTACAGTTTAATAATAAATGATTGCACAAATATGAAAAATTATGCATAAGATAAAAGTGTCAAAACTTAGTTTTTAGTTTTTGGAAAAGTTTTTGTTAGTTAATTGCTTCTCCCTGTTAGCCCACTTCCGCGACGTAATATCCCTCCATTTACGCAAGCAGATAATTTCAGATGGCGTCGCTTCCTCCTGCTAACTCGTAGTTTCTCTTCCATAGTTACTGAAACCTTCTTTCGTTTATCACCCATTTCGTTAAACTTCTATTAATAAACACTAAGCACACATAAAGACTATACGAAAGTAACCAGGATAAGAGAAAAATAACGTCTGCACTTGTTATTATCCGTGGCGCAACTGACGAAACAGGTTATCAAGCCTTAACCCTCCCCTCCCCTTCCTGTCTGTCTACACTATTGCATTCCGCAATCCCTTCTTGCTACTTCCTGTTATGAGTTAACAGTTTCCTACGGGCGGGAACCTGCCAGTCTGGGCCGCTTGCAACATACCTAATTTTTTTTACTAGGCCGGATAGTACGGAGGGCCGGATAGTCGGGAGTTTACTGTAGATGTATGTGTATTTACGTTTATTATTTATAGTTTATAATAAAGTTTACAAATAATAATAAGAATGATAATAAAAGAAACCTGTATCTACTATACATATATAATTCAAATAGGAATTTCGTTCCGGCTACTTATAACTTCAGTTCTTGAATTTTAATGAGACTTTCACTGTTAGTTAGATAATTTTTCAGGAAGGTTTTAGTATATAATATTGTTCTACGTTTCTTAGTTATAGAATTATGGGGGAAAGTTCTATAATCAGGTGAATCCAATTATGAAGAATGAGCTTTTTAGAAAAGATTCTGCTGAATTGACTTCAATGGAATCTGCACTGTTAGTTAGATAATTCCCAGGGAATGTTTTAGTACACAACATATCGCTCTACCTTGCTTAGTTATAGAGTTATGGAAGAAAGTTCTAGAAGCAGGTGAATCCTATTAATTAATACTAGAAGATAGCCTGTCGGAATAACGGGTGCATTGATTCAAAAGAAACCGCACTGTTGTATTAACAAAAATTCTCGCGACAATTCTTGTAATCATAATTACTCGGATCCATAAGCAAGTTCAACAAAAAATTAGGGTTTGACAAAATATTTCCCTCTGCATTTATAGGCTTCTCGGGATAACTGTTGAAGCGATTTGAAATGGAAATGTGTTTTCCATTTTTTTTTTTGATAAATTAATTAGTTATTGAATTATAAGCGATTTTGGTCACGTGACGACTCCTTTCTTTCGCTGTCACGTAAGGGAAATTCTGTTCAAAACGCCAACTTTGACAATATATTCTGAAACATCTTTTTGCGTTTACCAAAAAATGGAAAACGCCATTCGATTACATAGTTTCTGAATAACAACACGTACCAATTTCATGCGTTTCCTAACAAAAATGCATTAAAAATGTGTCATAAAGCAGCCCCTTTGGATTTGAAAACAGCTTTAAGAGTTACATACAAAAAAAGTTTTCATATGTAGTATTGAGAGAAGTCGATATAAATAATTTTTTTAATTATATTTTGACTTTATTAAATGTTTTATATTCGTATGTTTAATTACGGTTCCACATTTAATCCAATGTTTTAGTTGATCTGTCTTGTATTCTGTTTTGAATGTGTAATTGAAATACGGCGAATTAGAAATGTTATTAACATTAACATATGTAGGACAATTGCATAATCTTGCATTGTTGGTAGGGCAAAAATGTTATATTAACTAATATTTACGATTTCATTTAACTTGATGAAAGTTTCTCACTTCGATACTGCCATGCTTGCTTTATCTTTTACCCTGAATTATATAGCAATATGAGTGGTATTTACAGTTAAGCTGAAATATTTTCAATTAATGCAAGAATCGAATTCGAAACATAGGAATGTCCGTTCTTCAAATCCGCATAAAGGATCGAATAGCGGAGATGCAAATATGCGTATTTGTAAATTGACATTCTCCTGCCATTTTAGTAAAGTTCCAAATCCTAGAATTAAAGGATGACAGCCAGCCCATTAGAAATTTGAATATAATTGGGAAAGTTCAAATAGCCGGAATCCAACATACTAAGTTGTATTCGTAAATCGACAAGATACTTCAAACAGTAGTGAGATACTATGTTAATGGGTAGTATAAAATAGAATATTGTATAGTGCGCATTATGGCTGAATGATCATTTTCACTATTTAATTAATTCACTCAAATATTATAATTTTAAATTAAAAAAAAAAATAAATTCATAACGTCAATTTTCCGATAAAGGTGTAAAATGAAAAATAAACATTTTGAAATTTTGTGCTAGATTCGCATGCATTCACATACATAACTGACTTAAAAAGAATAAAATAGATATACCAGTGAAAATAGTTTTAAAAAACCACTCTTTTAGAAACATGTTTATATTTAAAATCATGCATGACTGCATTTCATGCTGTCCTAAAAATTTTTCGTTAGAATATACGTTAATATAGCGTAGACCCCGATTATGGAAAATTTGCGGTTTTGATTTCTGCTAGGTATGAATTTAGGTTTGTTTGAATTGAACTTCTTGCGATATTTTGCGGAATAATTATAGCATTAGACATATCATACTTAATGTCTGAATTTCATTAAAGTCTGTATTTTTTCATTTCCGTATTTCATTTTTCATTCTAATAATTTTTTAGTAAGTTATTTGTATGATTTCCTACATAAATCATGCTTAAGCTGCTCTCTGCCGTCGAAATTATTTTAGTTTCTTATTCGATATCTATATTCAAATTTTATAAATCTATTATAAGTAATCTAAAGTTGTCCCGTATCTAAATTAAATTTCATGAATGCCTTTATCAATGTGCAATATCTAATTTTTCATTTTACTTATTAATTTAATTTTGCGACAAAAAAGAAAAAAAAAAGGCGTATTTCTGCTCCTAGCTATTGAGATAATTCGATCAACATTTTTCTGCATTGCAAAATATTTCTAATTTTTTCTATAGCTAGCATTCAAATCAGGTAGCTTTTTGGCCATATAAGTTATTTATTTTTACATGGGAAAAGCTATAACCATTTTTAATAAGAATCTACTAAACCTTGAATGACAAACGAATTATTTTTGTTGAATATTTGAAGGGCGAAGCAATTTTTTCATAATTTAATTATATATATTATTCTCTTTCGCTCTTTTTCCTCGTATATATACAGAAACAGAACATTTTATTTTATTTTTTCTTTGGTATTGGGGTATTGAAGCACAAATTTTGTATGAGGTATACTGATTTTCATACGTTTTTACACTACTACTACAAAAAAAATCTATTAAATATAAGAACCTGAACCAACTCATTTTGCTTTAAGGGCAGTCGGAATCCCTATACCTGCCATGTTAAATTAATGTACCTTTTCTCATAAACTATTTAAGATATGGACTTGAAATTTTTTTCTGCATAAAATAAGCAATTCTTAATAATCTGAAGTTAAATTTATAATTAAATAAAGCTTAAATATTTTAAAAAAAAAAAAGTCTGAAGTAGAAACCACATTCAAATTTCAAAAAAACATGCAATTATTTCAAAGATACTGATAGAAATAAAAAAAGTTATTTTTGTGAGTTTAAACAATTTAACTCAGATTAAACAGGGATAAGTATAGAATGTTCAAGTAAAATTTCAAAGCATTCATAATGTATAATAGTTTTTTCAAAAAGGTACATCGAAGTTAAAAAAAACAACATTTTCAGAAAATCAACTTTAAAGTAAATAAACGCACTAGTAGAAAGATGGATAAGCAAACAGAATGACTAAAAATTTTCCAACTTCTCGTTGTCGTAGAAACAAAAGTAATTTATCAGTAGAAAGAGGAGAAACGGTAGATTCAAAATATTAAAACACCGAAAATTCGAAATATTTTAGGTTTTGACCATCCAACTGCCCTTAAGTACGATTGTACCATAAACGAGTGTACGACATTATGGAATGTAAGTAATTATACATAATTAAAAATAACCTTGCTAATAAATGTAAACTTGTATCACGACATTTTACATATTATAGATTTCAAAAGAAATCTTTAATAAATGTTTGTATGTTCAATTCAGAAATATTTTGTCTAAAATGTTTAAAGAATAAAAGTTGCGAACTTTAAATTTATTTATCTCACGTTCGGTGCATTGGATCCGTGTGTAATAGCTAAGGGGCTATTTCAGTTACACGAGGATACCCGCAAGCTAATGTTAAACCTATGGAATGTTCTTGTAAACTGTCTCGTTTAAACACAATATGAACTTTAAAAAGTTCATCGTTTTACTTAAAAGGCGACAAAAATAATAATAATACAGATATTACAAGTTAAAAATATACATTTTATTTAAAATTTCTTGGTACTTTCGACCTGCTATTCTCGCGATCATCGTCATCAGAGAATATTTTTATTATTAATTGCTGCTCCATTCATACAAATACGTCACTTCATTTTATGAATGGTACAGCAATTAATAATAAAAAGATTCTCTGACGATGGCCGCGGGAATTTCAGGTCGAAAGTACTAAGAAATTTGAAATAAAATGTATATTTTTAACTTCTAACATCTACAGAGATGCCAAGTATTACGATTTGTCCGTAATTAATTACGAATACGCAAAAAAAAATTACGGCGAGAAAAAAACCCGCGGCGGATTTCATCAAAGGATCGCTAGAAAAGCACAAAATTTGTGATGGATCGCTTGAAGGAACGTGAATTTCGACAGAGGATCGCGAAGAAAACGCGAATTTCAACAGCACCGAGAATCGCGGGAAAAAAACACTAATTTCGTCAAAAGATCGCGGAAAAATGCGAATTTAGTCAAAGGGTCACGTAACAAATGCGAATTTTGTCCAAGGATCACGTAACGAACGCGAATTTAGTCAAAGGGTCACGTAAATACGCGAATTTAGTCAAAGGGTCGCGGAAAAACGTAAATTTTGTCAAGGGATCGCGTAAGAAACGCGAATTTCGTCAGAAGATCACGGAAAAAGCGGGATTTCAAAAAGCGCACATTTCGTCAATGGGTCGCGTAAAAAACGCCAATTTCGCCCCCCCACCCACCCACCCCTCCCCCGTTGATTGTTCCATTTTTTATGCAGAATCACCCCCGAACTCTGGTTACTGGTAACTTTCATTTAAACTTGACACCTCTGCATCTATATTATTATTCTTTTTGTCGCCTTTTAAGTAAAAATAAAACAGTGAGCTTTTTATAAAGTTCATATTGTGTATTTTGTGATTGAATCAAGGTTTACATTTCGTCTTATGATCTTATTTATCTCTTTTAAATTTCAGTATTATTATTATTATTTTTTTTTTTTTTCATTGGATAGCCGAGGCACAGAGACCTTTTTGTACTTATTCCTTTTTTGAATTAGTGGTAGCGAAAGTTTAATACTGAAGTAACGATAAGGACAAGCGGTGTCGTGTCACACTGGTCAAAGGAGCGCAAAGGGTTTAATGTGTTGTAGGGAGGGGGGGGGGGATGAATTTTTGAAAATTAATTCGGTAACTTAGGTTTTTTTTCTTTTTCTCTTAATAACGCTTTGAAGAATCCAAACAAATTATCCTTACGAGAGTTGCTGTTTAAATAAAGTATTCAGAGTTACTGTTTAAAAGAAGAAAGAGAAGATTGTTAATTTGAAATCTTGAAATTATGTCTGTTAAAGCACAATCCTACACGTAGACAGATTTCATTTCTTTCGTTTTGTTTAAATGATACAATTTCGCGATGGTTCATTTTAACTTTTAAGATGCATAATAGCTCATTGAGGACTAAAAATGGAAAACACTGAAAGTACCAAAAAAATAGAAAATCTTTTTTTTTTTTTGCGAAAAAATTCTTAAATGTCAAGCTTAAAAAACAGGAGAACCGTTGGAAGTGCCAACCCTAGAAGAAATAGTTCAAAAAAGAGTATAAAAAAGTCGCTGGTTGAATGTGCCACACGAAGTGAAGTGGAGAACGGTGAAAGTACCAGTGATAAGATGTGCGACTAGTGGCCATTACAGAACTTGGCCATGTTTTGTCAATGTTTACAGCAATGGGATATTTTTAAGCAAGATGAAAAATGTTAAATATAGTAAAAGAAATGTTTACAAATGATAATATTAGGTATTTAAACACTAAACGAAAGGAAGCTAGTAATCTATATTTTAAAGTGTTGAACTAAGAGCCCAAAAGGTGTGAAGTGGAAAACGCTGTAAGTACCAGAAGTAGGAGTTTTCTTTTTTTTCGCTCTATTGAGTCCTCAATTGTCTATCTCTCCGTTTCAGTGTCCGAAATTTAATTTCTCCAAACATTCTCCTTTTGCTGTACAATTAAACAGATTGGTAAACCAGAGTGTAATATTCCAATAAAACAGTCTTTGTTACTTTTTTTTTTTTCATCCGCTCTATAACATGGTCTTTTTTTACGCAATAAGTATATTGATTAATGTAAGTGATATAAATATAAAACAATCGAATGTCGTTTTTCGGTTTACTGTAAATGCAACTCACATTTAGTTATATTGCTCTCTTATGACTATTAACTGTCGTGTCTCGAAAATAGACCTAAAACGCCGAATTTAAAATAATTTTCTGAAGCCTATTTTGTCTATATAGAAAAATGAAATAAAGCTATTCAATCTCTTAATATACAGATAAGAATACCTGTGAATTTTATGTGTTTACGATTAAAAATGACTTTCTGAATATATCAGAAAGGAGGTACTTTGGATTTGGATTTGAAAATTGCCCAAAATCCTTTAAATTATTTTCTTTCCTGTCCAGATCCCTCTTTTCTTTGATTGTTGTAATTTAAATTATTTTCTTTCCTGTCCAAATCTCTCCTTTCTTTGATTGTTGTAATTTAAATTATTTTCTTTCCTGTCCAAATCTCTCTTCATTGTTGTAATTTAAATTATTTTCTTTCTTGTCCAAATCTCTGTTTTCTTTCATTGTTGTAATTTAAATTATTTTCTTTCCTGTCCAAATCTCTCTTGATTGTTGTAATTTAAATTATTTTCTTTCCTGTCCAAATCTCTCTTGATTGTTGTAATTTAAATTATTTTCTTTCTTGTCCAAATGTCTCTTTTTTTTATTGTTGTAATTTAAATTATTTTCTTTCCTGTCCAAATCTCTCTTGATTGTTGTATTTTAAATTATTTTCTTTCTTGTCCAAATCTCTCTTTTCTTTGATTGTTATAATTTAAATTATTTTCTTTCCTGTCCATGTCTCTCTTAATGAATTCAATATTAATGAATTCAAATATGTCATCTTCTGTGGATAGTTTAAATCCAATGACACATGGAGTTCTCGAATCGTAATCCTTCTAGCACAATGACTATATGTTCGCTTTGTTTAATAGTTCACATATACCCTAATTAGTGATTTTGTTACACGCAACTATCGATTTCCATACAAAGATGTACAGATTCATTTTGCTAATGCTCATTATTATTTTATTGCATTGCCAGTGGAGATGCGGCCGTCGATAGTAATTCGTTAATTGGGCATCCATTTCGAATTTAGCTTTCCCTAAATATCGGATGCCCTTCGCATTAATGCGACCAGATATGTGTGATTTCAATCTCGATATCGAATTGTTCTCTCTTCCAATGAGCTGCCTTAATTCGTATTTTAAGTTACAGGCATACATTTATATATATTAGTAGTATTCGAATTAAATATTACTAACCCTTTGACGTGTTATATGTGTGCAGTTAATATGCATATTACATAGTATGATTGGTATCAAACATGTATCTATGTTAATGTAGCTTTATATGTGCAAATAAATGTCGGTGGATTTCATGTTTTAAATGTCAAGGACTTGTGGATTTACATGTTCTTAGTTTACGATAGCTGGAAAGCTGAGTTGTGCTTTCGAATCTTGGGCTTTTAACACTGTCGCATATGAGAGATAAAAGGATATGTTAAACATATAGAGATGCAAGAGTTTTAGCTTAGGAAAGTGATCTGTGTTACTGAAGGTTCAACATTTGCTCAATAATGTGGTTGAGGTTCGTAATTATTGTGATATTTATGATTTTAAAAAAAAGAAAAATCTTAGGGGATATACTATAAATTACCTTTGTAACTTCAAAAAATCAAATTTTCAAAAAAATAAAAAATAAATAAAAATAAATAAAAAAGAAGAACATTTCAAAAACAGTGTGGTTGATTGGCAGGAGCATTTTTAACGCTCCGATCTATATTATAAAGGACAAACGTGTCCGTGCGTAACAACGCTGACGTCATTGACGGTGGCAACACCAGACGATTAAATTTAACTTTTGCTGCAATTTTTTCAAACTTCTAAACATCGCACATTTAAAATTTTTACACCGTCGAATAGGGGAAAAAATGTATTTTCAAATGAAATTTGTTTGAAAATTGCATCACAATTTGTTTGAAAAATGTATCACTATTTACTAAATTTTTATTGTTTTAAAAATAATTTTCGGGCGTGATTTTTTTTTTTAAAATCTATGTCTATCGCGTGCAGACGATTACGTAAAATAAATAGTTTTGTACTTAAATTAATATAAATAGCTCAGCATTTGTTTCCAGCTTATATGATGACATAATGCAATTTAAACATTCATCAAACAATAAATAAAACAATAAAATAGAAATTTAAGACACGTGATCAAACTATGGCACTTAAACCACTAAAATTATCAGAAAAGAAAAAAAGCTTATTTTTAATAGCGACCTTTGGCGATTTCTTCGGCTGTTTCTTCGGCTGGTGCGAGGTCAATAAAAAACTATCGCTTTTAATAAATTTCAAAACTTTATTTAAACTAATTCAAAATATTAAATGTAAAACAGATATAGTTAACAATTAAACGAATGGCTTTCATTTATATTCTGTAACCCGGGAAGCCCGGGTATATCCCCTTGTATCTATGAATAATGGTATAAATAATACAAACTCAATTTTTAAACCTGTTTTTCTCAGTACCTGATTTTTACAGTTATAAGTTAGAGTATATATTTAGAGTTATAATATTTTGCATGAATCTTTTACATATGAGTCTCAATTCATTGAACTTAGTTAAGTGAAAAAAATCAATAGATTTTGATATATAACGTGATAAAGTAAAAAAAAAAAAATTAAAAGCTGCAAGTTCTTGAAAGTTTTTTAATTTCTAAACTTATTAAAATATTAAAGATTTTGGTTCAATTAATAAAGACAATATTAAGGTACAATTTGATACTAGAGTTTAGGATTCTACTTTTTTTTTCCAAGATATATCTTGCGTGTAATCAAAAGTAATTAAATTTCTTATTTTCAATTTTATGCATACATTTTATGTGATTTTTAAATATCTGTTATTTAGATTGAAAAAATTGAATTAAATTTATTATGTTATTACTTTATTATAAACACTATAAAACGCGAAAAATTTACCGATTTATGTCGAGTCGTGAAAAGCGTCTTATAATGGATGGATTGTTAATATTTTGTACTCGAAAGGGACTATGTCCTTTTATGTGACTTTATGTTTTCCATCAAAACGTTCAGTATAGACAAAAAAGTCGTTTTCTACCTTCTCAAAACACAAACCTTTTATCATATTATTTTTTCAAA
Source organism: Maratus speciosus (assembly GCA_963932465.1). Classification (NCBI taxonomy): domain Eukaryota; kingdom Metazoa; phylum Arthropoda; class Arachnida; order Araneae; family Salticidae; genus Maratus; species Maratus speciosus. The sequence goes on from OZ010795.1 coordinate 470,245,338, forward strand.
ATGTGTATAACGTTATTTTTAAGTCGCCATTCAATCACCATCATTTTTGCATTTTGTTTAAAAGAAAATAAATAAATAGAAATGCTTAATTCATCTTTAAAATGGTATAAAACTGAATGACTAGTAAAACTGAAAGATCTAATTAGTGCCAAAATAGACCCGATCCCGAAAGATGAAGTTTCTGGAGTATATATAATTACACTGAAAACAGAAAATATTTATCTCGAATACATAGGAATGACTTCGCGCAGACTTAAAGTTCGTATTAAAGAACATTTGAAAGATTTAAAGTACAACCGACCTACAACAGCCCTGTCAAGATATAACCAGAACCAGAATATACAAGTTAATTTCGAAGACGCAAAAATTATATATCCCTTAAAGAATTATCATGATTTAATTATCCGTGAATCAATAGAAATAATTACTAAATGAAATACTGTTTGTAATGACGTTTTATCCTACAACATACCCAGAATTTGGCTCAGTTTGCTTAAAAAAAATCATAAAACAGGTAATATTCCATTTCCCTCTATATCCATGTTTTATTTTCCCAATGTTTTCCGGATCTAAAAATTGATTTTCACTTTCACTCCTTTCGACACCATCTACATGAATTTTGAAAATAAGACGTTAATAACAGTAGTATTTTGTATTTTCTCTGATGAAGACTATGTTTTTTTATAGTTGAAAGTACTAAGGATATTAAAGTAATTTAGCATCTTTTTAAATATTGTCTCATCTTTTAAGTAGTTTGCACATAGTGTAATTTAAAATTTTGTTTAAAAGCTTTTCTTTAAATTTTTTCCTAATGGTTGGCTTTTATGATCTGAAATTGTATACTCCTAATTATATGGAACGTTTTTGAGACTATAAAAGGAACAAGATATGGGATGTGTTGATTAGTTGAGTCTTTAATCTCATATCAAAGGGAAAAAAAAAAAAAAAAAACATTTTGCATTAAAAGCAGCAGAGCCAATTATCAGTAATAGTAGACCTTTAAAATAACATATCAGTTGTTATGAGTTATACAGGCTGTTGCCGAATCCGACCGACAAATTCAGAAGGGTGATAGTAGGCATCAAGAGGAAGAAAAATTGCAATGGAACATGCTTTCGCAAACCACCGATTTAATCAAAAATACAGGGTATTCTACCGTAACTCAACTTGGGTTGCCGGTAAAAACTTCCAGAAAACTGAAGTGTATTATAAGGAAAGTTTTAATAGGCATGCTTACTTTTGTTGTAAATGTAATAATATCAAAAAAAAGTGCTAGAAGTTTCCATTAAGCCGCTATCAGATTCACCAACTTTTCGAGCAATTTTTGAGTCAACTCTTGATTTCCTCCAACTTTTCGCGAAATGTTGTCTCGACACCCAGTGTGATAGCAAACAGCAATATCCCCAACTTTTTATCCGCATCTCAAAAAAGTCTGTCCTAGCCGCAACTTTTCCTCCCACCTTTCAACGTTTCAGCGAATCAGAGATAAGCGATTGATACGAAAATGCGATAAATATTGACGGCTGGTACTAGTAGTACACTCTTAAAACGAAAGAGCCAAAATAACTCAAGTTGAGCCGAAATCCACTCATCTCATGATTTGAAAGTCAGCTTCTCATAAAGAGTTGAAACAACTCGAGTGAATGAGTTGTTTTTAGGCAACTCATGATTGAGTGGTCTCTATTTTACTCATACTTGAGTGAAATCAACTCAATGAAGGTAAAATCCAGTAGCACTTGAGTGATTTGTAACCAACTCATACTTGAGTGAAATTGAGTCATTTAAGACTAAATCCAGTAGCACTTGAGCTATTTGTAACCAAGTCATACTTGAGTGAAATGAAATAATTTAAGCCTAAATCCAGTACCCCTTGAGCGATTTGTAATCAATTCAAACTTGAGTGAAATGAGGTCATTTCAGATTTAATCCAGTAGTTCTTGAGCGATTTGTAACAATTCATACATGGATTAAATCAACTCATTTAAGAGTTCATCCAAAATCCCTTGAGTGATTTCTAATAAACTCATTCATAAGAGAACTCGCCAAAATTACCGAGCGATTTCTAATTAACTGATTAAATAAAATCATGTCATTTTAAATGAAATTCAGTAACCTGTGATTGATTTTTATCAACGTAATTCAAAATAACACAGAATTCTTGCCACATTTTCAAATTAAAATAACTAATTTTATACTCCTTCATATTGGTTTATATAACTGTAATTCTTATTTAATAGTAAATGACTATTTTTTGATTGAAAAAATAACTGTGATTTATAATTAAATAAAAATTACAATTATAAAAACCAATCTTAAGAACTAAAAAAAAACAAAACTTGAAATCACCAAGGGAAGGAAAAATCCCAATGACAACTTTTAAAAGATGACTGCTCCCCTTAAGGGTGTTCTCAAATCCAAAAGGGCAACTTTCTGACATAAGCTTGAATTTATTTTTGATCGAAAATGCATGAAACCAGCTGGTGGTGTTGTTCTAAAACTATGTAATCGAGCTGCTTTTTCCATTTTTTTTTTTAAACACAATAGATTTTTCAGAAAATAGTGTCAAAGTGGAAGTTTTGAACTGAATTTCCACGCGAAAGGAGAAAAAACATACCAGAGCGGGCGAAAACGTTTGTCACATAATCAAAATCGCTTATAACTCAACAGATAACTTATTGATCAAAAAATGGAAAATCCAGTTCAATTCCAAATTGCTTCCATAACAAGGCTTTCCAATTTTATATCTTTCCGTTAAAAAAATTAATTTGTAAATGCATCAAAACGTTTTGTGCTTGTTGAGCAGACCAGTTAAGAACAGCCTTAAGATCCTACACTAGTCGCTAAAAAAGATCTGGATGCTTGTGTTAATCTTATGGAGAAGTTATTTTCAAATACATTGTTTGGATTTAAAAAAAATATATATATATATATATATATATTTTGGAGGGGGGGGGGGATATAGGATCTTTATGCAGGCTAATTTTTAATTTTGGTTAGTTTCTCTTATACAGTAGACGTCCAATTTTACGAACTGATGTTACTCCCATTTACGAACACATTATATGAATCCTACTGAGTTCGTAAAATCGAGCGTCTACTGTATTAAGATATAAATTTTAGAATCGGTTCCAAAAATGAAAGTGTTTACAATAAAATATAAAACCTAAATTAAAAAAGTAAAAACTAGCCACAATACATATTGTCTTCAGCTACCATATGCAAAAAGAATCATGTACAAATATTAAAAATCCAAGCAAGATATTTGAAAATAACTTCCCCATGGAATTAACATTATCACAGGTCTTGTCACACAGCTAGTGTTAGGCCTTAATAAGTAAAATTGAAAATATTTCAAAAAAGATAAACACCCACCCATTATATACTTTGTTGTAACTATCCCTTGATTTAATTCACACTACTTCTTAATAGACTAACTTTTAAAGAAATACTTATTGTTAAGCCTTTTTTTATGCTAATTAGCACTGAGTGATAAATGTCAATTTAATGCAGTTGATACATTTACAAATAAATTATGCACCAAAATAACTGTAGAATATTGAAAAATAAGGTTTGGGTTCACTATTTAACATTTGAAAAGACCTTTTAATGCAAATGAAAATCTAAAATGGCCTTTTACCGACCAATAGACTTACAAATCTGTCTCGATATGCAAATGTTAGGAATTTTATCCATTTTTCATGCACTATGTGTACTTTCATTTGATTTGGATTCAAGTAATTTTTTTTTTTTTTTTTTGTATATGAAGAACCTTCCACTAAATATTGTAGTATAAAAGTCAAATGCACAAATAACTGAAAATTGAGCTTATTGACTCAAACAACGTGCAACTTAATTCTTTATATCATTTGTTGAAACTAAATTATGTTCAATAATAATTTTTAGAATTTAGCTTCTGGATTAGAAGGAACAATGTCTTGAATGGATAAACACCAACCCATTAGGTACTCTCTTGCAGTTATTCCTTCTTAATCTTGTTGTGAAATATAAAACTTTAAAATGGCATAAGATTGTAGCTTTTTATGTCAAAAGCAGGAGCCAAATGTGCAATTCAAAATATTGTGGGGGAAAAAACAACAACATTATTTACTAATAATTTTATTTAACAAAAAGAAAAAACAAACTTAGCATTGATAGCAATTTTAACAACAGATGCAGTGCATTGATAGCAATTTTAACAACAGATGCAGTGTTTTCATTAAAAATTTTCTCGTCAAGACAAGAAAATATGTATTCTTCTCTGCTAAAGATCCTTCAGAGATTCGATAGGGCTGTTGAATTACATTCCTCGCAGTGGAATTGCATTTCTCCATGAGGTCACTATTCTCCTGTGTTAAAAGAAAATATTGAAATTAAGTTAAATAGCAAAAATTGTAATGTAAAGGAGTGATTATGAACCTTTTAAAACATTTTAGTTTTTAGATTAAAGTAAATATAAATAAATTCTTAAAGTCTTAAGCAAGTTCTTAAAATATTGTTGAAAATTCACCTTTGTTACCATTTTCAAAATGTATACAAACATATCTTTTTTAACAATAATTTAAATTTGGGGGAAAAAATGAAACTACATTTTATATTAAATTTATTCTAAATATGAAAATACATATACAGGGGTCATTACAAGAAAAATTTAGGGCCCTTCACAAAAATCTATTTAATAAAATAAGCCCCTTCACAAAAATAAATTTAATAAAATGGGCCCCTTCGTAACATTTTTTTTCATACAAACTGTTTTAAAATGTGTAAATTGTAAATAAAACCAGCTCACTGAAAACAAACTTTAGCAAGGGGATTTAAAGGAGTTTTGTCAAATTCTTCATTTAAGTTTGAGTAACTGGATTTCAACTTTCGCTACAAAATATTATTTTTCACAAAAATAACTTGTACTTTTCACAAAATCACAAAACACACACAAGCAATCGCCTCCCCACGCATATTCTGAAAGAAAAAAGAAAAAATGAAATAAAAAACCATACACTAAAACTTTTAGCTTTATATAAAAAGTTACACCACTGAAAATTCAGCCAATTGTGAATAAAATGGAAAATGAATAAATGAAACCCTCTGTGCGATCACCGGGGTTCGTTGATATATATCAATCGATATATATCTTGATATATATCCGATATTTATTTTCAAAATATCAAGATTTTTGATATTTTCATATTACCTGATATTTATTTTCAAAATATCAAGATGCATGATATTTTCAATATTTTTCTATGTTTGATATTTATTTTCAAAATATCACTGTGTAAGATGTTTTTGATATTTTCAGTCAAAACAAGTGCAAATGAAATTTCCAACTGTTATGGACTGTGTTGTTCTGTAAATAAGGAATTTATGTCTCTGATAGTTACTTTTTTAGCCGAAGAAAACAAATATCTTTTTCAAACTTTATGTTTGAATTTTTTACTTTTAACTGTAGATTATTATGAGGGACATAATTCAGAACAGACACTGAAACATAAACTGTCTAATTTAGATACTCAGTTATATATACAGCTTCACTATAAAAGAATCTGATGTAAGCGTATAAAGCAAATTGTTTCTGTTTTCAATTAGTTGATTTTAAATTTTGTTCTAAGTGTAAAAAAAAAGAAAGAAAAAGAAAACTGCACTTTTAATGTATTGTTTAAGTTTTCATGTTAAGTGGAATATGTTTTAGTTTCTAATTTATATTATGCTTGAATATATTTATTATCAGCAATAAGTTGACTATTTTGAAAATATCGGATATATATCAAAAATATCAGATATATATCAAAATATCGGATATTTTTGATACTTTCGAAAATATCATTTAAATTTTTTTTTTTTTTTTTTTGGGGGGGGGGGGGGAAGAAACTACATTTAAATTCATTCTAAATATGAAATGTTTTATTACAACAATGATGTTTAACCTTACCCCATAAAATCTAACTAAGCAGTCAAACGGCAGTTTTCTTCCAACAGTCAAATGCTGAGACATACATGTCTAATTTAATACAGTATAACCTCGAAAATCAAGACTAAGACTAGATTTATAAAAATTCTAGATTTCACAAAGATAATCGAAACTTTCAATGTTCTTAACGGTACCTTTAATCATAATTTAATTAATAACAAAGTGATAATTATGTAAGAAAAAGGAAAAAATAATATCGAAAGGCTTACTTTCATTGAAATTTGTTAAAACTTTTTCAATAAACAGTGAATTTTGAAAATCCAATTGCAATTTGCTTCCTTTTTTTTTTTTTTTTTTTTTTTTTTTTTTTTTGGAACTATTTTTAACAAAAATGTTTTTCATATTAAATACATGTTAGGAATATCTATTTCAGAAATACAGACTTGTTTTTCTAAACTGCATAATGTTATGACAAAATTAAATTTTATATGCTATTTCTATACCACCAACATTACTCTCTTCTATTTTAAAAATTACCTATCAAAGAAAAACTTCCAAATCTAACACATGTCACGGATTTCTATCTAATCTTGGAAGAAAATGTGCATTATTGGGCAAATGTATCTGATTGATAGATGATACTAAATAAATGAACTGAAACTGGATAGCACTGCATTCTAAACACATAGGAAAGATACACTATATGGCCATTAATGACCGGCAATTTTCAATTTTAGACATTTTGTCGAATATTTAGAAATATACTTGACAGATTCTTCTGAAATTTCAGTATTTAAAAAACAGGTATTATGATCTTATATTTAACAATGTCGATTTGTTAACGGGAGGGGGGGGGGGGCAATTAGGGGCCAACAAAAAAATCAAAGAAAAAAATAATACTTGGGATCACCCTGTAAAATGCACGAAATTATCTACCACTACCGAATATAAATAAACAGACATTGTGCAATATGTGTAATTTTTTGTGTAAGACTAGCACGTATATTAATAGAAATATAGCGATTTATTTAAAAAGATAAAAAAATTCTTGCATATTTTTTGCTTATGGTTTTCAACCCAATTTAACGCCAGTTTCAGAAAAATTGACAATATAATAGAAACAATATAGTGCAATTGGAATATAGCTATATTAAATATTTTAGGAAATATGAGCAGTTGTATGAAATAATTTTTATCTGTGCATGCGCAAACGATAACAAGGATCATTTTACATAATTTAATATTCTATAGAGCAACTTCATTAAAGTGAGCAAATTTTTAGTTTTTCTCTAAAAGTAACTGAATGATAAGGGATTTTCCACAAATTGTCAATTTTTATTAACTGACTTTCAGAAAAAAGTATTTAGTAAGTATCAACGAGTAGATTTGGAAAAAATGCTTCAATTTTTATACTTCTTTTGATCATGGTATAGGCTCGTTCTGGTGGTTATCCAATAACTAAAGCATCAATAAAAAATGGAAATTTAAAAAAAAAAAAAAATTAAAAATGACAATTTGTGGAAAATCTCTTATCATTCAGCTGCTTTTAAAGAACAACTAAAAATTTGCTCACTTTAACGCCGATATCTTTCTGAATTTTTACGACATTTGACTAGATTTTTTAAAAATAAGTTGCTCCATAGAGTTGACTATTAAATTATGTAAAATGATCCTTGTTATCGTTCACGCATGCACAGATAAAAATTATTTCATACAACTGCTCATATTACCTAAAATATTTAATATATTTATATTCCAATTGCACTATATTGTTTCTATTATATTTTGTCAATTTTTCTGAAACCGGCGTTAAATTGGGTTGAAAATTCTGCGTGTTATAAGCAAAAATCATACAAGAATTTAATTTTTTAAATAAATCGCTATATCTCTATTAATATACGTGCTAGTCTTACACAAAAAATACACATATTGCACAATGTCTATTTATATTCGGTAGCGGTAGATCATTTCGTGCATTTTATTTTACAGGGTGATCCCAAGTATATATATTTTTTCTTTGATTTTTTGTTGCCCCCCTAATTGATCCCCTTATTAAATCGACATTGTTAAATATGAGATCATACCTGTTCATTTCAATCCTGAAATTTCAGATGAATATGTCAAGCATATTTCTAAATATTTGACAAAATGTCTAAAATTGAAAGTTGCCGATCATTAATGGCAATATAGTGTAAGATGCTAGGTATGAAGTTTACTAATATGAAAACAATTTTTTTTTTCACATATGTATCTGTAAGGTCACAAAACAATTACAAAACACACACACAAAAAAAGAAATTCCAATGACAAAAAACTTTAAAAATATATTTAAGATTAATATGTAAATTTATACCCTTGTCTTCTATTTCTTGCTGATAATACACCTCCTCAGGATTATCACGTGCCTCTTTGTTGGTACTTCTTTTGGGATGGTGTTAAATTTAACTTCATTGTTTTAAACCTCCATTCAACCATACCAGCTTGAGCGATAGGATCAAAGTATTGTTCCTAAAATGAAAATGTGCAAAAACAATGTTATCAATTTAAAATGTTTCAATGGTTTTAACTTAAAATTTCAAAACACAGACGTAATGATGAGTTTATACGAAAGTGCCTGAAACATACAAAAAAGGAAATTCATTCCCCTCCAATTTACCCAAGCAATAAATTGGACCGATGGGACTGTTGCATAGTTAAAAATATATACAGTATAAAGTAAATTATCTGGAATTGTTGGGTTCACGTGTTTTTGGATAACTGGCTACTCACTGCATTAAGCTATCCCTTTGTTGCAATTAAAATTTATTAGAATAATCAGATTAAAGCTCCTTCTCAGAGATAAGTTGCTTTTTCACTTTCCTGTGTTATTCAATGGCCTTTGAAATGCCCCACAATTCTTGGAATATCTCATCACAAAATTCATATTTATAATTAATTTCTTTTTTATTAGATGCTTAGAAGAATTGTTTTCTCAAACTGTCAAAAAATTTAGATTTTGTTTTAAATAAAAAAAAGGTTATTTTTGAAAAATCTAAATCACTTCCTTCACTACCTATATATGCACATATTGTTATGAATTGGTATCAATTCTGCCTTATACCAAAATTTAAATTTCTACCCTTTCAGATTTGACAAAAAATCTGAAATCGTAATCTGAAAAAATCGTACTGAAGCTCAAAAATCATTCAAAATAGACTAAACTAACAACTGGCACTGTTGTGGTATTTGTAATTGACTGAATTTAATTTTGAGAAATTATAACCAATCCACGCTCCTCTAAAAAATATATATACAGTAGAGCACCTAATTCACTGACCTATAATTCATGATAAATTTTTTGAATGTAAACAAAGATTTTTTTTTTTTTTTAATGTTTGAATGACAACGAAATTTTGAAAACTAATTCAATCAATTTTAATAAAGGACGAAGTTATTTATAGAATACAAGATAAATTTAATAAACCAAAGACAACAATTGATGCCATGTTTAAAAATAAACTAGATGGAATCCGCCAAAACTTGACGGCAACAATTTGAAAGCACCACAGAAAAAAAAAAGTATTTTACAGCTAAAGAAATTTTTAAAGGCTAATTTTTAGGAAAACTTTCAATAATTGAAAAAAAAAAAACCCTGCATTTTATATCCAGGCAAATGACCCATTATTGCCAGAGTTACATTCACCCAGACACAGTCAAAAGTATTTTTTTTACATTACACCCAATGGGAAAATAGTTACTTATTACTTTCTCAGGAAGAGTTGGACAGTTACATAATCAATGCTTAACACATGATTTCTTCATTTTAAAGACTACTGTAGAACACAGTACAGGACTTTAATTTCAGGGCGGGATTCATCACCAAAATTTTAAAATCCCACCCAAAAACACATCATGAGTAGGAGGCTTCCATCTAAAAAATTTGTTTTCAAAAAAGTGTTTCATTTTAAAACAAATCCTGCGAACCTTGTGATATTTTCGGACGACAGGTTGATACATTTTGCGGCGAAAGATTGTTGAAATTCATATTTTGGTCCTGCAACCGAGAGACAAATTTTGAGATTCCCCCCCCCTCCCCCCCCGGAGATTGAATGACAAGTTTCTCGTTAATTTCTGTGACTGATTGCAAATTGAGGGGCGATTCTGTTCCAAAAATTATGAAAAATCATTCATCAGTCTGGAAATTTGGACATAAAAAAATATGTCTCATATTTCGAGAAATTGTCACCGAAAAAATCAATTTCGTCAAACGTTAGCTAAAATAAAAACACCAATTTTGTTAAAAGTAGGGATGCCAAAACCTGTGGCCTGCAATGAATTTCGTCAATTTGCCACAAAAAAATTGAAAATTTCATCAGTCAGTTTAAGAATCGTGAATTTCATTGATCGGGCCTGGAAAAATTGTGCATTTTGTCGATTGTGTACAGGAACATTGAGAATTTCGTTATGGTAAAATAGCGAATTTTCTCGATGCACGAAGAAATTGGTTCTGCAGTCGATCAACAGAATTCTCAATCATGATTTTCATCAGTTTATAGAGAGAAAAAGGAATCTCAAATTTGTCAATTTATTGCCTGAAAATTTTTTTTAATTTCATCAGAGATAATGCAGAATCATGAATTTCATGATCAGTCAGAAAAATTGCAAATTTTGTTGATTGATAATCACTAATTCCGTTGGTCAGAAACGAAAATATGTTATTTTGTCCATAATGCATGGAAAATAGCGAATTGTCGATCAGTCAGAAAAATCAAGAATTTCATTGGTCTGAAATGAAAATATCACAATTTTTGTCGATAATGTGCAGAAAAATCAAATTTCGTCGATCGGCTACTCGAAATAGAATTCTCTCACGTGTGGGCCTCGACAAAACAGACTTTTTCTAAAAAGCCCTTATCTTAAAAAAGTTGGGAAAAGAAAATGGCAACTCCTTCAAAGGATTACGAAAAAAAAAAGCATATTTTGTAAAAGAATCCAGAAAGAAAATGCACGTTTCGTCAAAAGCTAGCAGAAAAAATGTTTTGACAAGGGACCCCCCACCCACAAAAAAAAAAAATAAATTTTGCCAATGGATCACGCGAAAAATGTGGAATTAGTCATAATGTCGCAGGACCCCCCCCCCCCCCCCCCCCTTGCAAAATTCATCAAAAGGTCGCTGAAATAAATAAATAAATAAATTTTGCTGAAGCGTTGCAGAAAAAAAAAATTGCCAAAGGGTTGCAAAAAAATAAAATAAATTTTGTCAAAGTGTTGCAGACACAGTTGTATAATATAGACGCATGTGCGGAAAATTTTCCAAAAATTCGGAACTTTGCAGAAAAATTTTTTAGAAAAAAAAAAAACCTTAATTTTTGTCCTTGTAAATTTTTTTTTTTAAATACCGAAAAATTAAAAATATTCTCCAATTTTATGTACGATTTATTTGCCAGACAGATTATTATTCAGGGGTCGATGCAGGTTTTTATTCTTGGGGCCCATTTTGCGAAAAGTAGAAGTTATTTTTATTAATTTTATTATATTTTTGTGAAAAATAACATTTTTTTAACGAAAGTTGAAATCCAGTTACTCAAATTTGAACCAAGAATTTATGAACAAAATCATTTTTTACATCCCCTTGCTAAAGTTTCGTAACCTAGTTTTATTTACAAATTACACATTTTAAAGCAATTTTTATGAAAAAGAATGTTACGTAGGGGGCCTTATTTTATTAAAAGGAATTTTGTGAAGGGGCCTGTTTTATTAAGTTCATTTTTGTGAAGGGGCCCATTTTATTAAATTTATTTTTATGAAGGGGCCTATTTTATTAAATGGAATTTTGTGAAAGGGCCCTAAATAGGCCCCAAATTTTGTCTGCATTGACCCCTGTTATTGTTTGACAGACGTGATTCTGTTCTAAATTTTCAGAAAATTTAAGGCATTTGGTTTTGAAAATTTAAAAAAATCAGCCATCAGTCCAAAAATTCAGACATAAAAAGATACCACTGCGAATTTCAACAAATGGTTGCCGTAAAAACGCAAATTTCGTGAAAGGATCGTAAAAAAAAAAAAAAAAGAATTTCATAAAAGGAGTGCAGGAAAAAACTAATTTCTTAAAAGAATAGCGTGGAAAAAGCCTAAATTCTGTCAAAGGATTTTTTAAAAAAAAGAGCAAATTTCGTAAAAGAATCGCGGAAAAATGATCATCAATTGATCAGGAAAAAAAAAAAAAAATAGAAATTTGTCAAAGGGCCACAGAAAAAGGTGTGAATTCCGTAAAAAACGCAAGAAAAACACGAATTTCGTAAAAAGATCGCAGAAAAAACGCAAATTTCATCAAAGGACTGCAAAAAAGAGAGCAAATTTCATCAAAAGCGTGCACGAAAAAAAACTAATTTCTTAAAAGCATAATGGAAAAAAGCCCGAATTTTGTCAAGATTGTGAAAAAAATGCAAGTTTCGTAAAAGAATGCGTAAAAAACTAATTACTTCAAAGAATCGTGAAAAAAAATGCAAATTTCGTCAAAGCGCTGCGTAAAAAGTGCGAAATTTGTCAAAAGATCATAGGAAAATGCGAATTTCGTCAAAGGATTGCGGGAAAAAACTGATTTCATGAAAGGATCACAGATAAAATGTGAATTTCGTCAAATGATCACAGGAAAAAAAAAAAAAAAAAAAAAAAAAAAAAAAAAAAAAAACGAGAATTTCGTCAAACGGCCACAGAAAAAAATGATTTTTGTCAAAGGGCTACGGTAAAAACTCACCGGTCTCTTTAATGATGATACCTATGAATGGACCTCTCCCTACAAAATGTGATTTAGTTGTTTCAGTAGCAATGTCACATTATTTCTGCCCTTCTTATCATGGATTTTTAGCTTTATTTTTTTTTAACCAAAATAATCATTCTTTTATTAATATTAATTATTTTTTAATTTAAATGGTAATTACTTTAAAACTACTGTTTTTAATTAGGGATTGACCGAATCAGCAATTTTGTCGAATACCAAATACCGAAGCTTCGGAAGCTTTGGTATTCGGCAACCGAATACTTGAAATTTTTTAATATGCATTTTTGCATATATTAGCTTTTTTAATAAGCTTTAATTGAAATTAAATTCTCAATAATTTAATTCAGTTACATTTTTATTCTAAAATCTAATTACACAAAAAAATTTAATGACTTCTTTCCACTCACAAATTCATTTATTCACAAAATCATCACTTATTTTTTATTATTTTATCGCTAGTCAATACCCAAAAATAACCTATGAAAGTATTAAACTATACAGGGTATTATTAAGGATAAGGATTGTCAGAAAAACAAAAGTTCATTCAAATAATAAGAAACAATGTTGTCATTAACAGAGTCGGATAATATAGACGAACGCCGTTCGCAGAAAATTTTCAAAGTTTGCAGACAGTTCTCATGGTTTTTTTTTTTTTTTTTACAAATTTTTCATTAAAAAAATTAAGACTCCAGGCGGAGAATCTGTGCGAGGCCCGTCGCAGACTTGTGAGAAGGTCGGCAGATAAAAAAAGCTATCTAAAAATTATTTGCCATGTACTATGGAAGAAGCGCCGTGGCATATATATTTTTAACTTAAAAATATTGGAAGTGCGGGGCTTATGCCGGAACGGCAGGTAAATGCTTTTTTTTTTTGCCAGGGCCTGTAGCAGAAACAGTGTAGCACCGAAGCAGGTGCTGCAGATTATTTTAGGCTTTGCAGATTAATTTAACAGATTAAAAATAAATTTTGTGTTAAAAAGTAAATGTTAAATGTTGATCTCTTTTAAATAAAGTTTATCTGGTTGGAAATTTTAGCGAATGTTTATGCGCGTGTTCAGCATTTCTCTGCGATTTGCAGTGACTTTTTTACATTCGAAAGGGGAATTCGGTTTTAATATCTTAGTAAACATTATCCTCTTTTCAATAAAGTCTAATCCAGAAAATTGGGGGGGGGGGGGGGGAGAGCATGTAACGTAATGTGAGGGATTGGAAAGAGGACTTTTTCACTTTTGCTGTTAGCGGCGTTTTAGGACTTAGGATGGGCGTGGCGTTTTTCTGCAGAAAATTTTTAAGAAATTATTTGAGTTTGCAGACAGTTTTACATTTTATCTAAATCTGGTCATTAATCTGATTTACTGATTGTCTAACTCTAATTATAAACATATGAATAGGGATGTTCTCAAAATACAAAAAGTATTATATCAATTTGTACATTTAACTATTTTCTGTCAAATTATTGATAGAATATTTTGATTAATATTTTAACATTGTGGTCGTGAAGATAAGAAATTTGAGCGATTTTGATATAATGGTTATAAAAGCGGATAGGCATAGGGTATACTTATTTCATGTGTGTATTTTCTTTAATATACACCTTAGATATACCGACGTGAACTCTGATATACTTATTTGATGTGTATATTAAAGAAAATACACATTAAATAAATTTAAATTTAAAAAAACTAATATAGAAGTAAGTAAAATTAAATGATAAGGGAAAGATGCGCATCTTCCTTACTTTTTTTTTTATCTATTGTAGACAGAGTTCTTTTGATTTCGCACCTATGTAGACTATTTTAGGAAGGAAAAAGTTTTTTTTAAATAAAAAATGGCCTTTGACACTTGTTTTTTGTAGTGCAGCTGAACTCTGAACTCATGCACATAATATTGAAACTCATTGTTTAGCCTATTCTACTGCTAAGTAAAAGAGAATTCTTCTACTTCTAAGAAAGTACTTATCTGCAATTATTCGGCCGAATACTTTTAAGTATTCGGCCGAAGCCGAATATTCGGTTTACATGCCGAACCACCGAATACCGAATCAACTATTCGGTATTCGGTCAATCCCTAGCCATATCGTTAAAATAACATAACACGGTATTTTACGTTATTAAACATTAAATTAATTTGCAGATAGTTTTTGACCCAATATTTATGTGCACAGAAAGTTTTTGGTTTTATAGAAGTCTGGTTGCAGAAAAAACACAAATTTTTCCAAAGGGTTACATAAAAAATGGAAGTCTCTTTAGAAAACAGCACGTACACAAATATCTATGTTTATTATAACAGGGATAGTTTTTAAACTTAAAAAATATACCAAACTAACTTTTGAAATTTTGGGTTTAACCCGAACCCAACTTGCAGGAATTCACACTCAGCCTCAAAATCAACCTGAACCAAAAACAGTTTACTCAACCTACAACGAAAATAATTAGCCATTATTTTAACAAATGTTAATTCATAGAAGAAACCATTAAATTTAAAATTTTATTAATTAAAAAAAAGGTCATCCTTTAAATAAACACAAAGCAAGTTTTTTTCCCAATATGAAATTTACTATGTAAATGTAATTAGTTTTATTAAATATTATGTACAGTTGTTTTAAAAAATGACATTTTAATACCTTTAAACTTTGAAATATAAAAAGGTATTTGGCCAAACAGTTACTATTCGGCTAGCTGAATATTCAGTATTCGGCCAAATCACTATTCGGTACATCATTAAACCTAACTTGCTACTTTGAACAACACTCATAATCTTCAGTTTTAATTTTTAACTTAATTGTTTACATATCAAATACATGTGTGAATTATTAGTTCCTGCCACTTACTGAAATTAGTTTCTGCCTGATGATATGAAAAAGTAAAATGTTTTAAAATTTTACTGCTGTATGATATATTTCTCAAATCATTTTCATTTATTAATTTTTTTTTAGATTATGTGAAATTATGGCTAAATTGATCAGTCGGGGGAGGGGGTACACATCATGAAAAAATACCAGAAATTTTAGCGAACACAGTATTGACTAGAATAAAAAGACTTTTTACTGCAAAAACATTATCCCCTCCCCCATCACAAGATCCTTTGACAAAATTCATATTTTTTTCATGATTCTTTAGTGAAATTTGAGTTTTTTTTTTTTTTTTACAATTCTCTGGCAATATTCGCATTTTAATGAAATTAGTGCTGTTTAACTTTTGACAAACTTTGTATTTTTTTTCCCATACCCCATTATGTGAAGATACTCGCGGGTTAATGCTATTCTTATTTGCATTTTGACATTTTGAATATATATATATATATATGTATGTATACATATAAAAATTTTTTTTTTTGGGGGGGGGAGGGGGGTTGGACATCTGAGCTTGATCCTCATGGGACTCGTTTACTTTTTCAATTTTGATTGCAGAATTTTTTTTTTTTTTTTTTAGAGAAATTACTTTTACTTTTAGAATCTGTTCCAAAAGTGAAAGTATTGTCTTAAAAAAGAAAAAAAAAAAAAACCTGCGATTAAAATTAAAGTAAACAAGGGGCACTGAAGATCAAATCAGCTATACAATGCCGCAAAAAAAGAAAAAAAATGCAAATGAGATCAGCCAAAAACCTCCTCATAGGAATAGCACTCGAGTGTGTTCACTTGCAGAGACAGGAGCCTTAGTGAGTCCCTGCAAGTGAAGGCACTTGCAAGCTAATGCTATTTTCTAAAAGGGGGGGTGGAGAGTATTTTCTAATAACTCGTTTTCATTTGGACATTTTTAAATAATTCTTTTTGCATTGGATAGCTGAGGTCCCTCTCTACATCACTACTCAACAAGTACATAACATTGACACATTTTCAAATTCATTTTTTAACAGAAAGATATAAAATTGGAAAGCTGGACTATGGAAGAGATTCAGAATTGAACTGTATTTACCATTTTGTGATCAATAAATTACCTGTTGAGTTATAAGCGTTTTTGATCACATGACAAGTTTTTCACTTCTGGGTGGTTTAGTGTTGGGTAGGACACAGAAATTTTTTGATGTTTTTATGAGGTACCTCCAAAAAACTTTTGTCATGACAATGTCATGCTTCCAAAGGAGTGAGGTGGGTGGGGTTTATATGCAAGAACTAAAATTGAGTTAGGATGGACATAATTTCTCCCTCCTCCTCGGTGTATGCTGCTTAATCCGACAACTCGAAGTTAGGTGTTAGCTCCGTAGCAGAAACTGTGCAGCACGGCAGCAGCGATGCAGGTTATTTTAGACCTTGCAGATTAATCTACCAGCTTAAAAATAATATTGTGCTTAAAAAAATTCACCAAAAATTTACTTTGATTTAAGAGTTTTTGTATTTCTTATTAATTTTCTATGTGAAATGCAATTTCTGTTTATTTTATGGGTCACTATAAGTATTTAAGATAGTAGCTTGTTTCAGTATTGTTAGGTTGCAGATAAATTTTGGTTTGCTGCAGATAGACATCGAAAATTCTGCTATTGGGGACATTAGGAAAGTGGAACTTTAGTTAGGGTCACCCGGGGTAAAATGGGTATAAAAAAAAGCTTTTTTTTTTATTTTAATGTTTCATAGCAGAAACATTATGAAATATTATCATGTTTTTGTTCAATATTTTTTACATTATGTACTTTAGGTCTAAATTCAACATAATTACCCATTTTATCTCAGTTCGAGGTAAAATGGGTATATGCTGGTTAAAGTTGAATTACATTATAATTAATGTATAGACCATTTAAAAGTTTTGTACCTTCATCCTCTGAATCATATGTAAACTGGGGCGAGGAGGGAAGACAAAAAACTGTCTCTTTCACTTTGTTTACATTTTTTTCTTGACAAATAAAATCTCTTATGAAACTAATAGAAATAAGATACAAGTACACACAAATCCTATCCCCCCCCCCTCCCCCAAACTGTTCTTAATTTTCACCACATCAATTTACGTCCATGCTCTGAATCATGTTTCTAACAGTGTTTCATTTTAAAAGTTGTTTTTTTTTTTTAATTTAATGCAGCTCAAGAGCAGATAGATATCAGCATGAGTATCTGTAGGAAAAAATGAGAAATTAAGTTAACTGAAAAATATTTTAAATCAAAAGCAATTTATAAAGTTAACTAGCTATAAGTGAATGAAAATTTATGTACAAAATATGTATATGGCAACGACTGGTACAGCTTGGTTGAGATAGACTTCCTGACAATTTGGGATGCCTCCACATCAGCAGACTTAGATAAAATGTAAAACTGTCTGCGAACTCAAATAATTTCTTTAAAATTTTCTGCAAAAAAAACGCCGTGCTCCTCCCGAGTGCTGTATTGCCGCCAAAAGCAAAAATGAAAAGTTATATACAAGCACATAAACATTCACTAAAATTTCCAACCAAATAAACTTTATTTAAAAAGATTTGAACATTTAACATTTATTTTTTAACACAAAATTTATTTTTAATCTGTTAAATTAATCTGCAAAGCCTAACATAATCTGCAGCACCCGCGTCAGTGCTGCACTGTTTCTGCTACCGGCCCTGGCAGGAGGGGAAAAAAAAAGGAATTGTACCCGCCGTTCCGGCATAAGCACCACACTTACAATATTTTAAAGTTTTTAACTCGTATGAGCCGCGACGCTTCTTCCAAAAAATACTGTACTATGGTACATGGCAAATACTTTCTAGCAAACTTTTTTTTTTTTCTCCCGTTGAAAAATAGTCTACAGACCTTGTCAATAGTCTGCAACGTGCGTTACACCGATTCTTCGCCTGGTGCCTTGTTAATTGCTTTTTTAAATAAAGAAACTTGTAAAAAAAAACCCCATCAAAACTGCCTGCAAACTTTGAAAATTTTCTGCGAACAGCGTTCGCGTGTTCGTCTATATTATCTCACTCTGCACATCAGCAATGTCGTCTTTCTCAAGGAAGACTTAATCCGGCAGATTACTTTGTTGCAAACTTTACAGTGTATTCATCTTCATAAAGGATATCAATAATAAGACCTGTAAATTCTTGAACAGACTTCTTTACACTGAATTTCACAACGACCCAGCCACCAATCATTGGATTCACTGCAGCGAGAACCTTTGGTTTAACTTCCTTGGATTGCTTCGACTCTTTTTACTGTTTATCCTGTTATAAGGGTGTATTCAGATCCAAACTGCTTATTTTCTGATTCATTTTTGCTTTCAAACGCCTCAAACTGGGAAATTCTCTTATTTAGAAACTACATAATGCGCGTGCTTTTCGATTTTTTGATAAATGCAGAAAATATTGTCAAAGTGGGCGTTTTGAACCGAATTTTCAGAAGCGGGAGATCTGGGAATGAAAAAAATGGTCATACAGAGAAAATAATTGTTTAAAAATCAAATTCTAATGAATTGAGCGAAAAATGAAATCACACGGCCTCTTATGCATCTCTTCAAAAATCACACCAGCAAGTTCCATGTTGTTACTTTTAAAAATGAGTCTGAAAATGTCCCAGAAAATTTTGAGCTGTTGAGGGTGGAAAAATATTTTTTCGAATACACCCTTAATCCACCCAATTTAATAAAGTTAGAACATATGTTTTAATTTAATTTATGGCCGGAAATATGGTACTTTGATTTAATGTGATTTTTCAAAAATTGTCGGTTAACAGCGATTTTTAATGTTTACATTCCAAAGCGAAGTGCGGATAACAGATGTTCGCAACTAATTTATAGCCTAATTTCATATAACAAAGCACAATTTCAGTTTTAAACACAGGATCAATAACAATTTGCTCTCAAAAGTCTTTCAATTTTGATCAATTTTCATACATTCATATCTTGACCTCAACTAGCATAAAAAAGATGGCTTATACCTATTTTACCCCATGTGACAAGAAATGCTATAAAATTTTTTTGAATAAATAAATTTACTCATTTTTTGAGTTTTCTATTAGAAACATCCTTCTTTAAAATCCAAACAGTTTATTTTTTACGATCAAAAATGCTTATAACTCAACAGCTAATTTATTGATCACAAAATGGTAAATACAGTTCAATTCCGAATCACTTTTACAATACATAACAAATTCTTCCTGTAGTATATTTTTCTGGAAAGAGGTTTTTCATTCACTAAAAACACTTCGTTCTACTTTCTGAAAAACAAAATGACTGCTAAGCCCAGTATATATGTAGCTAGTTTGTTTTTACCAAGTTTAAATAACCCTTCTTACAGTCTCATTTCCCAATATGAACCAAAATTTAATTTTAAATAACAGAAATGTATCAAAACACCCAAAAGACAGTGGACAACCTCTGGCCCAGTAATGGACAGGACAACCCATAAAAAGTATAAATATAATTGTTTTTATGACTGTACTTAGAAACAGAATTTAATGAATACATAGAATGAAACAAAATAGTTATTTTCAAATAAATTTAACAATTAGGATACCAGTTATTAATAAAATATGTGATAATCATTTACTGTTTCCATCAGTTATTGTAATTATAAGAAGATCGATGTTTTAATTATTTTAGATGGATAGTTTAAAATACTAAATATCAGGCAATTACAGCTATCAAATTATTGAAACGGGAATTTAAAAGGTATAATTAAAAAAAAGTTTTGGAATATTAGTGTTTAGTCTCACTATTTTTAGCAATTATTCTTCCAGAGACTACTTGATGTATCATTTATAATAATTAATATTACAAATATGAAAGAAATGATATTTTGAGTTGAATATTTTAAACACTAAATAAAATAATTTCAAAATAAAACTGTAGAACTGATGTTTGAGGCCACTGATCTGCAGATTTACTTGTTTCATGAATATTACCTATAACTTTCATTAATAATATTACTTTTTTGTGTGTGTGTGTGTGTGTGTGTGTGGCGGGGGGCTCAGAGGTGAACAAGGAAACATTTAAGACAGAAAATAGATTTTTAATAGCTTCTGTAATTTAATTGTTTTTATTTAAACGGAGAGGGATTAAGCCCTATGAGCCCCTCTTTGACTGTGCTCTTAAACAATATTTTCTGCTTCCTGGCTGATTTGATTGCCAGATTATAAAATATGCAAGGTATATATAAAAAAAGCATAAAATATTAAAATTTTATCAATCAATAAAATAACTTAAAAGCAGTTATTTATAAAAATTTTAGTGTTATTACATTCTGGTAAGTGCAATTTAAAAATTGATTACTTAAGTTTTCAGTTAAGTCAAAGGATTTTAAATGCATTATGAACGTTACTGAAATTGCATTTTTAGCAATGCTTACATGGGGTGTCCTTTACTGGAAATTGACTAATTAAGTGTTCCAGTAATGAACACAGACAGGTCTTAAAATCTTAAAAATAAATGAAATTTTGTAAATGGCCATTAGTACATAAAATTCTAAGTTTTCTATTGCTACTCAAACAAAAACATTCAAATATTGCAAGAAAATAAAAAATATATAAATTAATTAAACAAAGCCATTTCTTAACCTCTTCATTAAGATTTTCACAGAAAAACAGCGAAACTTTAAAACATTTTCTGCTTCCTGATGGGTTTGATTAAAAGTGTCAACAATAATCCAGTGCAAGGGGGAATTATAAAATAAATAATTAAAGATAAATATTTATCTGTTATTTTTTTTTTTTAACCAAAAACATCAAGGGCTGTCCATTACTGGCACATCTACCTACTATAGAGATGGAAACAATTCTTTCGAAATTCTTGTAATTTTTCACAAAATTATTTACTACAAATTATAAAACATATTTTTGGTTGATATGATTCATCTGAAAAATTACTTTCACAAAATACTTAGTACTGTTATATCTGACAAAGTTTGTCAATCGAAAAAGAAAACTTTTATTATTTTCACCTCCCCTCATCCCCCCTTGGTTTTACATGACGCTATGATCAGCTTATTTATTTATTTATCAACAAAGTAATAAACAGGACATTTTAAACGAAAATAAATAAGTAAAAAATAAAAGGTCAGAACAATTTTAAAATATAGAAGCATTTCTAAAATAAGCTGCCGGCAGTGACTCTGAGCGTATGCGGGAATCTTTAGTTATTTATTTTTACAACAAATTAAGAAATGCAGGAGAATTTTTTCAAAATTTTAAAGCTTTATATGCTAGGGAGGCACAGTATGTGTGTAAATTAAGTTAGTGTGTATACGAAATCCGTTACCACGTGCTTCAAGATTAAAATAAAATCAGTACATACAATTCCACTTAAAACTAAGTATAAATTAAATGCTTTTATAAAACTTACCGAGTAAAACAGGTCCATCCTCTTCCTCAATGTTTCATCATTAAGTAAACTTCTTTAACTTCATGTTTACATTCGCCATCTTGTGAGGACAGGCGCGACGGCGAGACGAGACGAGACGAACGAATCGCAAAGAACGGCTCGGTAATGAGTGAATTTTTATCAAGTTGAGTTGTTTCATTTTAGCTCTCCTTGAGCACAATAGAAAAATAGCAGCTGAAATCAAGTTGAGCTAAACATTTAAAAATCAACTCATTCACGATCCAATAAATTAGAACTCATTTTTGAGCAACCAAATCCACTCATTCGTTTTAAGAGAGTACTGGTTTTCCCGGGTTTTCCTCCAACTTTAGCAAAGACAATTGTAACCTTTTTCTCCCTGTCAACTGGAAAAAGTTGGGGTTAAAATCGGCTGTAAAGTTGGTTGCTCGAAAAGTCGGTGAATCTGATAGTGGCTTTTTACGCGCCAGCAGTATGCACTTGACGCGTCTCATTTTGGACTGCGATTGCTAGTTCATACGGTATCATCGATTACGTGAGCACCTGTTTTTCCAGAATTTTTCGCGATGTTACCACATTTCATATTAAACGAGGTTTTACATGCGTTACATTTTCATTGCAGTATTTTTATTTTTCTTAAAATTATTACCTTCAATCCGATTTCAGTTCGTGTGAAACACCCTGTATTTCTGACTCAATAAGCGGTTTGCGGACCCATGTTCTGTGGTAATTTTTAAACCTCTTGATGCCTACTATCACCCCTCTCTTTTTTGGTCGAATTTGGCAACACACTGTATACTTTGGGATACTATTTCAGAAGAGTATTATTACAGTGACTAGCCACCCTTGGCGACCAGTTTGGTCTCCGTTAGATGTGTGCTAAGCATTGTACCATGTTAGTTTTATCCAAAATTTAATTTACTTTCTCAATACTTCGCCAAATCTGAAGTTTCTAGTAGAGAAATCAAGAACTCCGTATTTTTATGGGTACTACTTGGTTATCCCGTCGACCAAAAATATATCGCCAAACTATAATATTAAATATCAATAATGGTTGATCATAAATGTCATATTTGCTTGTTTTTAAGCAAGTTGCACGTGTTTACGTCATCAAGTTATTTTTATTTCGACGTTTTATTTGTATTTTTTATTAATGTTATACTAATTTATTTGTTCTTTCGCCATTTAAAATAAAAATTATGTCAATTTGTATAATTTGGCGAGTGGTTTGGCGATTTATATAATTTGGCGAAACGGGTCGACGGTATAACTAAGTAGTACTATTTTATGCTAGCCAGGCGCAAGTGATAAATCATCAAACATTGTCTTTCCAATCGCACTTTTCATATTTCATTAAATTCATCTAAAATAAAATATAATAATTTCACTCATTTTATTTAAAATACATAATTTTAATTTGAAATTCATGACTTTCACTTTTTCTTTCCCTTTTTTAAGAAAAAGAAAAGAAAAATAATAAATAACACCAAAAACCATGACTTTTAATTTCAATATCAAAGCATTGTTTTAATTTACCACGCGAAAAATAAAAAAAATGTAAAAAATGGTGACTTGGCATATAAAAAGCGAAGCGGTCAGCCCGGAACTATTGATGACAGTCACATGACTTGGGCTATTATTATAGAGATCATAGCGATTATAGACAACATGAACATGATAATAAATAAGTTTCATTAAAAATAATTTAAATTACTAAATAGAAAGTTTTAAGGAATATGTACAGGTACACGTAACTACTGAATAGAAAAATCCCACATATCTTGATTAGAATGAAAAGAAATAAAAATCTTAAAACGAATTTATCTACTTGAGTGAAAAATTGAATTTGAAATGAAAATCAAGATGTTTTCTTTATTTTTTTTATGTGACTTTATACTTTTATTTTAAACACTCAAGTTAATCAAAAACTCCTTTTCTGCTTTCTCAAAATACAACATTTTAACAAATTATTTTTAAAAAAAATGTCTGTACCATTATTTTCAAATACGTTATTTAATCACCATCATTAATGCACTTTTGTTTAAAAGCTTCTCTCTTTAAATATTTTTTCTAAGGTCGGCTTTAATGACCCAAAGTTTTACTCGACTGATTGTTATAACGTTTTGAAGATTATAAAGAAACAAAATATTCTGCTGTTTATTTAAAGTATTAAGCTCATTTCAAAGGGTAAAAAATGACTGATAATAAAAGCAGCAGTGGAATTTATCCAATATATATATATATATATATATATATATATATATAAAGGATAAGCTTCATTTTTCTTTTGCATATTCATATTGTAGATCATTTTTAAATGCTTAAAATGGTTCGATCATTTTCGATAACGAATCAGTTGTTATGATTGATACAGTTGTGTTTAGTAATTCAGATGATTCGTATTATTGTAGTTACCATAGAAGTTATTGAAAACTTGGATTAAATATGGGTTTATAAAAGCAAACTTAAATGCTTCTTTTAATTATGCATGGAAAACCTTTAAGGAGTATACATTTTTAACTTAATTAATAAAAGTTTATTCTTGAATAAAAAAGAAATATGTTTAACCATTTAACAAGTTATCCTGTATTATTGTAATCAATGATTTCTTCTTTCCGTTTAAAAGTTTTTTTGGAAATGCTCTTCAGATATGTATGCGCGCTTCTGCATTTGTAATTTTAATGTGATCCATCGAGGCTACAATTAATACTCATGCTCTTGATTGCAATGCACACTGAACAGTTAATTTAAGTGTACACAATTCGTTAAAAATAATTATCCTGGGTTAACTCGTACTATTAGATCATAGATATAATGTGCGTTTTACTCTAGAATGTTTATTTTACTTAATAATAAATGTAAGTATAATTTATTTTATTGCAATATATTTGATAAATTTAACCGATGTAGTTTCTTTCTAAATTTCTTATTTTGACACAAAATATGGATTACGATCATGATTTAGAAAATGAAGATAATATCAGTGTTAAAAATAATGGAAATTATTTAGCACCCACTCGGGATAATTATTTACTACCTATTATGTAGCAGAAAAAAAAAAGAATAGTAAAATATTTCTTGGAAATTATATATGTTGATATGTTTTATTAAACATGCACAATAAAAAAAAAGCGGTTAATTTTTTTAATGCAAACTGCATAAATGCAGTAGTTATGTGGCTTAAAACAAGTTTCGAAATGTTTATTTAAAATATAAGGGAGACTGGGGAGGGTTGACCATAGGGGAGGTTTGACCCAACCCTTCAGTTTTCATATTTAAAAGAATTTCAGAGTTTTGCCAATAGGTGGCAACCAAAGTTACTGAAATGCTCGAACAATAGTCTTTGTTTCATGCAGATAATTGAAACAGGTGTGGAAAAATCAATTGTGAAGTGTTTTCAGCTTAAAAAGTGCATTTTTTAGAAACATTTTTTAATATTTTCTCAGATAAAATATATCATAGAAATTTAAGTAAGTAGGTTTAAAGTAATCCAGAAATATTGAGCTTTCATTCCAGGCATAAAGATTGTACAGTAAATTACACTAAACATAACCCTGTGCTATACTTTAAAGAGTGGCTAAGTGGGGAGGCTTGACCCAATCAATGTGAGGGAACCACATGATTAAAGCTCCCTTAATTAAGTATTTTTCAAAATCTTTTTATTAGATACTGTACATAATTAAGGGTTAAGGTTTATATTTCTAAAATAATGTAAATTATTCTGTAAAGCTACAGTAAAATAGGGTGATAGAAAGGAAAATGTTTAAAATTGATTAAATGAAGATGTGAAAAATACCACAGAAGCAAGAAAAAATTTAATAAAATATTTATTAAAAAGTTGACAGGAACTTTTATTTCATGTAAATAGTACACAAAGTATAGAAATAGAAAGAATTGAAAAGATTAGAAAGGATGAAAGCAGCAGCTGTTAGAAATGTTAAGTCTTCATGCCTCAGCAAAAGAACATAGCATTTATCAAAATACTTTAGGAAGGTACACAAACAAATTTGCCCAAGATGAACACAATCAGATGAAGTCAAATTATATGGCACCTAGTGTTGCCAGGTCGAGTTTCACAAAAAGTGTGTATTTAAAACGAAATTTTTCTCCTGTGTCTTGAATTCCTACTAAGCAGGTTTGTTTACAAATCCCATTTTCCAAAATAATTTTTAATAATTATTAAACAATGTAGCATAACGTTATTCTTCCTTTTTAAAAACTGATTTTATTTCCCTTAACAAATATTTCAATATAAAATAAAGTGGGTCAAACTTTCCATATGTGGGGAGCCTTGACCCATTATTTTTCCATGATTAAAATCAATCATTTTTCAAGTTTCTTATATATTACACTTATATCGCAATTTTATTTTGATAACTGATTGTATAACGAATAAAATGATATGTGTAGGTTCAATATTTAAAATATAAAAAATCATTTTGTAAAAAATGGGTCAAACCTCCCCCCACCTCCCAGTCTCCCGTATTTCCAAATCAAATGTGAACAGTTGAACTCAAAATCTTAAATTAAGATGTTTTGAGGAAAAGTTTCCATTAATCTGGTATTTGGTTTTCAAACTAAATACCCAGGATGCGCAAAATGCCCTTTTAAACTTCTTAAAATACTTTTTATATATTATTTTAAAAAAGTATGTTTACCATTATTTGCAGATGCCTTGAGAGTACATTGTTAATGAGATTTCTGCATACAAAGTCCTTAAATGCGGAATTCAGCAAAATACAGATATGTTTTTATTTTCGTTTTTCAAAAATGCTCTGATTGTAATCAAGAAATTCTTGTTTTCGTTTAAAAGTTCTTTGAGTACTTTCTTCAGATAGTTATAAATGTATCTATTGTTTGTACTTTTACCGGGATTCCCCCGAAGGTACCATTAAATATCATGGCTCTTGATTACAATATCCTCTCAGAAATATCGATTTATTTTTATGATTGAATCATCATCGTTACTGCACTTTTTAAAAACTTATCTGTAAATATTTTTTCTTAAGATAGTTTTTAATGATCTGAAATTGTGCATATCATATTTATTATTTGAATGAATTTGAATTGTGTAATGATAACAAAATGCCTAAACAGCTGTTCTGATTATTTATTACATCTATCTGGGGGAAAAATAAGGAAAAACTAGAAAACAGGAATTCTACTTTTTCAGAATTTAGTGTCGCCCCGATGAAATATATATATATATATATATGTATATGAATATAGATAGTACAAAACATATTTCAGTTTTAAGACTCAAAACACACGCTTTTATTTTATATAAAATGACATCATTTGCATACGCTGAAGAATTTTACATTTACGATCCAGTCTTAAACAACATCTACAGAAATATATGCATATGACGTCACTCGCAGAATAATAGAACAGTTCACATCACGTGACTTTTACAGGAGAACAACGAAAAAAGCTGTAGGACACACAAATAGATAAAGCATTGATAAAGGTAGCCATAGCTTATCTATAGCAGCCGCAAAAACCTGTTCGTGACGTCAAACTCTATACACAAATCCAGAAAATGCGATGTCGTCATTCCAGAAACTCGACAAAAAAAAAAAAAAAAATATCGGATAGCTAACGATTTATATGCCTTCATTTGTTTGTAGCAGTAATATAGATACTTAAAATTAAATATAGTTTATAAAAGCTTCATGTTTTATCAGAAATCATTCATTTATATTTTTCCCGAATAGCACATATTTAATATTTTTTTTTTTTTAGTTGTTATGGGAAAATGGCAACAAAAAGATATAATCTACTATTTTACAAATATTTTTTCGTTACTTTCTACAGAAATGGAATACGTCAGTCGCCAAAATTAAAGAAATGCCGTTAAAAAGTACAAAAAATTTAATATCTTATAAATAAATTGAGATGCAGTAAACAAATTGCATTTAAAAGTACTTTTTCCCCCTATATGACGGTATAAAAATTGAAAATGTGCTATGCTCAGAAGTTAAAAAAATTGCAGTAGATAGTCTCCGTATTTAACCGTACAATGATATATCTGCTTTGTTTTACGACTGGCTTATATAACTGAACGCTATTTTTTAGAGATGACACTTTAATTGCTGCCCGAATGAAATAGTATATCGGGGACTAATAAAAAGGAAAGAAAAAATACTTTGCAATAAAAGAGTAATGGTGACTGTTAGATTACAAATTGCTCTTAAATCAAAAGGGAAAAGAAAAATGAAAACAGTTTTGAAATATCTTCTTTATCTTTATTTCAAAATTGAAAAGTTGAATTTTAAATTAAAGTAAGGTGTTTAGCAATTTAAAAAAAAGAAAATTGTTTAATGTGACATTACGCTTTTAGCCCAAACAGTCATGATATAAAAGAAAAACTTCCATTTCACTTTCTTAAAAGATCACATTTTAGAATTTTAATTTTAAAAAACGTATTTATCGTTATTAGGGAGTACGTTGAATGTACTTTCAGCACTTATATTTTTCCATGCTCATTCGTTAAATGTAGAATTCAGCAAAATACATAGAAATTTTTCATTTACATTTTTTAAAATTGCTCTGATGTATTCAAGGAATTCTTGAACTTGTTTAAAAGCTTCTTGAGATATTTATGAAACTTTCTATTGTTTGCAGTTTCATCGTGATAGCCCGAAGGTACGACTAAGAATCATGCTCTTGATTACAATGCCCGCTAATAAAAAATCGATATAATTTTTATGATACAATCATCATCCATATGTACTTTTTATAAATGTATCTGTAAATATTTTTTCGTATGAGGATCTTTAATGACCTAAAATTGCTCATATCGTATTATACGACGTAAGCTAAAGAATGTAATGATGGCAAAAATATTTTAACTGCGTAGTCTTATTTATTAAGTTCATATGAAAAAAAAAAAAAAAATGAAAAACAAATACTTTACAATAAAAGCAATAATGACGATTGTTTAGAGTAGGAATTGTTTGGTATAATGGATTAGTTGCTAGGATTAAAACAATGGGGCCACATTATTTCAGATTTGCAGAGTTGCAGTCACTGTAGAGATTATAGGCATGGTTAATTAGGATTAAGTAGGGTTTCTTAAGGTTAAATCAGATGTTCTTTTTCTTAGTACATATAAAAGAAGAGCTGTTAAAGAGCTTATTGTATGTTTCGTTGAATGTTTTTTCTTGACTTTCTAAACATCTTACCATTTTTAGCGGCAGAGTAGTTGCTTCGTAGTTATTTTTCTTTGTTGTAAAAGCATTATTACCAAAAACCAGACAGACTTAGCCCGTCTAGATGGTTGCTTGGAATACCCTCTGTGGTCTGCCAAGGCCAATGCCAAGAACCAAACAGGTACCTTTGACACCGTAAAGCACTCATTTCCTCCGGTTCCCCCAAAGTGCATTTTACATGGTAACAGAAAATAAATATATAAAATATTTTATTCTAAATTACACAAAAATAACTGATAAAAATATTAAAAAAATCATGCAAATAAAGATTTCATGACACAAGTAATTTTATTCATGAGCACCTTGACAAATTTTCTGTGAGGGACTCTCAAACTTTTTCTACTAAATGCAAAAAGAAGTGGCATCAAGCAGGACAGTCGTTCTGCAAAATCAAACTTTTAAAAAAGTACTAAGCCGGCAAGAACCAAACATCAAACTGTTTCCTGTCAGATACATTTGCGAATTTCTCAATGTGAATTCGACTAAACATACCGGTGTAAAATATCAGATATCAAAGGAACTAAACATCGCAGAAAAATAAATTGAAAGATAGAATAATCCAATGCAGAAGTTCTTTAATTTGGGACCAAATTCATCTTCATAAGTGTGTTATAAACAAAAAAGATACTCAATTTTTTTAAAATCTATTAACATTCTGGAAATCAACATTTTGCCTTCTTCATCAATTTAATTTTTAAAACAACATAGACTTGCATAATGGACAGAAAAAAGTAAGTGTAACGCTCTATTCCCGCTAATCGTCAGAGGTGTATTCCTTGGTTAATAGATCACTAATACTTTTAACACAGAATATGTAGTTTATTTACAGAGTACATAAAGACGTTATAGATGACACCACATTTGACGACACACTACATACAATTAATTACAGGTTTCACATGTGTCGGAGTTTCCTCTTAGCCCGCACAACTTCGAAGAAAATCCTTATTATTTATATGCTGCCACCACCGATATGATTACGTGATATCGGTCACGCTCTGAGAGGATTGTTTAAATGAAAACTAACTCGTTCAATTAACTAAATTAACAGTTTATTTAAACACTATTTACAAAACACAAAACACTATTTACACTTAAAACTCGGATGTAGATGATCCGGTTCAACATTAAATTAAATACAGTAAATGCTGACTGTGTACTGTTAAAACTACGTTATATCACTCTCAATCTACATTCGTTAAATTAACTTTACCGGAGACTACTCTCAATCTCCTAACACATGGGCTCTAAGCTCTGCGAGCTTCACTCAACCCTACGCTCTATCTAAGAGCTCTACACAGGAACTAACCTTGCGCTTTGCGCTCCAGTCTTCAACTCCCCTTCTCCCAGCAGAAGCGACTGCTTCTCGCAACACCTTGCTTTTCCTGAACTCCTCCTCTTTCCCCAACATAAAACGGGGTTTTTTTTTCATTCTGACCCCAATGTCAGCTCTTTCCCTCTCTGGTGAAATCCTTGTCTCCTTATCCCAGGCAGGCACCTGAATAGCAGGGCAAACCCCTTTCTATTATAACCATTTCCCTTCACCCACTCTGTCTACCTCACCAGCCCGGATTAAGTTTTAGATAAGAAAAGAACGTTACTTTGCAATTCTCAGTACACAGACCAAGCGACATGAATACAATATGCAAGTAAAAAGAATAATATATAACCCCAGTTCCAATAGCAGATGTTTCTCAGAACCTGATAACATGGATGCACAACACCTTCATATTACACACCAAACCCTCCACGCTCCCACGTATCAAGTGACAATGGCGCCAGCAGAAACTAAAAGAAAAGTTAAAGAAAAGTTCTCCAGACATCACAGTAAGGATTGAATTTTTGGGCTGGAATATATACATACACACACACATATATATAGTTTAGGTATTGTGCTCTTATATTTTTAATATCCTGTATGAGGTGTATCTTTCTTTAGGTATTTTATTTTATTTTATTTTATGACGCTATTGGGTGCTAAATTTTGTCATTTTAGGCTTAATGCCGACAAATTTGGATGAAATAACGCATCTTCACTATGAATTAACCAACAAGCACCTCTGAGGATTCTGTGGGTTATTCATAGTTTTTTATTTTACATGGTTTCCTATGTTCATATTTTTGTTCATCTATTAGAATTTTACCATTTGTTCATATATTTGTGATTTAATCTTTATTATATATATATGTGTGTGTGCGTGTGCGTGTTTTATGTGTGTGGTAGTCTCAAATTCATATTCTTTAGCTAATTTATGGCTAATATGAAGATGGAACCACGCATTTTATTTGTGGAACTTGAGGCATTTGGGACCCAATGATTCTACAAATTTCCATTATTCCATTTCAGTAGTATTCAATTCCTTCTGTTATTTACTATGTTTTGGGAATCTATGTTAAGTGTGTTGAGGGGAAAGATATTTTTGTCAATTTGTTAATGTAATTTTATTCATTCTGTTTTTGTTGGTGGTCGGTAATGTTTATTTAATGGTTATATTATATATATATATATTTCAATCTATCTTTAATTAGCAAAAAAAAAAAAAAAAAAAAAAAAAAGATATATATATATATATATATAAACTTGAGAGCCATTTGCGATTATCCACGAGAATTTTATTCGAATTAAAATTCATAATGATCAGATTGTGCACCTATAATTTAATGAAATATTGCAGATTAGATTTTATAGTTTTGACTGTTTGACAGAGATGTGACACTTTGGAGTACATATTTTTTTAAAATATAAAATGACAATTACTGTTAATTAATTAATTAATAATAATGACTACTTCTAGGCTATTTGCCTATTTTCTTCTGTTCCGGAATTAATTTTATAAGTAAATTATACGGTAATATGGTAAATATTTACATAACGTGTTTCGTCGACCGTGTCTTTTTTTCACAGAATGTCAATAAGTAATTCAGATTACAGAAATAGATTAACAACATTGTTATGCGACTAGATATTACTCTAAAGAAATCTATGTAATCTGAGAAAAAAAGAAATATATGTAAAAAAAAATATATTAATTTATTTTCGAAAAATCAAAGCATCCCAGTTTTCAGACGGTAGGTCTAAATGGGTTAATGATTATCAGTCTCAGATGAATTTCAGAATGCGGTCTGAAATGTGTTTATGAATTTTGTTGGTCTGAAATGTATTTATGAGTTTTGTTTGTCAACCTTCACTCTAATTTGCATCAAAATTGTTGGATCACGCCAAAATTAGAGATTTTAACAGTTTTTCGGAAAGTTTTGTGGATAATTTTCTTTATAAAGAAGCAAGTAGAAATGTCTAATTATATATATTTATTTTGTATGCTAATTTTATTAATTTAAATTTAGTAATTGGAAATAGATGATGAATTGTAATTATATAACGGTTATATATATATATATATATGTGTGTGTGTGTGCTCTGCTCATAGCCATAATCTACGCTTCTATATTATTTTTGAATTATGTATTGAAGCTAAATTTATTAATTTAATTTTAGTAACTGGAAATAGATGATGAATTGCAATTATATAATGGTTATATATATATATAAGCTCATAGCCATAATCTATGCTTATATATTATTTTTCTTTGCTGTTTGAGTAGACACATATAATAGCGTTTCTTCAGAGCATTAAATATGTATTTTTTTTAATTCTAGAATCACCAAAAATGTATACAGATATTTATAACTGTATGTGAAATTTTATAATATAATAAAATATAGTAAAATAAAAGTTTTAATCACGATATTGCATGTTATGAAATGAAAAAAAAATATTTCTTGAGAATTTGTTTTAAACTTTGCAATCGATTACAAAGAAAATGGAGAAAAAAAAACAGATATGTTTTACCAATATGTGTTTTATTTAAGAAAAAATACCTTACGTAAAATAATCTTCATGTAAAAAAAAAATCAACAAAAAAACAAAAACAAAACAAAAACAAAACAAAAAAAAAAAAAAAAAAAAAAAAAAAAAAGCCATAATATTCTCATAATCGTCTTCTTCTTTTTCTTTTTTTAAATGTTACATAAAAAATTGCGAAAAAATATTATTTAAGGTCTAAAAGAATTATAAATCCGTTTTTTAAATCTGCATGGCTTATTTCTCTGTTTTTGTCAATCTCCTGTTGAGATGGGCGAAGGAAAAAAAAAAACTTTTGTAACGGGAATCAATATAGCGTGAAATGGAATTTTCAAGCCAAGAAAAACTGGCAATGGATGGGATTATTATCAGCTGATATCTCCAATTCCTCACTTGAAAATTTCGCCCATCCATCAATTCCCTGTGTCTTTTCCAAAGTGCCGGCTTAAAAGGTGTCTGCTATATCCCTTTTTATAAAAAACTATAGAAAAAAGTGAACGCTTTTATTTTAGACAGTATTAGTTTCTCAAAAAATTTTTTAAGTAGGTCTTAAGGATTTCTTATATCACCTGAACCCAACTGAAAATTTATTTATTTTTTCTTTGAAGTGCTTTTAAGATAAATACAAAGTAAATTGTCGCAAACTTTTCTTTGATATTGTGCTGTGTGGGTTGAATCTATAAAATGCAAATACATAAATAAACAAACAATGATATGAGATACGAAATAATACAGGGCGTCCGAAATGTAACTGTACACTTTCAAAAAATAATTACAAATAAACAAACAATGATATGAGATACGAAATGATACAGCGTGTCCGAAATGTAACAGTACACTTTAAAAAAATAATTAAAAATAAACAAACTATGATATGAGATAAGAAATAATACAGGGTGTCCGAAATGTAACTGTACACTTTAAAAAAATAATTAAAAATAAACAAACAATGATATGAGATACGAAATAATACAGCGTGTCCGAAATGTAACTGTACACTTTAAAAAAATAATTAAAAATAAACAAACTATGATATGAGATACGAAATAATACAATGTTTCCGAAATGTACCTGTACACTTTTAATAAACAATTAAAAATAAACAAACAATGGTATGAGATACAAAATAATACAGGGTACCTGAAATGTACCTGTACACATAAAAAATCATTAAAAATAAACAAAACAATGATATATACTGAGGTTTCTTTTTTTGTTCCATACAGAAAATAGCAAAGGTTTTTTTTACAATGTTTTATTCCACGATTTCAATGTGGGCACCATTAGTCGTGCGCAACACATCGAGTCTATACGAGATTTCTAACCATTTCGGTCTATGAAACATCGCAGAATAAGCAGTCTGGATGGCCGCTGTAATTGGACTTTTCAGTTCATCAGTGTCACGACTTGGAGATTGGTAAGCAATGTATTTCACGTATCCCCATAAAAATAAGTCCAAAAGTGTCATGTCTAGAGACTGTGCGGTATTGGACGGTATTGGACCACATCTTCCAATGTAGTTTACATTTAATTAAAAAGAACTTTGATGTTTTGTTTATGGAACTCAAAAAACCGTAAGTGCATATCATTGTTTGTATATTTTTGCTTATTCTTTTAAAGTGTAAAGATACATTTCGGATATAAAATTAGATAAATCAAAATAAATATAAATATTTTCTCTATTTTGATTTTTTTTTAATTGCAGTTTGAGTTGTTTATGCAGAAGTGTTTTTAGGAAAAGGATGGAGGCATTCTCTATACAGCGGAGGCTGTATTGCATCTTGATATATTTAGCAAGGCAAAAACAAATAAAGTTCATTAATGTAAAATATAACAGCGTAAGGGAATTTATCAGATTTTAAAAAACTGGATATAAAATATTTCATCTATCAATATTATAAGTTACCAATCAGGACCCGATTAAGCTCTGAATCTAGGGTAAGCACATTACCGTTTTAGGGGTCCCCTTTTGGGAGGGAAATTTTTTTCTTAATTTTTCAATTACAGACACTGATCAGTCGACAAATGCCGGGATGAGCTCAGATTTCATACCTCTTTTTTTGTATGTTTCCTGTAAATAATATAGAATATTAAATGCAACACATTGTGTACATAAAATGTTTAAAACTTGAATAAATCTTGTTTGTTTTATTATTATTATTTATTCAATCATGTATGAAACGAAGTAGCCAATTAATATCTTGTCACTTTAAATTAATGTGGTCCAAAAATGCGAATAAATTAACGATGCCTAAATATAAACATTGTTAACAATGGATGAAATCACTATAAATATATTTATTGCAGTGCAATGTTAGCGTAATGACAAATAACTGTCCTTGACTTTAGAGATCAGTGTGAGCAGAAGCTCATTCTTTGAGTTGAAATTCAAAGCAGTAGCGAAACATATTTCAATTTTAACAATGAGTCTGGATCTTTTTTAATAATGAAATGCAGGCATTCACTGGCGAGATCTGTTACTTCAATTTATTATTTTGCGGTGCATAATTTCAACACAAAATTATTACTAAATGAGAGGGAGCTTTAGATATTGATTGAAACATGTGAAACGGGTTCAATTCTGGATTAGTATTTGTGAGGTAGTAGGATAAATGAAAGATTTCTTTCAGAAGTTGGACAAATTCGCTAGTCGGCTGATAATTAATACTTAAAGAGATTAAATAAAATCTTTTTGTTTTAATAGGCGTGTAGTTTTAGCAGAATGCTTTAATGGCGTCCGGTAGAGAAAATGTGACTTTTTGATGAATTTTGATTTAGTTTTTAATTAATTTTAAAAATCTAATCCAAGAATTCAGAAACTGGCTTCTTGATGCTTAACTAAAGGCATAGATGTACTTTCCTGCCAAGTCTTGTATGTCTGCGGGCAGTCACACTCGCTCATACAACCACACACACAGATATACTCGCACACAACCACACACACAACACACAGACTAAGTTCTTTCCATATTGTTGTAGATTTTCGAATAATTTTACTGTTTTTCGTAAACAAAAAGCCCCCTTCGCCTTATTCAATCGCCAATAAAGCGGATATCACTATTTGGAATTAGTGCTTGTAATGATTTAATTATCTAATTATCTCATATCATTAATTATCCTTTGTAAAAAGAAGCTATATTAATATTAAAGAAGCATTATAAAGTATACAAAAATCACACAAATATAAAAATGCTAGATTATTTTCCATAGTTTAAAAACAATATTCCTATTAATAGCATTGGTGATATATAAAAAAGAAAAATACGTTTACCAAATAAAAATATTTATAGTAAATCAAATTAAATGTTTAATTAAAATACTTTGTGTTTCAGTTTAATATTTCACTCATATATGTACTAAAAAGTAATAATTATTTTTTTTTAACACAGCACGAATAAACATATATTATTTAACCATAAAAATATATTAGCCACATGATGCATATACGTTAGCATCAGGTAACTTTATAATTTAAAGTGTCAACACAAAAATTTAATATCATTAAAATTACAAAATGTATTCACGGAGGGCTAACAACAGCAAATGAAAGTAATTAAAAAGATTTTAATTATCTAGAATTTTAGTATCGTATATCTATATTAGCACGAATTTCTTCAAAATTTTGTTATTCTCATTTAATTAATTGTATTTCAGCCAAATTAATCAAGCTTTTGCATAGTTTGGTTTTCACGCGTTCGTTATTCAGTATTAACTCGGTCAGGAAATCATAAATAACTCTGCGACTCTGTGATAAATATGTGTATTAAAGTCTTTGACAGAAAGCTTGCTCGAATGAAAAAGGATTCCGCTTGAAAGATGACATATATTTCAACAGCGCATTTAATTTTTATGTAATTCAAAGTATCCAGAATTATTCATTGGAAGTTTTGGTCTAATCAAATCCCAGTTGATATGCTTGTTCTGTTGTCGTGTTTGAAATGAATATTTATGGTTTAATTTGTATGTTGTAAATTTAGAGAATGTTTTATTATGATGTATAAGTTAATGGATATTTTTAATTAATTTAAAGTTAATTCTTATAAATATCAGATTCGTATGAAATACGGTGAAGAAATTGATCAACTGAGAATACGAGAGAAATTAGTTATATATTTAAAAGACAAGGCTATTTTTTTAGTCATCTCGCCTGAGCTTTCTACTGAACCGATTTTGCTAATTATTATTATTACAGACTTGCCAAGTCTCCTGATTTTGGCAGGAAACTCCTGATTTTCACATATTTTTCCATTCTCCTGACTTTTGATACATTTCTCCTGATTTTTCACATATTTTTAAATAGTCTATTATTTTACAATCAAATTTACTGTGATTCGGAGAGGAAAACTCCAGTACAGGTCTAGTTGTTCTTTAGTATGATTGATCAGTAGTATTTTATGTGATAAACTACATTCCGATTCATTATAAAGGATGAATCTTTAAGATTTTCTTACTGTTATTATGGACATGTTTTAAATTATATTATTAATAATTTGTCTCGATTAATACTTATTTAAGATCTTCACTATAGTTTTATATATGTTTATGGGGTTGTTCCCCATAAACATAAAATGGCATTGTTACAGTGGACATGTTTTGGATTATTAATAATTTGTCTCGATTTATATTTAAGATCGTCACTATAGTTTTATATATGTTTATAGGGAACAAACCCCAATACACTCCCGTAATGTGTAGTTAATTTAAAAGTATGTTAAAACATCCTAAATATCGTATGCTTAAACGCATTCTACACTATGACGCAAAAGTTTAGACAATGACGTCATTCAGCTTTAAAATGTAGAATTATGACGTCAGAATTACAAAAACCTGTAAATATATTCAAAAACTGATTTAAAATGCTATGTACAAAAGACAGCCGTTTTATTTTGCTATAATACTAATTTTTTTCATAAAAATTCAAATGTGCTTGTCGCAAAAGTTTAGACACTATTCTAAATTTCTTTGAATATTCGCTGGCATATGCAAATTTAGAATCGATGATGTCACAAATTTGGAGTACTTAAGTTCTGCAAACGATTGCGCTTCATAGTCGACATGCCGAGGGCTAAAGAAATTCAAGTGAATGAGGTTTCAAGGGTTTGGCAGTTGAAAGGTGAAGGGAAGAGCGTTTCTGAAATTTCTGCTATTATTAATAGGTCAAAAAAATCTATTTATCGAGTTTTATCGAGTGGTTCCGAATATAAAGCAAAATGTCGGTCTGGGAGGCCACGTGTGACAAATGTACGAGAGGATCGCCTGATACAAAGACTAGCGAGTACTCAACAAATGAGCGCACGTGGAGTTCAAAGCTCATCGGGACTCTCTGTATCAAAGGATACGATTCGTAGACGAATTTTGGAAAAAGGAACAATCGTTTATAGCAAAATGCAGAAGAAACCAGCTCTGAAACCACATCATAAGTTACAAAGACTTATGTGGGCTCGAAAGCATATGTCATATGGAGAGAAATGGCAGTCAGTCATATTTAGCGATGAAAAAAAGTGGAATCTGGATGGTCCAGATGGTTGTTTATCGTATTGGCATGACTTGCGGAAGGAACCTCGACGTTTTTTTAGTCGCAGACAAGGAGGGGGCTCGGTGATG
The DNA here is from genome assembly GCA_963932465.1 of Maratus speciosus. Taxonomy (NCBI): domain Eukaryota; kingdom Metazoa; phylum Arthropoda; class Arachnida; order Araneae; family Salticidae; genus Maratus; species Maratus speciosus. Next base: position 470,283,907 of record OZ010795.1, read on the forward strand.
GTTTGGGCAGCCTTTTGCTATAATGGACAAGTATCTCTGACCTTCACCAGTGGTCGTCAAACTTCACAGCATTATACACAGACATTAGAAGAAAACCTACTGCCATTTGCTGAGCTTCTAGGGGGTCCTCAGTGGGAATTTCAGCAAGACAATGCTTCAATTCACACTGCAAAACATTCAAAATCTTGGTTTAATTCCCATAATATAAGAGTTCTCGACTGGCCAGCATGTAGCCCAGATCTTAACCCTATAGAAAACCTTTGAGCATCATGTGTCGCAAAGTTTATAGCAACGCTAGACAATACTCTTCTGAAAAGGAACTTAAGACATCTATTGAGAATGCATGGTACGATATCGATCCACAAACTATGCAAGATTTAGTTTCTTCCATGCAATCTCGTGTATATGACGTAATACATAAGCATGGATGCGCAACCAGGTTTTAAAAATTGTTTATTTCGATTTTATTTAATTTGTGTCTAAACTTTTGAGACAGCAGTTTATTTTTGTTACCATTTAATTTATTGCAATATGCACAATTCCACTTTTCTTTGTTATAAATATTGTTTATATGTACAGCACATTAATTTCAAGCAGTGATTTGAAAATTGAATAAATATTTTTCAAAGTATGTAAGAATTTCTTCATTGTCTAAACTTTTGCGTCATAGTGTACTTTTAAGGAGTACATATTTTCCTTAGTACCATTTCTTTTTAATCTTCACTAGTAACGGAGCCCTGTTTAAAATTAAACTTGCAATAAACATGTTTACATTTAAATTTTACATTTAAAAGGTTTCATTGAAAAAAAAAATATCTCCTGATTTCTGAAATTAAATCTCCTGATTTTTGGCTTTCAGAACTTGGCAAGTCTGTTATTATTATTTTTTTTTATGAAAGCTGTTGATTTGTAGATGTGCCTGATTTTTAAATTATTTCCATTTTTCGATTTTAATATTAGAAGTCATTTTTAAAATTTCTTCACATTGGTGGCAATTGGATTACTCCCATTGTTCAAGAAAGAAGGGAAACAATGGGAACTGCCATATCATCACAGATGCCATTTTCTCATTACAATTAAAATTAAGTTAAAAAAAATATCGTCCAGAAAATGAATATCACCATATAAAAAAAAGCCGCATTTTTACTCATAAAGCTGTTACATTTCAATATATATATATATTTTAATTCCGCTGATACTGAGGTTGAAACGCTAAGCATCAATGACGAGTGTAAATGGTGTCATAGTAAAAATGAAATGAGTATTTTCTTTGATAAAACTAAATATTTTACCACGAATGCGTCTAGAAGAATAAATTTCTAGATTTCTCCGGCACTCAGATTAGAACATCAAGTCAAGAGCGCGAATGTTCACATGCAAAATTGTAACTGGCAAACGTGATATCGTGTTTGGGAATATATTTATTAATAATCTATTGCACTTTCAAATATTTAAAAAAAAAAAAATAGTGAATATGAATATGAAAAGCATGCATGTAAATTTTGCGATGGTGAAAATAATGTTACTTTTAGATTTCGTTAAAAAAAACTATGATTGTGTCATAGTGGCGCAATTTTCGTTGATGTTTCATCGCGTAATACCAAAGATGAAAGGCTCAATTAATAACTTCATAATTTCTTATCTTAATTGCATGTTACTGATTCCCTATAGAAATAAAGTTTAATTTTTGAGTAATTTGAAAAGTTGACATTAAACTTTAGTTGAAAATAATTATTTGTTTTAAGATTTAGGTCAGCCAATATAAGATTGATTATTTATTGTAATTATTTTTTTTAATTCAACCAATTTCTTTTAAACGTTTTCATTCATCGAATTCGACTCGTTTATTATTATTATTTCTATAAAATTACTGGAAATTCGCAATTAGACTGAAAACTGGATTAATTTGTTTGGTAGTCGAACGAAGATTGTGTAAAAGAAAGTTATTTATACAAGTGTAAAAATTAAAGGAAATAATTTCAACATCATAAAAACTCAAAACAGTACAACGAGTCTTTAAAAAAAATGTAATTATTCTTTATCAGGTATGAAAAGATGTGTTACTACAATCAAGGCACAATAATCTTGCTTCTACTTTTAAAGTAGTACCACGCCAAAATCTTTTATACAGAAGTTACTTTTTAAAATTTATTTTTATTTTTTATTTTAAGTTACTATAGACACCGTGGTGTTCGCAAATAAAAAGTATTACAATCGTAACTTTCACGAAGTCCTTATTAAAGGTCTGATTGATATGTTTGCATTTTCACGCATTTTTATGTATTTTTTGGCAACATTTTTGTACCACTAATAAATTGCCATCTTGAAAGACTTAATTATTTACTTCACAAATGAAACAGAAAATTTTTTAATTCTTCAAAAATATTTAATGCATCTATATCATGGCAAAGATTAGTCAAAATAAGAACGCATTAACATCTAATGCCCTCTCTCGTTTATTAATAACTTTGTATTGAAATTATGTATTTCGAAATGATAAATGAAACACTCGGATCTTTTGACAGAGTGCTTTTATTTCATTATTAAATATATCCAGATTCCAGACTGAGATAAATCTTACAGCTGATGTGATTTTCAATTTAAACAATGACCTTCTGCTCACTGATCTTTGAAATCATGGACAGTGATTTGTCATTACTCTAGAATTACAACACCAGTAAAAAGTATGTTTTCATCCATTTTTAGTCCTGTTTTAAATTTATGCATCGTTAATTTGAAACGCCGTTGAATTACTTTTAGTTAAAGTAAACAAGTAAGAAAAATCATGCGTTAAGCATAGATTATGAAACACTTTCCAACACTTCCTGAATGCTCTAACAAAACTTCGTTATTTAGGGAAATAAGGTATATAAGAGAACTAAGTAAACATTTTAGAAAACGCATAAAACATTTGAAAAACTGATTTCAGCAGTTACCGTCCATAGCAAATATGTATTCCAATTCTTTTGAACAGGCCGGTATTTGATCTGTAGGTTGATATATATACTATATAATGGGGAAATTTAGTTTAGCAAAAAAGCGCATAACAGGTTGAAATTTCTCTTTCAGCAATTTATACTAATAGATGGAAACAGACTTGTATACTTTTGTACAGCAATGTAGTTAACCTAGTACCTTTATTACACGCCACTATTTAGCTAAAATTTAATTCAAAGTAAAACACTCTTAAAGCTACTGGAATCACATTTCCCGAAATTATCATTTATAGACGGCCATGCATCCAATTCTTTGCATAACCCTGTATATCCTTTTATCTATGTTCTACAAACAGTTCTTGGTAAACTAAATGCAGTTCAGCGTAAAAATGCATAAATCATTTAAAAACCACATTTAAGCAATTTGCAATCATACCCAGTAACCATTACGAATTCTTTTGTGTAACCCTGTATATGAATTACAGCATTTATACATACCATATATAATGCATAAATATAGTGAAACATAAAAGCACATAACATAATTAAAAATGCATTTCCAGCAATCATCGCTACCGTTACCGTACTTCGGATACAATATAGTATCTGAAATCTTCTGTGTGTCCCTGTAAATGCTACGCACTTCGTATTATACATGAAATAAGTTATAGTAAACCTCAGCGACATATATCAATTCCATTATATGAAATATTTAATATAATTAAAATACGCCGCAAAAAATTCCCTCCACTCCCATATCATTATGTAACAGAATTCTTTTGTGTGGCCCTGTAAATGAATAATAACTATTCTTTGCACCGCATATTCTACAGAATGCATATTTTTGTGCACTTGATAAATGCATATCATTTTTATTATGTTTGAAAGCAGGTAACATCATTAAAAATCATTTAAAACGATTTTTCCCACAGGCCATAATGTAACGGAAAACTTTTGACTGTCCCTGTAAATGAACTAAACTTGCTACAAACTTCATTTAAAATAGGGTTCGTGCTATGGTAGAGGTCACTAACATCCAAAATTTTCAGAACGATCCGAGTATATTTACGGGAGTTAGAGCGCGGACAGACGGACAGACAAACCGAAGTCATAAACACTTTTCAACTTTGTTGGAAAGTGTTAAAAAGGGCATTAATTTGATTCTTAATAGAAGTTTTTGATACATGATAAAGCAAGATTCTGTCCAGTTGTATAGTTTGTTTTGAAAGATTTTGCAAACTATTCTAATTTCCAAATCTGATTTTTATTCTTCCGTGTTAAAACAAACGATTTTATTTAATCCCTAAAAGTTTTTATTAGAAGTGTACGGCTGAATTTGTTCTATTTCTGAAAGAGATCTCCCATATATCCTAATACCTCACAAATATTAATTCAAAAACGGACACGTTTCGTACGTTTCAATCGGTAGCTAAAGTTGTCTCCCATTTAGTAATAAGATTGTGCTGAAATTATTCACCGCAAAATCGCACTGTTAAAAATTTTGTAAAAACACAGACAAGAAACCGAGACTCTCTGTAAAATTATAAAAATTCTCAGTTAAATAAATTTGATTGAGTTCCTCGGTCATCATTTTACAGTCATTTCCCTTTTCTTATAAGAAATTCCCTGTAGGGATTTCCATGTCTTTATTATAAGATATTTTTATATTTGTTATAAGCTTTAAATTACAATATACACTTTTTAAACTTCTTTTACGATTTTATTAGAAATATTAACGAAGAAAATTTGATTTAAAAACTTTTTTATTAAAAATTAGTATGTTTTAGAAAGGGAAAATTCATCTCTGCGGAGTTAGCAGGGATTTTTATCGAAAAACACTTTGCAGTTGTTTTATTCATCATGTGCATGAAGCTTGGTGATATTAAAAGAAAATTACAAATAAATGCATTTCCTAGCTGAAACATAAAAGGCATCCTTTGTATATAATCATAAGGGCGCTTTTCCACTTACCGACACGACAACGACTAAACCGGACGATAAATTAGTACGATATCGTGTCGTCTAGTAAACTGCTTTTCCATTTAACCGATATCGTTTCCCGACAACCTGAATTTTCATCGTCATTTCATTCCAAGATAGCGGTACGATCGCACGCATTTTGCTATGGCTCCTCAGTATAATAGTGGGCGTGGCACATATACTTGTTTTGGCAATTTCTTCACCAGCGCTGATGCCGAAGAGGGCTTACCTTGGCAATTATCTCAAATTTAAAAAGAACTTTTATTCTTATACAATTATGATTATGTCTCTGCTATTAGAAATTACATTATTTTTTAATATTTTATTTGAACTTAAAGCAAAACGTGAATGATTTAAAAGCTTGTTTTATAAACATTACACTGTACAATATTATAGTGAAGTTGCACTCTAAAAATAATAGTATAATAATTAACTGTACACATACCTGCCAGGTTCCCATATTTTGAGTATTCCCCAACTATTCACTTTATCTAATAAAAATTCTAATAAAAAGAATATTGCCCAGTTAAACTCATGGCATTGAGCTCACAGGCTATTCACACTAATTGTATATTATACTCTTATTTAAAAAAATAATGCCCCTCGAAAAATAAATGAAGAGATTAGCCACCGTTTCCCCCCTTTATACTTAACCAATGAACCTCCAAATCTAATCAGGGAAGCTCTTTAACATAATAAACTGGCATACCAAATTTAAAGCAAATCAGATAATTCTGCATGAAAAAAACATTTCGCTAAATTAGGCGGGGTATTAGCTCCCCCATTTCTCCCTATGCTGAACCAATGAACCTTCAAATCTAATCAGAAAAGCTTCTTATCAGAATGAACCCAGAAAAAAATTAAACTAAATTAGATAATTCTGCATGAAAACCCGTTTATCCAAATTAAGGGGATGGCAGGGATGAAAGTGCACTAAAGTTATTTTGTAGCAGTAAAATCTATTTTTGTAGCAGCAAAAATCAGATTTTGTAGCAGTAAAACCCATTTTTGTAGAAGCAAAAATTAATTTTATAGCAATAAAAGCTGTTTTCGTAGCAGATTGAAATTCTAATGCTAATAAATAAGAAATTTGCGTATTTTTCGCGACCTTTTGACTAAATTCGCGTATTTTTTGCGCTCTTTTGACGAAATTTGCGTATTTTTCTCAATTTTTTGACACAGTTCGCGTATTTTTCGCGATCTTTTGTTGAAATTAGCGGGTTTTTTTTTTCAATCTTTTAACGAAATTCGCGTTTTTTTCACAATCTTTTGACACCGTTTTGTTCATTTTTTGAAGAAATTGGTGATCTTTTGACAAAATTCACTTTTTTTTCGCTATCCTTTGACAAAACTCGCATGTTTTTCGCGATCTTTTGGCGAAATTCACGCGTATTTCTCTCGATCTTTTGGTGAAATTTTCGTATTTCTCGCAAACTTTTGAGTTAATTTGCGTATTTCTCGCGATCTTTTGACAAAATTCACGATCCTTTGTTGAAATGGCGTTACAAGAAACGAAATTAGCGTGTTTTTCGAAATCTTTTGATGAAATTTGCAGTTTTTTGCGACCTTTTCATGAAATTTGAGGTTTTCGGATCTGTTGATGAAATTTGCGGTTTTTTCGTGATCTTTTAAAGAAATTCGCGTTTTTTCATAATCTTTTGACCCCGTTTTGTTCGTTTTTTGAAGAAATTAGCAACCTTTTGACAAAATTCACGTTTTTTCCGCAATCCTTTGACAAAATTCGCGTGTTTTTCGCGATCTTCTGACGAAATTCGCGTGTTTTTCGCGATCTTCTGACGAAATTCGCGTGTTCTTCGCGATATTTTGACGAAATTCGCGTGTTCTTCGCGATATTTTGACGAAATTCGCGTGTTCTTCGCGATCTTTTGACGAAATCTGTGGGGTTTCTCGACCTTTTGACGAAATTTGCGTTTTTTCTCGTCATCTTTTAACAAAATTATCGTTTTTTCACGCCCTCTTTTATCAAAATTATCGTTTTTTTTACCATCTTTTGCCAGTGTTTTGTTCGTTTTTTGAGGAAATTAGCGATCCTTTGACGAAAGTCGCGTGTTTTTGGCGATCTATTGACGAAATGCTCGTGTTTTTCGTGATCTTTTGGCAAAATTCGCGAGTTTTTCGCGATCTTTCGACAAAATTTGCCTGTTTTTCGCGATCTTTCAACAAAATTTGCGTGTTTTTCGCGATCTTTCGACAAAATTTGCGTTTTATCCGCTATCTTTTAACGGAATCGCGTTTTTTCACGATCTTATGACGCGTTTTGTTCGTTTTTTGATGCGATTAGCGATCCTTCGAAATTACCTTTTATCTTTTGAATTAAATTGTATTCACGTTTTTTTTCGCGACCATACATCGCGTATTTTTATAAATATTTTGTCCGCGGTTTTTTTGCTTTTTAGACGAAATTAGCGGCTTAGAATTTTTTCTTTTGTTGTTGTTTCTTGTATCGACGAAATCGAGCTAAATTTCATTTTGGCACCAAATACGTTTTGGCGCAAAATGGAAAGAAATAGCTGTTTTGTAGCAGCTTGGCGCAGGTTTTGCATCCCTGGGAGGGGACACTTGCCTCCCTTTCATACTTAACCAATGAACCTCCAAATCAAATGAAGAAAGCCATATCGGAATAAACTGGTATATCAAATTTGAAGCAAAGCGAATAATTCTGCATGAAAAACCCATTTATCTAAATTAAAGGGGGACTAGCCACCATCCCCCCTTTACACTTAACCTCCAAATCTAATCAAGGGAGCTCCTTAACATAATAAAATGGTATACGAAATTTGGAGCAAATCGAATAATTCTACATGAAAAACCCATTTATCTAAATTAAAGGGGGGGGAGGCAGTCCCCCTTTGTACTTAACTAATAAACCTTCAAATCTGATCAGGGAAGCTCCTTAACATAATAAACTGGTATACAAAATTTGGAGTAAATCGAATAATTCTGCATGAAAAACCCATTTATCTAAATTAAGGGGGGGGTGGGTAGCTCCCCTTTCGTCCTTTTATACTTAACTAATGAACCTCCAAATCTAATCAAGGCAGCTTCTTAACATAATAAACCGGTATACCAAATTTGGAGCAAATCGAATAATTCTACATGGAAAAACCCATTTACATAATTAAGTTGGGGGGGGGGGGCTAGCCCCTCTTTTCTCCCTTTATTTGTAACTAATGAACTTCCAAATTTACTCAAGGCAGCTCCTTAACATAAACTGGTATACCAAATTTGGAGGAAATCGAATAATTCTACATAAAAAACCCAATTTATATAAATTAAGGGGGGGGGGGGCTGGGCCCTTTTTCTCCCTTTATACATAAGTAATGGACTTCTAAATCCAGTCAAGGAAGCTCCTTAACATAAAAAACCGGTATACCAAATCAGATAGTTCTGCATGAAAAACCCATTTAACTGAATTAAGGGGAGGGGGGGGGGCATTAGTAATCTTTTTATGACAACCATATAATAAATCGATAACCATGAACCACATAATTACCTTGTCATTTCTAACTATTTTTGTGATTTCTGCCATTACCAGTATTATTTTCCTGTACCCCCAGCAGGTCAGCCACGTTCCCTCAGGGATACGCGTACCCCAGGTTGGGAACCGCTGCTCTAAAATATCATTTTTATGCAATTTATATATATTCTTTAAAAAAAAAAAAGAAAAAGAAACAGAAATAATAGATGACTATCTAAAAATCTATAAACTGTTATGCATAATTAAAAAAAATATCTTTTGAGTGTTTTAAATTTTTTTATTATTATTCATATTTCTGATGCTTTCTTCATTTAAACTATAACAGTTTGGAAATGACAAAACTATAAAATTAAATTATTTATCCCTTATTAGTTGTTAGCATTTTAAAATATTTATTTGTTAGTGTGTTAGTAATTTTATATTTTAATTGAAAAAAAATTAAATTTCTTGTGTTAAATTAAATCTTAAATTTAAATGTGTTTTATTTCTTATGTATGTTGCGTAATTTATTTAAATAATGGCTTTAAAGTTTCATGTGAGTGTGAAACAAGGCCATTTTTTTGGGGGGGTACTTTTCGGTTAGCCGGACACCAGTGTTATACATATAGTGTATATATACAATATGTGTATATGTATATATAACACTGGCGCCCGGCTAACCAAAAAGTACCTTTTTTAATATAAAAGAGGCTTAATTTCCATGGGGGGAAAAAAACAGGTAAATAAATATTTTATGAAATTCATTATTAAACTATTATTAAAAAGTATAAGTCACTTCTTTTCAAACCAATGCTATTGCTAAAATTTGGTAAACGAATTATTTAATTAACCAAGTTTAATAAGTGCTTGTAAACTCTAAAATCATCAAACTATATTAGGATTTTTATAATCGTTTTAGATGTCCTGAATAACCTTTTATAATATAAACATGGATTTTCAAAATTATTAATGAAATAATAGGATGCATGAAACATGTTAAAGCTGCAGTCATTAATTAATGCAGTATATATGAGTGCTATGCACACGTGAAATCAGTGGATGCAGCAAACTTGTGCAATGATCTCTAAAATGCACAAAATTTGTTCAAGCCACAGTCACATGTATGAGCACTGCACGCACATGAAAACAAACAGCAACAAAAATTCATGGATGCGTAGATTCCCAAAAGTTGGAAGAAATCGGTGGCTCCTAAACCCAAAAAATCCTGTGATAACATTAATGCAACACAATGCATTAAAATAATAGGGTTTATATTAGAAAAAAGAAAGAAACCTAAAACTCTCAATCTCTAAAATGAAACTCATTAAAACCGTCGTGATCAATGCATGTATGAGCACTGTGTGCACATGAAAACAAAGTAAAAACAAAACATCATAGCTTGCAGCAAACTTGCTGCGCAGCAATTCCGATAATGCACAAAATTCGTTAAAGTTGCAGTCACTAATGCATGCTATATAAACACTGTACATACATGAAAGCAAAAACACTGAATGCAACAAACTCACTTTGCAATCTCTGAAATCTTTCAAGCCACGGTCACTAATACTAATGCATGTATCCCCCCCCCCCTTTCCAAAAAAAAAAATCATTCAATAAACTTATGTAAATTGTAAATATATAAAAACATTTAACAGAAACAACTTTATCAAACTGTCATAGGTATCGGCCCTTGCCAATAAATGAAAAAAAAAAATACTTTCACAAAAAAAAAAAAAAAAAAAAAAAAACTGCACTCAATGATTTTTTCCACATAACCGTTTCAAGAAACCAAATGAAATGATCCAAGAAAAAAAAAAAAAAAATCCTCAAACACACCATGATAGACGTTATCAAAAATATTGAACAAAGTAATATTGCAAGTGGAAGCAATTTATTGTTGCCAAGTGTTTCGTTTGTTCTAGGATTCAACTCAAAACAACCTTATACATTCCTTTTTATAGGAACCAAGTGTGAGGATATATACAACACCCCTGATAAGGGCCTTGGCATGATATCAAATGTACAGTGAGATTGAATTTAGCGATAAAAACAAAATTTTCAACCGCACTGACTAGCAAATCTTAATTTACATTTTGAAACCTCAAATTACTAGTATGTTCCTTATTCTTTATGAAATAATCAATGTATCAAACACACAAACAATTTCTGCAATATGGGATACTATTTAAAACATATTTGTGAAGGAATTTATTTGTAACATAAGTCATATAATACAAATATGTCACTTAGAGGGATAAATGCACATCATATAAAAATAGGGTACTTTTCGGTTAGCCGGGCGCTAGAGTTATATATATACATACTTATATACACATACATATATGTAAATATACATATTATACATATACGCATATTGTATATATACACACATATACATATACGTATATATATAACACTGGCGCTTGACTAACCGAAAAGTACCAAAAATAGAATTATTTTCTTTAGTTGATATTTTATTTTCACAAAAATTTATGTTTAACAAGAACAAAATTTCTGAAGAATGGGTTATGCCAAAGCCCCCATAAAAAAGTATACCAAGAAAACCGAGAATGCAAAAATGCACAAAAATATATTTGCTATAGGTATAGTGTAGCATCTGTTGTGTATTTCTATAAAAATCAGACAAAAGTTATCAACTGCCAGCTAAGTTTATTTATATTATATAAATTGAGGAGAAAAAAAATGGATTTTATAAAAGGACAAACTTATTTCATTACTTTCTTTTAAATTATCAAAATACTGGTGTGATTGCTTAATAAATACTAGGTTGTTTACGATTCCCAATAATTGCACTTGTTTATATTGTTTAAATCCTGGACTTAAAGCTTAACTAAAATAGGCGTAGTTCCAAAATGAAAATAATAGTGACAAAAATGCATGGGGAAAAGTAATATATGCATTTTTGAAAAACATCTTTTAAGCAATTTTAACCCAAAAATTAACACACTGAGTTATTAACTATATAGAAATATCAATAAATGAAATATAAAAGTACAATTTTTACAGTACAATGTTTACAAGCACTTGTTAAACTATATTGGTTTATTAAATAATAATTTGTTTACGAAATTTTAGCAATAGCGTTGGTTTGAAAACAAGGTGAACATAGCTAACTAACGTACAACACTTAATACTTTTTAATAATACTTTAATAATGAGTTTCAAAAAATATTTATTTACCTTTCTTTTTCCCCCACAGACTTTCAGCTCTATGTTCATCGTCTGAAAATTGGAATATTTCTTTCCAACATCTTTCATGAATCATTTTGTTTGGATAACTGTATATTTTATCCTGAAAACAGGGCCTTGCTTCTACAAATGAACATATTTTTAAGCCATGATTTAAACATACACAACACACACACGAGAAAAACAAAAAAGCACGTTAATTAGTAAACAAAACATTGCAAGAAATATGTCGTAGCTTTGTATCGGACGATTTGAAAGGAAGGTTGGCTGTTCCACGACAGAATTTATCGGCGGCCGATATCGTGTAATCGATGACGACAAAAACGTCATCGTATCGTCCAGTGGAAAAGCGGATAGCTGAAATGAATGCATTTTGCGTGCAGCGGTGTCGGATAACGACAATCGTGGACGATTTATCGGTGTCGTGTCGTTAAGTGGAAAAGCGCTCTAACAGCTCCTATAACGACGTTAGTAAGGTGATCGTCTCCAATCCATATGACTCGTCTTCAAATCACGGGCCGGCTGGAAATAAATATAGTAAAAATTAAATGGTACAGCAGTTCAAATTCACTCGAAAAATTCGAATTTCTAAAATTAAGATAACAGATTACCAGTAGATTCTCTGTAATTTCACAGAAATTTTTTTAACAATGTGCGTGGGGATAAATGAAAGTAGCAGATCTCTCGACAGAGTGCCTGCATTTTATTATTAACTACCTAGATTCGATTTTGAAATATGTTTCGCTGCTGAATTTCAACTCAAAAAATGAGGTTCCCCTCACTGACTCTATAGTCATGGACAGTTATTTCTCGTGACGCTAACATTGTATTGCAATAAATATGTGTGTAGGGATTTCATCCATTGTTAAGAATATTGATATTTATGCATCGTTAATTTATTCGTATTTTCAAACATTTATTCAAAGTAACAATATATTAATTGGCTGCTTCGCTTCATGCACAATTGCATTAAAAAAAAAGAAGATTTGTTGAAGTTTTTACGCATTTTATTGTTGCTTCCCAATGCGTTACCGTAAAATAATAATAATTAAAAAAAAAAAAAAAAAAACATTAACACAGCTACTTCTACACGTATGACTAGAATTTTATACTACCTATATAGTCGGTGATTTTTCGTTTCATTCATGATTACACTCTTTTTTTTCTTTCATTGATTTAATTTTGAAAGATTCCGGAAACTTCTGCTGTTTATAAGTATATACAGGTGTTTCATATACACTATATTGCCATTAATGACCGGCAATTTTCAATTTTAGACATTTTGTCGAATATTTAGAAATATACTTGTCAGATTCTTCTGGAATTTCAGGATTAAAAAGAACAGGTATGACTTCATATTTAGCAATGTCGATTTGATAAGGGGGACAATTAGGGGGCCAACAAAAAATCAAAGAAAAAAAATAATACTTGGGATCACCCTGTAAAATAAAATGCACGAAATGATCTTTCGCTACCGAATATAAATAAACAGACATTGTGCAATATGTGTATTCTTTTGTGTAAGAATAGCACGTATATTAATAGAGATATAGTGATTTATTTTAAAAAAATAAAAAATTCTTGCATGTATTTTGCTTATAACGTACAGGGTTTTCAACCAAATTTAACGCCGATTTCAGAAAAATTGACAAAATATAGTAGAAACAATATAATGCAATTGGAATATAAATATATTAAAGATTTTAGGAAATATGAGCAGTTGTATGAAATAATTTTTATTTGCGCATGCGTGAACGATAAGAAGGATCATTTTACATAATTTAATAGTCAGCTCTATGGAGCAACTTATAAAAAAAATCTAGTCAAATATCTTTAAAATTCAGAAAGATATCGGCGTTAGAGTGAGCAAATTTTTACTTGTTCTCTAAAAGCAGCTGAATGATAAGGGATTTTACACAAATTGTCATTTTTTATTAAGTGACTTTCAGAAAAAAGTTAGTATTTAGTGACTATCAACGACTAGATTTGGAAAAAAAGGTTCGATTTTGATACTTCTTTTGATCATGGTATAGGCTCGTTCTGGTGGTTATCAGAGAAGAACTAAAGCACCAAAAAAAAAAATGAAAATTTAAAAAAATGTAAAATAAAAATGACAATTTGTGTAAAATCCCTTATCATTCAGCTGCTTTTAGAGAACTACTAAAAATTTGCTCACTCTAACGCCGATATCTTTCTGAATTTTTACTTTATTTGACTAGATTTTTATTAATAAGTTGCTCCGTAGAGTTGACTATTAAATTATGTAAAATGATCCTTGTTATCGTTCGCGCATGCGCAGATAAAAATTATTTCATATAACTGCCCATATTTCCTAAAATATTTAATATATTTATATTCCAATTGCACTATATTGTTTTTACTATATTTTATCAATTTTTCTGAAATCGGCGTTAAATTTGGTTGAAAACCCTGTATGTTATAAGCAAAAAACATGCAAGAATTTTTTAATTTTTTTAAATAAATTGCTGTATCTCTATTAAAAGTCCTTCCGGCCAGTGCCGGGAGGAAGAGGTAGCTTTCATATTCCTTATTTTAAAAAAGCCAACTTATATCATTCAAACCTACGAAGCTCAATTTAGTGGAAACCGAATATAGGAGATTCAATACTAATTTTTATCAATATAATGAATGAGAATTTCGCGAAATTAGTCAGCTTTATCCAAGCTGCTTTTCTTTAAAGTAACTTATATTTGGCTGCCAAATTCGGCGATTTCTTAAAGTGCCTGCCATTTTAAGACAACATGGTGGATGAGGCTAACCAGTGAACTTGGTCGAGACCTTAGTAATTGCTGTGCACATGCTCACTCACATCGGAATCGGTTGATATATACGAGTGCTGTCGCATGCAAAAAATCAGATTTTTCAAAATGTCACCCAAAATAGAAATTGAAACTGCTATATCTGAGCCATTTTTCAAGGTAAAGACAAACAAAAAATACTCCTGAATCCTTATATCAAGGTCAAATACTTAAAAAAGAAACCTTTTTCAATTTCTAATTTTTTTGCACCTCACTTTAAATATATATATATTTTTTAATTTAATGGCCGCCATTTTGAAACAAGATGGCTGATGAATCTGGCCAGCGAACTTGGTCGAGGTATTGATGTATACTATCCACATGCCTTCTTACATCGAAATAGGCGAATACGTGTGTTATCGCGTGACAAATACAAGATCGTTTCAAAATGTTAGCCATGCTAGAAATTCAAAGTGCTATAATTCAACCATTTTTTAAGATATAAACAAAAGAACAAATTTTCAGAAACAAAAACTGCTCCGGAATCTTTGTATCAAGGCCAAACACATAAAAAAAATCTTTTTCATTTTCCAATTTTTTAATACCTCATTTTAAATTTTAAATTTAATTTTTTTTAAATGGCAACCCTTTTGAAACAAGATGGCGAATGAAGCTGGCCAACGAACTCGGCCGAGACATTGGTATGTACTATCTACAGACCAAGTTACATCCAAATCGGTTCATAAATACGCCTGTTATCGCGTTACAAAAATCAGGTCGTTTTAAAATGTCAGCCACAATAGAAATTCAAAATGCTATTACTCAGCCATTTTTTTTAGATATAGACGAAACAAAAACTGTTCCGGAATCTTTGTATTAAGATCAAACATATACGAAAAAAATCTTTTTCATTTTCCATTTTTTTGGTATCTCATTTTAATTTTTTAAGTATTTTTAAATGGCCGCCATTTTGAAACAAGATGGTGGATGAAGCTGGCCAACGAACTCGGTCGAGATATTTGTATGTACTATGTACACACCAAGGTACATCCAAATCGGTTCATAAATACGCCTGTTATTACCTGACAAAAATCAGGACGTTTCAAAATGTCAGCCACGCTAGAAATTCAAAATGCTATAACTCAGCCATCTCTTAAGATATAGACGAAACAAAAACTGCTCCCGAATCGTTTTATCAAGGTAAAACACATAAGAAGAAATATTTTTTCAAATTTCAATTTTTTGATACCACATTTCAAATTTAAATTTTTCTTAAAAATTTAAATGGCCGCCATTTTTAAACAAGATGGCGGATGAAGCTAGCCAACGAACCCGGTCGAGATATTGGTATGTGCTATGTATAAACGAAGTTACATCCAAATTGGTTCATAAATACGCTTTTTATCGCATGACAAAATTCAGGACGTTTCAAAATGTCAGCCACGCTAGAAATTCAAAATGCTGGAACTCAGCCATTTTTTAAGATATAGACGAAACAAAAACTTCTCCGAAATCTTTGTATAAAGGTCAAATACACAAGAAAAAAATATTTTTCCATTTTCAATTTTTTGGTACCACATTTCAAATTTTAAATTTTTAAGAAAATTTTAAATGGCCGCCATTTTGAAACAAAATGGCGGATGAAGCTGGCCAACGAACTCGTTCGAGACATTGGTATGTACTATGTACACACCGAATTACATCGAAATCGGTTCATAAATACGCCTTTTATCGCGTGACAAAATTCAGGACGTTTCAAAATGTCAACCACGCTAGAAATTCAAAATGCTATAACTCAGCCTTTTTTTAAGATATAGACGAAACAAAAACTGCTCCGGAATTTTTGTATAAAGGCCAAATACACAAGAAAAAAATATTTTTCCATTTTTAATTTTTTGGTACCACATTTCAAATTTAAAATTTTTTTAAAAATTTTAAATGGCCGCCCTTTTGAAACAAAACGGCGGATGAAGCTGGCCAACGAACTCGGTCGAGACATTAGTATGTACTATGTACACACCGAATTACATCGAAATCGGTTCATAATTACGAGAGTTACTATCAATTTTGAACGGAGGGTGGTTTCGGTGTCTGGGGGTCATGATCGATGAAAATATACCAAAATTTTTTGAAATCGCTTTCCTCCGAACGGCTGCAATAGATAGCTTTTTGTAATGAAAGCTACCTAATATACGTGCTATTCTTACACAAATGAATACACATATTGCACAACGTCTGTTTGTTTATATTCGGTAGCGATAGGTCATTTCGTGCATTTTATTTTACAGGGTGATCCGAAGTATTATTTTTTTTCTTTGATTTTTTGTTGGCCCCCTAATTTCCCCCCTTATCAAATCGACATTCCTAAATATGAGGTCATACCTGTTCTTTTTAATCTTGAAATTCCAGAAGAATCCGACAAGTATATTTCTAAATGTTCGACAAAATGTCTAAAATTGGAAATTGCCGGTCATTAATGGCAATATAGTGTATATACGAGTATTGCTGTTTAAAATAGTTTTATATTAAAAACAGACAAACCAACTGAAGTAATAAGGAATTTACAACTTGTTCTGTATAAAACTAGGGATAGATCTAAAATATCATACTTTTCATTAGTGCAAGACTTTCAGTCTTAGGACTGATTTCAGTCTTAGAGAGATTTTTAACCGGTAATAAATTCTACTTTATATACTTAAATAAGAGTAATTTTACTATCAAGAACTTTTCATTCCCTTTCTTCTATTGTAAAAATTCCCTTTTTAAGACATAGAAGTCTTTTTATCCCATTTCCATTTGGTTACAATTAATATTTAGAAAAATTTTCAGTCTTGGCTCCGATGTACTACTTCTTGCAACCACGATACTTTTGTCTTATGAAACTCTGATATTTACATTTGCACTTACAAGCACTTTTAGGTATAAATTTGCAATACTTTTATACCACCAATAACATGCTATTTCAAAATACTAACTACCGGGTGTCCCAAAAAGGACTGACTGATTTTAAAATTCAATAACTTGTAAACGGTAACAGATATTTAAAAAATTCTTGCAGGAGGGTTATGCATAAGGTCAAAAATTTTTTTACAGTGATTTTCAATTTTAGTTCGAATTACAAACAATAGATGGCGCTGTAAGCAATAGTCGCTAAATACAGGCTCGATTTTTGGTCCTTTATCTTGTTCTATGCGGAAAAAGGAGATGGAAATGTATTATCCGGGCCACGAAGTACGAAAAATCGAGCCTGAAATTAGCGTCTATCGATCGCAGCGCCATCTATTGTTTGTAATTCGAACTAAAATTGAAAATCACTGTAAAAAAACTTTTGACCTTATGCATAACCCTCCTGCAAGAATTTTTTAAATATCTGTCACCGTTTACAAGTTATTGAATTTTAAAATCAGTCAGTCCTTTTTGGGACACCCGGTAGTTTCTAACACGACTAGATTTGCTCCAAAAAATGAAATGGTAAATTTGTAACGCTTTTAATGTATGTCAGTTAACATCTAAAACTCTGTCTCATTTTTTATTAAATTTTTGTTGAAACAATGCGGATCTTGTTGAAATAACGGGATATATATGGAAGTCCAAATCGTTTGAGCACATTGCTTGCACATCATTATTCAAAAAGATCCAGATTCGTGGTTGAGATCTTATTACGTGTTGCTTTTTAGTGTCGACTGTGAGCATGACCTTCTCTCATCACTGGTCTTGGCATGAGTAGTAATTTGTCGTTATGCTAGTATTCCACCGCATAAAGGCTCTTCTCAAATCCAAAGGGGCAACTTTATAACATAAATTTTAATTCATTTTTGTTTGGAAACACATGAAACTGGCATGTGTTATTGTTCAGAAACTATGTAATGGAAAGACGTTTTCCCCTTTTTTTGTAAACGCAATAGATATTTCAGAAAATACTGTCAAAGTCGGCGTTTTGAACCGAATTTCCAGACGAAAGGAGAAAAACTAGTCAGTGAAGGGAGAAAAATGTCTTGTCACGTGATCAGAATTGCATATAACTCGATATGTAATTTATTTATCAAAAAATGGAAAAATCATTTCGATTTCAAATCGCTTCCATAGTCATGCCTACCAATTTTATACTTTTACGTTTAAAAATGAGTCTATCATTGTGTCAGAAAGTTTCACGCTTGTTGAGCACTGAACTTGAGAACAGTCTTAACTATGTTTGCAATGTTTACATCCACTGCTAACAATGTTTAAGTTTAAGCACTGTTAATTTTAATCGCAATTTCGCATAACAATTATTGAAATAACAGTGTATTAATTGGATATTTAAAGTATTAGACAAAAAAGATTTATTCCAGTTCACATAAAGAGATTCGTCATTTGTTTTATACGAACTTGTTAAGATATTTTATTTGTTTCAAAAGCGTGTGTGTACGCGTGCTCAAGAAAATAAAAAGATAAGTTAGTTATCGCTTTTGTTGCTTTTGCGTAATTTTTCAGTATTTTTTTTTAATTATTTTTTTACTTCTAAACATCACAGATTTTACTTTCTAAATTTATGAGAATTTCTTTTCAATATGAATGTTTTTTTGTAGTTTTGTGAACGTTATTAACGTGATTTCTTTAAATAAATTTAGCCTAATATTTTAGCCTAAATAAGGAAAGAATTGAAAATTATTTTCTTTTTTACTACGTCAATAAAACTTTTAAATTTATTTACTATTTTAATATAATGCATCTGTTAATAAACATACATAGTAAGCCAAAGGTAATAAGTTGATAAAATAAAGTACGTGAAAAAAGATAAAATTTAAGTACCGTTATATATGTACATTTACATGTGTAGTTCTCAATAATTCCTTTGAAATATACTTTAATTTATTTTAACTACTTGTGGTTAGTTATCATAACTCCTTAATTCTCGCTCCCGTCAATATCACGGGCTGAGGTGTCGTTCGTTATTTCTTGTGCCCGTCATATTTCCGGTCTGGAGATTTATTGCTGGAAAAAACTTCTGAAACCAGAAAAATTTATTTACTATTTTAATATAATGCATCTGTTAATACACATACATAGTAAGCCAAAGATAATAAGTTACATGTGTAGTTCTCAATAATTCCTCTGAAATATACTTTAATTTACTTTAACTACTTGTGGTTAGTTATCATAACTCCTTAATTCTCGCTCCCGTCAATATCACGGGCTGAGGTGTCGTTCGTTATTTCTTGTGCCCGTCATATTTCCGGTCTGGAGATTTATTGCTGGAAAAAACTTCTGAAACCAGAAAAATTTATTTACTATTTTAATATAATGCATCTGTTAATACACATACATAGTAAGCCAAAGATAATAAGTTACATGTGTAGTTCTCAATAATTCCTCTGAAATATACTTTAATTTATTTTAACTACTTGTGGTTAGTTATCATAACTCCTTAATTCTCGCTCCCGTCAATATCACGGGCTGAGGTGTCGTTCGTTATTTCTTGTGCCCGTCATATTTCCGGTCTGGAGATTTATTGCTGGAAAAAACTTCTGAAACCAGAAAAATTTAACTGGCATTTCGGTGTGAAGTCTTTGAATATTAGAGATTGGGTTTGGTTTTTGTGATGTTGGACTTTGTATTGCATGTTTCGAAAGATATCACACTCAAAAAAAAAATTATTAATAATCAAAATTTAATGTATATTATATTATTTCAAATATTATTTGTAAAAATTTGTTTGATAATGATAAGTAAGATCTAAGATGTGAAAAATAAAGGTCTTATTCGCATTAATTTGTATGGTGTAAAAGAAACATTAAAACACAGGATTCTTGCATGATGGCTTTTCCACAAATGTGAATTTGTTCTATAACATCTTTTTTTTCGCCTTACAAAAAAAAAACCTAATTGCATATTTTATATAGAAACCTTATAAAAATTCAATTTCTGTAATAAAAAATAGGTACTTTTTTTATGGTTTTTCCAAATATTAAGCGACCGTTAAGGGGTTAAAAACTAGAAAATTAATTCCCTTTCGTTTCGCTAAATTTGCTTAAAAATACAGTGATAAATCTGCAACTCTTCAAGGAGGTTTAATGTATCATATGTCGTGGCGAAGATTAATCAAAAGACGGACGCGTTTCATATATTTCAATCAACATCTAAATCTCTTTCCAGTTTATTAATAACTTTGAGTTCAAATAACGGGATGATAGATGGAAATGCAGATATGTTGACAGAGTGCTTGAAATTCATTACTTAAAAGATATTCTAGATTCGTGGCAGAAATATGTATATTCTGGGGATGCTTTGAAATTTGGCACAAACAATGAATGACCTTATGCTCAGTGATCTATGAAATCTATCTGTTTCATTAGACCCTTAGAAAGAGAGTTAGAGTCGGTACAAATTACAAGGGGCCCGGCTCTTCTAAAGGGCCCAGATTCAGTCCTGGTTTACATATATATATATATATATATATATATAAGTGGGAAACGGGCTGAGGGCCCGTACTCCTGTGTATGTATCAAATATTTGAAAGTTCGTTTGATATCAAGAAAAGTTTTGAAATGACGTCCCTGTTTTAATGATGTGGCTGATTTCAGACGCACAAACAGGAATCAGGTGGAGAGTTGGCTAAAGTCATAGGTTAAGGTCTCGCATTTTATTTCTTTCATACTTTAAATTTTATTGTCAAAATTAATTGTTTTTATTCAAAATTAATTGTTGAATTCAATTGAGATTTAATTATATGTTTTATATTTAAAATTTTTATTTTTCACCGTTAGATGGAAAAGTGGTACAAAGGTATCATAAACTGTTAAAAGGACAAAAAAAGGTACTATCCAGTAAATTTATTTTCTGATATAGAGTAAAACTTATTTATAACGGAATTCTGCTATAAACGAAAAAAAAAAACACCCTGATCCAAGCCCCCCCCCCCCCCCCCCAAGAAAAAAAATATCATGCAATTATGCTTTCTAAAATGAAAACATCTTATATTGAACGTAATTTTATTTTTCACTGGTCGTTTGCGTTTCTGTTAAGAAGGTTTTATTGTATCATATTTATCGTGGATTATTACCGGGGCCCACGATCTCTTTGAGCGGCCCTGTGTTTCATAGAGAAATTTGCCACTACGCAAGTGTCCCGAAAACGTATTCTATATCGTTTAATATAAAATAAATATCGTTTTCAATTTTATCCATTGCTTTTTTAACACTTTTCAACAAAGTTGAAAAGTGTTTATGCATTCGGTTTGTCTGGCCGTCTGTCCACACTCTAACTCCCGTGAATATACTCGGATTTTCATGAAATTGATAAAAGTTATTTAAGGTCACCGAAGCATATTTGGTATTGTATATGAAGTATGTAGGATTAGTCGTTCATTTACAGGGGCACTCAAAAGTATTCCGTTACATTATGGTATATGGGGAAAAATCGTTTGCAGAGTATTTTAATGACATTACGCTATTTCAAATGTATTCAAACTGATATAAATCACTGAATTTCCCTACGATCACGCTGGAACAGGGCATTCATAGCATTTTTTAGTCATTTACAGGGACACACAAAAGAAATCGGTTACAGTACAGTACTGTCTTTGGGTAATAAATGCTGGAGTTTAAAATTCGGTATGCGCTTTTAAATTTAATTATTTTTTTGCATCTTACTCGTTATATATAAATTCTATACCTCAAATACAGGACTGCACAAAAGTATTCACGTACCGTTCTCCTTATTAGAGGAAATTGCTGAAGGTAAATTTTCAACTGAACTATATGTATCTCTTAAGTAAACTAAATTTTGGCATGCATATAGTTAATAGAAACAAATCTATATATCATATACAGGGCAGCTGAAAAAATTAGCATAATTTTCCGATTGTGGATGGGAACAGCTTAAATTGGGTTTTGAAATGTATTATGCGTTTCCATATGGTTTAATTAAAACGTATTATTTTAATTTTTAAACGGTGCAGTTTTATTACATTGTTGCAAAGTGTTTTATAATCTATGCTTGACGTATGATTTTTTTAAATGGTATTTTGGACTAATTTTCAGATGTATAAACAATGTATCAAGTGAATGTTTATGAGATGCTTAAATAAATTAAAAAAAAAAATCGTGTCATATTTTATATTATTACTGTTTTTTACCCGTCTGCCAAGAAGGGTTATGTGTTTCATGCGCATCTGGGTATGTGGATTTCTTTATACCCTCGAAACATCCCAACGGCTGGATGGACTTTAATGAATAAGGTCTCTGTCGATTCGTCTTAACCGTCCGATGGTTATAGGCTAGGTTTTGTTTTTATAAATTCAAAATGGCGACCGTAAAATACAGAATAGCAGTAGAGACGAAAAAAAGAATTTACGCACTCTATTGAGTGGCATTTTATTGGATAGGTCTTTCAAAATGAAGACGATGTTTCATTGACTATTTTACAGTCAGAAGCTCCGTTTAAATATTACACAACCTGGAAGTTGTGTAGGTAGGATCTCTAGCTTTACTGCAACTCTAACCTTCATAGACATCTGTAGGCCTCATCAAAACAGTGTTTATAGATAGGAACTAACAATTAAATACAACTTAAAAGTCATCAGTACAAGTAAATAAAAAAAAAAATAGGTAAGTAATATAAAAAATAGTTTCACATTGAGGAGAAATAATTAATTGGTTCGCCTTTTACGCATTCGGGTTTTTTGATTTTTTAAATTTAATTTTTTTTTATGCTTTCTTGTAACGTTGTTTTGAGACAAAGAAAGCAATTTCATTTAATAAATAGACCCGCCTGCATTTTAATATTAATATTGTATAGGGTGTCTACAGAATCTGGAAATCAGGGAATCATGGAAAAATCAGGGAGGTTTATCAATCTGAAAAAGTCAGGGAACTTTGTGAAAATACTCAAAAATCAGGGAAATTTGTCTTTATGCTGAAATATTTGCATTTTCACCTTGCCAATGGGGCTGATTCGTCTATTTTATATTCCATATTTTTTCACATGCTGATTAGTCTTTCCCAATATTTAAAAAAAGATGCACATGGTATGTTTAACGGAAATTAAGTGATTAGATATCTTCACTTTCTATAGATATGGAAGGCAATTTACCCATTTAAAAATTTTTTAAATGATACATTAACATAACCTGAGCAGGTGACCAGTTTAATCCAATTAGCTATCCGTGAGATGTCTTAGAATTTAATATTTTTCAGAAAATGGGTAAATTTTCTGGTCACCATATATCCATTCTTCACTATATGAAGTTGTTGGACTAAATTTTGAGTTCGGATTTATAAAACTGCCAACCAATACTTAATGAATATTTGGCAATTTTTATGTTTTTCTCTTGTTTTTTCTCCCAAATGAAATATTAGCAAACTGGATAAGTGTATACGAGGAATCGACATACATGAAAAAAATACCATATGTGTATTGTTAATAATGGAAATTAGGGAAGTCTGATAAGGATAGTCAGGGAAGAGGGAAATCATGGAAAAATCAGGGAATTTTTTTTTTACAATTTCTGTAGACATCCTACATTTTCATGCTATGATTGTTAAAACGGTACTACCCCTAACAGTATGTGATTGCAACATAATATGCAATTTTTTTTGTGTGTGTGAAAGTTTCACATATAGAGTAATAAAAAAAATGTACGTCTCATATTTCAATAAAGTGGTATTGAAATAGTTTGACATCAAACTACTACTCATTTGCATAATAATGAATGAATGTTCACAATTACCCAATATTACTATGTCCACACAATGCGATATATTTTTATCAATCCGAATAAAAAATACAAATACTAACTGAGATGAATATTAATAGAAATAAAATGCGGACAGTGAATAGACACAGTTTTCATGAATCTCGTGGCAAAATATTCAGATTTAGCCTCTTGTAATTTGCCAGTTTGGAACATGGACTATTTCTTTCATTAGTTTTAAAATACATTTATAAATTTATAACTTTTCAAAGAGATATTTCATACCTTTTGGCAAAGATTTGACAAAAGAGGAATACGTTTCATATATTTTAATCAACATGAAAAATTCGTGCCCGTTTTATTAATGACTTCGAGTTCAAATTATGTACTGCGAAATAAAGGAAAGATAGATGAAAGTACATATATTTTGGACAGAGTGCTGGAAATTCATTATTTAAAGAGATTCAGATTTGTGGTTGAAATATATCCTGGCTCTGCTTTGAATTTGACGCAAAGAATGACCTTCTGCTCACTGATCTCTGAAGTCAGGGAGAGTATGTGTCATTTTCATAAGCTGTGCATGGCGCTAAATATATGTTTGCAATGTTTATCCCTTTCACTTTATTTTCTATGTTTATTCGTGGCTGATTTTTATGGTGGTATCAGAATAAAAATTTTCAAAGAGAGCGAATCCATTTATGCATCATTTAATAAATGTTTAAATAAATTTAGAAAAATGTATGATTCATTTCCTTTTTTGACGCATATGTTTTTTTCGTTTTTGTTTCTTTTCTAATATGCATTATATAAGATGAAAAACCATATTCCTAACAATCATGAAAACACAAATATCTTTCATTTGGTTAAAGCCATATTCGAATCATTGTTCATAAAAATAATAGTAAACATGCGCATATTACTGATCTTGCACTCCCACAATTCGAATTTTATTTTATTTATTTATTTTCTTAAATCAAGTTAGAAAAGTAATTGACGAATAATCAGAAAGTAGCTATTCCGAGTTATTTTCTTTTACATGTGTAGCCGTCCTATTTTCAAATGTGTATCTTTTTTAAACTTTTTTTTCTGTATATTTTCCTCGGTTTAAGGTTATCAAACGATGAATGGATATCATAGGATTTCACAAAAATTTATTATCATCGTTTTCCCTTGACCTTTCAGTGGAAATAATGATTGCAATAAACATTAATAAAAACAAAATATGTGGAAAAAGCTTTACTTGAATGTGATCCGCAGTTTTCATGAATAATAATTTAAAAAGAAACGTTAATTTACGCCTTTTAATTTGCGATATTTAAATATGGATTTCATCCCTCTATATATGGTGATGAACGTATTTCACATATTTCAGTCAATGTAAAAAAAGAAATTCTTTTTGCTTTTGACTTTGAGTTGAAATTATGTAATGCGAAATAAGGGAATTATAGATGAAAACACAGATTAGAGAAGCTTGAGATGATTGTGTTTTTTAAGTTTTGATAATTGATTTTTATGTATTTCTTGCGCTGAATCCGAAAATGACTTCATTTTTAATCATCACGTCAGGATTTTTTGCAAATTGTACATTTTAAAGATAAAAAGTCAAAAAATAGAGAAAATCTGATACTATAAAATAGATGTGATGATTGTGTTTTTAACTTTTGATAATTCATTTTTATGTATTTTTTAATGCTGAATCCGAAAATGACCTCCATTTTTAACCATCACGTCAAGATGTGCCAAAAGTTTTCTTAAATGGTAAATTTCAAAGCTAAAAAGTAAAAAAAAAAAAACGGTCAAGTGCAAGTATTACTCGCTCACAGAGGGTTCCGTAGAATAAATATATGAATTTGTAATGGTATTATTAAAAAAAAAAAACCGTTGCTAAAAGAATATTAAGATTTTGTAAAAAACTATACAACATAGGGTTGGGTATAACTGTATATATTAGAAAAGTGTAAAGGGGTATACCATGAAAGTTCAAAGAGATATGGAATCTAAATAATATCATACATAGCTATTCGTATAACTCTTTTTTTAATATTATCCTAATCTGTTTATGATGAACTTAATTCGGTACTGACAATAAAAGCAGTGCATAGTTAAACTTCATTTGACATTTCATAAAACTAAATTCAGCGTAGTAATGACCTTTATTTCTACAGTGTAGCTAAAACAAAACCTTTGTTCAAAGTTTAAATTTGGCATTGTGCTAAGCACGCTTCGTAAGGAGGTCTCAAAGTTGTAAAGTCGCCTTGGTCAGTGCCGTGTTTTTCCAGATAGGTGTTGAATTAACTTTTAAAGTCACTCGAGGCGTATTGAGAGATACACTCAATGCAACCTATCGCGAATCCAACAGTATTTATGCGATTCATTCTAATTAAACCTTTCGAGGGCGGTGCACTTAAAAAAAGGACACCTAATTTTAATTCCAAAACA
Organism: Maratus speciosus; assembly: GCA_963932465.1. Lineage (NCBI taxonomy): Eukaryota > Metazoa > Arthropoda > Arachnida > Araneae > Salticidae > Maratus > Maratus speciosus. The sequence goes on from OZ010795.1 coordinate 470,310,382, forward strand.
GACAATCGGCACCAAGAATATTTAATTAAAATTTTCCTTTTATCATGTACGTGAAAATAAATAAGTTCGCATTTTCTAATAAATTCGTTTATAATTTCTGGTGTCAGTTCGTTATTTCATAAGTTTATAAATAGAATTGCTCCGCGCCAGAAACGGTTAAGTGGTCGCAGGAGTCTTAAAACTTCAAAATTTAAGAAATTTTAATTTTTTTAGATGTTAAACTCCTATCTTTTCTGAATATTTTGATATAATTGTTTCCTTAAAATTCCGTTAGAGCAGAAGTTCAGGCTTTTCGAATTATACCCGCTCAATAACTGAAGCGGTGATTCCGAAACTTTGAAGTCATTTTTCACCAAATGGTGTTTTTTGGGCATAACGCGCAGGATACCTCAAAAACTTCTGAATATTTTTACATGAAATTGTCAAAATATGTATTTCATGTTAGTCTGTATAAACTGAACCAAAAATTTCGTTTTTATTGTTAAAAGAAATATTTTTTAGGTGATTTTACTGTTGATATTTTCAAAATTTTGTATTAGCTAAATGCAACATTGCACTAAAAATATAAAAAGGCTTTAAATACAAATTTATTTAAGTTCAGGGAAATTATTACAATCTGAAGTATAAGTAAGCATCAAAATTTTCATTCTAGTTGCAATATTTATTTTGTCTTCCGGCATGTAAACTGTTATCCCAATTTTTTGTTCGACAAAAATCTAACAGTTTCGTGCCCTCTATAAATACTAATTCTATATCTTGCAATTTTTTAAGTACATGAAATGAAAGAACATGCATCCCAATTAAAATTGTGTTTTAAAATCATATACATTTTAAGACATCAAATGTTGAAAAGAGTCTTTTTTTCATTTTTTCCACTTTTTAGAGTCCTGAGACTCCTGACTGTGACTTAGCATGTTTTTAACAATTTGACGTTTATTGCTTTTATACTGTTACTGGACATTACATTACACATATATATCATTAAAAGTTGTTAACTAGGCATAGAGTACGCCGCCCCTGTCCTTATGTATGTCCAAACTGGCCTATCTTTAAGGGTTAATATCTCAGCTAATTACTGATGATTTTTTCGAAAATCATTATCAACAATGCTTTATACTTCTGAAACGATAGGTATATCCAGAGATGCTCAACAATTTTTCTGATTGCCCGTAAATCGAAATTTGCGTATAACAGAAAAATGCTAATTTCTCAAAAACTATGTGACCTAGGATAATCGCTATAATTTTCCGGCAAGGTTTATATTAACATCTACTACCTCTAATTTTTTCATAATTTTAGTTTCAGTAGTTTCGGAATTAGATTGGGGGGGGGGGGGGACATATTTTTGCGTTACATTTTCGAGAATATTTTTTAAAATATAATACCTAAAATTAAAAGGAATGTATTTTTGAGTTTAGCGTTACGAAAGCTTTCACAGGATACCCCACATGATATACAAAAAAAAAGTTTTTTTTTTTTTTTTTTAAGTAGCATAATTTGCCCCCCTACATTTTTACTAAATATATTTATGAATGTTTATTAATCTGAAAATATGTGGGTCAATGGTCTTTATTACTTCCCCGAATTTGAACTTTCCACGTTCCATAGTTTACGAGTAGAATGGCTGTGACAGACAGACGGACGGACGGACAGACGCAGGAGTGATCTTATAATGGATCCGTTTTTACTTTTTAAGCACGGAATCCTAAAAAATAGAGAAAATCTGACAAAGCAATTTGTCAAAGCCTTACCAAAAGAAGGCAAATGTATTAAAAACATCTGCGACAAATTTCCAGTCTTATCAACCATCAAAATAATAAAAGGGGACACCCTGATAAACCCCATAGAGAATTTATAAAAAGAAAAACGCGAGGCAGAGTATGAACGATTCAAAAAGACTTCCACATGTAGAATAAAACTGTAAGGATATTAAATACACAATATTTTACATGTTTAGTTGTAAAAATGCATAGTATAAGCCAAAAGGTGAATAAACTATTATGAAGAAAAAAAAAAAGTTTTACATCTATTTTATAATATCGGATTTTCGCAATATTTCGGCTTTTTTTAAATGTCAAAATTTGCGATTTGCGAAAAATTCTAACGTGGTGCTAAAAAATGAAGCACATTTTCGGATTCAGCGCTACAAAATACATAAGAATCAATTATCGAAAGCTAAAAAACATGGCACAACCCAAATTTTGCAGGCTAATGTTATTTGTCAGAGTCCAAGCAATTCATTATTTAAAGGGATCCAGATTTGTGGTTCAAATATATTCAGGAGTTGCTTTGGATTTGATGTCAAAAATTACCTTCTGCTCACTGATCTCTGAAGTCACGAAAAGTTATATGTCATTTTCATAAGCTTTACATCGAGTTAAATATATGTTCATAATGTTAATCATTTCTTTTTTTATGTTTAATTAATGCGTAAATTTTATGGTGCTATCAGAATATATGTTTGGATAAAAGTAGTGCTTTAGTAGTTAATGTTTGAAAAAAAAAATGAATAAGAAATGGGATACATTTTGGAAAGAGTATTCCTACTTGCAGAAATTCGAAAAAGTAAACAACGCCATTTGTAGACACCGACTTCAGCTATTCAATTAAAAAAAAATTCTTTAAAAATATTGAAATGCAATCGAGATATCTTAAAAAATTTCTTTCATGGGATTCATTAGCGAGAGGGTATTTTCGCGAGAGTGATGTAGCGCTATATTTGAAAATTTGATATCTTCTACTCTTCTGAAAACTCATTGCGATAGCGGCGTAAAAATCAGACATCAATAAACATCGAAAATACACGATTGATAATAAAATATATACTTTTCGCAATGCACAGCTTATGAAAATGGCACATTACCCTCCATGAGTTCAGAGATCAGTCAGAAGGTGGCATAGTTTGAATCAAATTCAAAGCAGCACTAGACAATATTTCAATCATGAATATAGATTCCTTTAAATAATAAATTTCAAGCACTCTGTCAATCCACCCCGTTCTGCAGTACATAATTCCAATTTCAAAGTTATAAATAAATGGACAAGAGTATTTGATGTTGATTGAAATATATGAAATGCGTTTATCTTTTCATTAATCTTTGTCACGAGGTATGAAATATATATGTGAAGAGTTGCAAATTTATCAACGGAATTTTAAATCAAATTTAAAGTGTAGAAAGAGTAATCACAAATTACAAGAGGTGTAAATTAAAATATTCAAAACCTGGATATGTCTGAAAAACTCTATACACATTATATATTCTACTTCACCCCAAGTTTACAAAAAACAAAAACAAAGTAGTTAATCCTGTAAATACACTCATTATTATAATTATCGCAATATTTTTATCTAAAACAATTCAAATATGTCTTTAAAGTAACTAATATGAGCTAATAGTGTTTTATGATTACTACAAATATTTTTATATTAATTAATACATTTTCGAAAAAACAATTAAAAGGAATAACATATTTTCGAAACCGATTCCGAGAGTAAAAGTATCCCAATAAAAAAAGCCTGCAAACAAAATCGAAAAAGTAAAAAACGGCCTTTTCTAAAGATCGATGTCAGCTAGCCAATGAAAAAAAAATCGTTTAAAAATATTGAAATTCAAATGAGATATCTTTTAAAAAAAATTCTTCTACAGGATTAATATTAGCGAGCGGATGTTTTCGTGTGAGTGGAAGTAGCCTCTTAAGCAATGGGTTAATACCTAATTTAATAAATATTCAAATGAATAAAAAAATTGTATGATTTATTTTTTCTAAATGTAATGGATTTGTTTTTTTTGTATTTTTCTAAATGTTATACTTGTGAAAAATCATTGATTGAAATGTTTAAAGCACATTCTGAAACTTGTGACTTCAGTGTAGTTTTCATGAATCTCTTGGCAAAATATTTCAATTTACTCCTTTACAATTTTCAGTTTGAAACACGGATTATCCTTTTAACTCGTTACATACAGTCAAAAAACTACTTTGATCAATTTGAAACTCTTCAAGGGGGCATTTCGTACATACAGGGGTTTAATCTAGAAAAAGGGGATTTTTAGCTTTTTGACTAATTGCAGCCAATAACTTCTAAGCCAAATAAAAATTAGCTTTAGCGAAGGGAAAAAAGTTTTATTTATACAAAATTTCTATATACATAAGTATTATTTTTAGTTATGCAATATACAAACAAATACATCACTCTAAAAGATTGACCCTTCGAGATTTGGCTGGTATAGCACACAGCCACTGCCGATCAGCGAAATTTTCTGAACACCATCGACAAAATTCGCGATTTTTCCGTGTATGATCAACAAAATTTCCGACTTTTCCGCTCCTGATCGACAAAATTTGCGATTTTTTCGTGCCCAACCAACAAAATTCGTGATTTTTTTTAGCCCGATCGACAAAATTCGCGTTTTTTTCTCGTGATAAACTGACGAAACCCACGATTTTTCCGCTGCGTATCATCGACAAAATTCGCGATTTGTCCGTACCCGATCAACAAAATTTCGAATTTTTCCGCTCCCGACCAGCGTGATTTGCGATTTTTCAGAGCCCAATCGACGAAACTCGGGATTTTCCGTGTCCGATCGGTGGTTTTTCCGAGAGTGATCGACGAAATTTGTGATTTTTCCGCGCCTTATCAGCGAAATTCGCGAAACTTAACACGCTCTGACAAAATTGGCGAATTGTCGAAATTCGCGATAAATAGACGAACACGCGATTTTTTTAGCAGCCGATGAACGAAGTTTGAGGTTATTCCTCTCCTAATTAACAAAATTTGTGATTTTTCCTCATCCGATCGACGAAATTCGCGATTCTTAACTGACTGACGAAATTTGCAATTTTTTCCCGTGGACAATTGACGAAATTCGTGGTTTTTTTCTGGCGACTGACAAAATCGCGATTTTTCCGCAGCCGATCAAAAAAAAATCAATATTTCCGCTCATCAACAAAATTGACGATTTTCCCGTGCCCGATCAACAAAATTTGCGTTTTTTCCGAGTCTGATCGACAAATTTCGTGATTTGTCCGTGCCCGACCGACGAAATTCGCGATTTTTCCGAGCCCGATCGACGCAAAAACTCGCATTCTTTCCGTGGGCGATCGGCGAAATTTGCAATTTTTCCGCACTTCGACAAAATTCGCGATTTTTCCGTACCTCATTGACAAAATTCGCGATTCTTTCCGCGCCTGATTGACAAAATTTGCAATTCTTAAATGGCTGGCGAAATTTTCAATTTTTCTCACAGCAAATTGACGAAATTCACGATTTTCTCGTGCGACCTATAGACAAAAATTGCAAATTTTTCCAGTTATAAATTGACGAAGTTCGCGGGCCACACGTTGTGCATCCCTATTCTACGACATGCATCTGGCACATTGATGATTCAAAGTTAGTTCACATCATATCCCATGCTTATACAATCTGCGATTTTCATTTTCGCCATATGCTGGAGTCGTGTCTTATGCAAATGACGTCACACTGTTTGAAGACGCTTGCATAGAGAGCACGAAACAAATTTTAAAGTGTTGTCGCAGCGCGGATGCAGTATGAGAATTTTTTTTCGTTTTTGTGCAACGGCAGCAGGTTTACAAAATGGGAATGATATAGCATATTTCTTTGGCTGTCGCTATTTGGCTAATTCACTAAATGCTTTGAGAGCAAAAAAGCACTTCCAGTTAGCTTTTTGTCTATTTGGCTAGCTCTAGATTAAACCCTATAACCATATCTCGTTGCAAATGATGAAATCACTTCATACATTTCGATCAGCCATACCCATACCCAATACGCGGACCGAATGAGTCCCGGCGACCATTTATGTGCTACACAAAGCACATAACCATTAATCTATATTTATAAAATTCATTGAGATGCGAATAAAAATTATTTACGATCTTCACTATTGTTTTAAATATTTTTAATTTAAAATTATGTTAAAACATCTTAAATCCCTTTTTCCTAATCAAAAGTTCCTTTTACGAAGAGTCCCTATTTGTGCTGCAGTGGTACACTAATCAAACAATATTCCAAATTAATTGAATTTCCGCTACATATTTCTAAAATTAAAAAATGAATAAAAAGTATTTTTATTGAGCAAAATACTGATTTATTAGAGAAAGTATACCGATTTCTTTTTTCTTTAGAACTTGGAAAATCTTCATTGCCGTATTTTTACGTTTTGTGCTTATTATATAACTAATACAGATTTTTTGGGTTAAACAGAAAAAAATGGCACCAAAAAATTTTTGCACCCTTTTATGCTAAACAACAAACTTCGCTGTCTTTTGTTACAGCATTTGCAATAAAAACCTATCAGGAAATTTATTGTTTGGAAATAGTGGTGTAAATTTTTATGGTAGCATTTCTTCCGCGACAAACATGTTATCTTACTATTTTAATTACCGTATATACTCGTGTATAAGTCAACCCCCCAATTCTTAAGCAAAATTTTGAAAAAAATTGGATTTTCGTGTATAAGTCGAAACACATTTCTGGTAGCATGTTAAAAAATTATTTGTAATCGAGGATAAATAATAATAATAATAATAATAAATTTTCGTTAAATTAGTAAACTTTTTACGTTTCTAATCAATTTTTTTTTTTTTAATTGAACGTTTTAAAACTACATAATTATGTATAACCAAAGAAGCTTAAACTATTTTGAAACCTATTCACATCAATTCACTGATACTTAAAAAGTAAAAAATCTTTCAAAAATTTATTCAAGCCTTATTTACAAGGGTAAACAACTGCTTAGACTGCTAAAATATAGTACTTCTTTGTATTGTAGGACTTTTAAGAAAGATATCTAGAAGCATTCTCAAGTTGGACTCTTTTTAAAATGGAGATTAAAATGTTGAAAGGATTGCCCCTGTATTGAAGGGTTTTCTTTCCCAAGAGAAAATGGGTGCAGAACAATTACATGGACATTATTGTTGAGCTTTGTTAATCACTTGGAAATGACCATTGTCCACTTTTATTTCTCATATGATTATTTAAAAGACTTGCCCATTCGCCGATTAGTCTGCGATTTTTTTTTTTTTTAACTTTCTCGTGTGTAAGTCGACCCCCCATTTTCAACTCCCAAATTTTGCCTAAAATTCTTCGACTTATACATGAGTACTCTTTTTACCCTTCTGCACGTGTGTTGCGGTCCGCCCAACGTCGAAAACATACGTTTGCGGCCCGCGAGAAAAAAAAATGTTGAATATGGCTGATTTAGATCAACATCAAAAACTCTTGCCCGTTTATTAATAGCTTCGGGTAGATATTGTGTACTGAGGAATAAGGCGATAATAAATGAAAGCACATATCTTTTGACAGGGTGCTTGCAATTCATTATTCAGAGGGATCCAGATTCGTGACTGAAATATATCCTGTAGCTGTTTTGAATTTGACGCCAATTATCTTTTGCTCACTGATCTCTGAAGTGACGAAGTATAATGTGTCATTTTCATAAGCTCTGCATGGTGATAAATGTGTGTTTATAATGTTAATCTCTTCTTTTTCATGTTTCATTCGTGGCGTAATTTTATGGTGTTATGTAAATGTTAGAAAGAAATAATATATAATCAGATAATTTAAGAAATGTTTCAATATATTAAATATATACTAACATTGGTTTTGTTCTTCTTTTTCGGGTTGGTTTTTTACACTAAAATATAATGTTTAATGTAAAAAATCCCTATGAGTTAAATATTACTTTTTAACAAAAATGTTTTGGCGACTATTTCTCGATTTGCATTTTTTTCTTTTCTTTTCTTTGCTTCCCTTTTCTGGGTTCGGAGAGCGCGTTTTAAACATTTGAAAAGTCCAATAAAATAATTATTAAAACTTTTGAATAAAATTTTATGTAAACGTAAGTTTAAATTTGAAATTGGAGAAACAATTTCTGTAGTTGAGGCTGTTTTACCTTATAGACCGGGAGGAGTCTGCACAGATCATCACCTCATCGAGTTGATGGCTAAAATTCCAATATTAGACAGAACTCGATTAGCATATAAAAATGCAACTGGCCTGCCAAGTCATATCTTCCTGGAAACCACCTGCAGACCTCAGACCCGATTTTAGTGGTTGATCGGTAGTTTTTTCGCTGTGTTTTCCTGCACCCAAAGGTGTGGACTAGGAGAAGGAATACACAATGGTAAACCTACGAGCCAACCACTAAAATCAGGTTTCCAGGTGTTTTCCATCAAGATATGACTTAGCAGACCAGTTGAATTTTAATATGCTAATCGAGTTTTAACTTATTCTGGAATTTCAGCCGTCAACTCGATGATGTGATGTAGTAGCGTCAATTTTTGAAAAATACTGGGTGGACTCAAAATTTTTTGAATAAAATAACACTTACAATTTTTTTTACCTTAGTGATTGTGTGTGGAGAGAGGGGCTGGGAAGAAGTGAATAGCTAAAGATGAAAATTCAAACATTCAAAGTCAAATTATGGTTTTTCTAACTAAAATATAAAAATATTATAATTTAATAAATTATTTTATTAAATTATTTTCTTTCAAGTCCTTCCTTATGAATACATTAATATTCATTACAAATCTAACTCTTGAAAGCGCAAGAAATTAACTGTCAACAAAAATATACATTTGAGTGATTTATCGATTCAAGCCATTAAACCATTAAAACATATGGCAAAATACGCACGAAATTTGTTTTTGAGAGAAAGTTAATTGTACAGTCGTGGAAAAAAAAAAGTAAACACCCCCTACTAACTCCTCAACAAATTATTGTAGAAGAAAGTTACTGGTACCGAACGATTGGAAATAAAGTCTACTTTTAAATGATGTATATAAAACTTGCTTAGAGGGGCATCTACATATTAAAACGAATCCAAACTTCATTTTTTTCAATGACAATACCCAATTTTAACGGGTTATTTCAAATCTTCGGTTCAAATTATGCCTAGACACCGAATTTCAAGTCATTTGAATGATAAGTTTTTGAATTATAAACATTCAAAATTTACTGCTTCTAATGTAAAATTACATTTCATATTTTTATTTATATCTCCAGAAATTATGCTCCTAATGTGCTAATTTTTTGTGTAGCAATAATACTAATATACCCAAACATAAATACGCTGAAATTGCAATTTTTATAACTTTATGATATGAATTATGATTTATGAAATTAATACTCGAAAAAATTATGAATTGCAACCTACAATTTTTTTTGACGGAATTAGCTTTATTAAGTCCTGCTTTATGGAAATCCAAAATTTCACATTTTTCTTCCAAGTAGTTTTCAAATTATGCTTAAAAAACGGCAAAATGATGGTTTAAGGGGCCGTTTATAATCGGAGTCACTAGATATTTTGAAATTTCTTTTGCTGCCGTGTAATCTAGCAGGCTTCATTGACTTCTTAAGGTGCCTTGATCAAGATGAGGGCTCTCTCGGTTAACAATCGAGTTCCGAACTTCAATTTGGATACAGCCCTTAAAATAGGCTCGTTTTAAAATAATTAATTTCTCAGAAACTTATGGTACGAATTGCATGAAAATTTGTTTTTAGGCTAATTGAATGGTGAGGAGTTCATTTATGCTGTCAGAATTGTGTACTGCTATTGAAAAAAACAAAGTTGCGTTTCGTTTTAATATGTAGCAAGCCCCCTAAGCAAATTTTATCTATATCATTTAAAAGTAGACTTTATTTCTAATCGTTCGGTACCAGTAACTTTCTTCTACGATAATTTGTTGAGGAGTTAGTAGGGGGTGTTTACTTTTTTTTTTCCACGACTGTACATCCGCTGAAGGGACTTTCAGTGGTCCTGTAAGTCTAATTGGCGTCCCTACTATTTTACAAAAAAATTATTTTGAGAATATCAATAAAATCAAATGTCATGTTATCTATTAAATAAACAAATAAATGAATAACGAAATAGATCGATGGAAATTGGGTGGGCGCAGGGATCAAATTATTGGGTGGGTTCGCGCCCCACGGGCCCATATCAGATGGCGCCACTGACGTTTGTGCAGCAGTCACCCGTCTATTATAAATTATTATATTTTCTCTAGACCCTCTTCACGAACTGCTAAAAAAAAAAGGTCCTTAAGGCCTGTTTGTCAGCCAACTCCCCAATTCCTCTCGCTAATTTCTATCTTTAAAATATTTCCTCTTTAAATTAATACTTTCAACTTCTTTTTTCTGAGCAATGAATGTCTCTTTTTTAGGTGCGTTTGTAATTATATAAATACGTAGCACCTATAGTCGGCATTCAGTTCGTCTGTCCGCATATAACAGAGCAAAAACTACCCTACCGAATGGTCTGAAATTTTAAATATATAATTGTAGCAACATTTTGTCGAGTCATTTCAAATTTTATGAAAATCGGATGTATAGTTTAATGACAGGGACAGTCAAAAGTTTTCCGTAACATGACGGTCAATGGGGAAAAATTATTTCAAGTGCATTTTAATGATGTTACAGCCTTTCGAACAGAATGAAATAGATATGCACTTATTGATGTGCAGTAAAATATACATTCAGTACAATATTCGGTGCAAAAAAGTACTAGTTCGTACTAGTTGTAGTACGAACGCACCTCATTTACCACGTTTGACGAGCCATTTCCAACTTATTTTCTTAGTTTTCGAAATATTTCTAAATTATATATACTAATTTTTATCTGAAGCGAATCTCACTCACAACTCGTCAGCTTTTAACACATAAAATAATAAATCTATTGTAGAAATATTTTGACAACTAATAAAAAAGAGATGTTCTTTAAGGTTGTTCTCAAATTCAAAGGATGAACTTTCTGACATAAATTTTAATTCATTTTTGTGCGGAAACGCATGAAAATAGCATTGTTATTCAGGAACTATGTCATCGAACTGTTTTTTCCGTTTTCTTGTAAACGCAATAGATCTTTCAGAAAATACTGTCTAAGTTGGCATTTTGAACCGAACTTCCGAACGAAAGAAGAAAATCCAGTCAATAAGGGGAGAAAAATGCCGTGTCACGTGATCAAAATCGCTTATAACTCAATAGGTAATTGATTGATCAAAAAATGGAAAACACAGTTCGATTCCAAATCGCTTCCATGGGCAGGCTTTCCAATTTTATATCTTTCCGTTAAAAAATGAATTTGTAAAGATGTCAAAACATTTTGCGCTTGTTGAGTAGAGCAGTTGAGAGTAGCCTTAAGAACAGAAAAGAATATTAATTGGAAAAAAAAAAAAAAAAGTATATTAATTTCGAGGAGATATTTTAAATATACGAATGTATTTTATGCCCATAAGTTTAACATTAGCGAGGGGAACTGGGTGTTGGCTGATCATCAGCCTCGAGAAAGTTTTCTTTTGTACTGCAATAGTAAAAATGCAATTAATTCTTATTTGTTTAAAGGCGTACTTGAGCCTTTTTTACAGAAAATCTGTTATAGCGATTGTATTTCCTGAATTTTCTCTGTGAATTACATTCGCACAATGCAAAGTTTTATTTATTTTATTTTATTAGCAATTCCGAAAAAGTAATAGAATGAACTAATGACTGGGATTAATTTTAATAGAAATGAATATATGGCTGTAAAAAACCCGAATTTGTGCTTGTACATACATATGCGCAGAATTTCTCGGCAAAATATTTTAATTTAAACCATTAGTAATTTGTTATTTTTAAAAACGAATTATTTCCTTTCATCTCTTTACATGTGGTTTAAAATTCGATTGATAAATTTCCAACTCTTGAAAGAGATATTTCCTACATCATACCTCGTTCCAAAGAATAGTCAAAAGATGAACGTTGATTCATATATTTCAATCACCGCCAAAAACTCTTGCCCGTTTATCAATGACTCGGAATTGAAATTATGTACTGTGAGACAACGAGATGATAGATGAAAGCACAGATCTTTTGACAGAGTGCTTTCAATTCATTTTTTAAAGAGATTCATTTTCGTGATTGAAATATATTCTGTCGCTGCTTTGAATTCGGCGCTAAGAATGACCTTCTGCTCACTCATATCTGAAGTCACGGAGAGTAATGTGTCATTTTCATAAGCTGTTAACTGAGGTAAATATATGTTTGTAAAATTAATTCTTTTGTTTCGATGCTTATTCATGGCCGATTTTTATGGTGCTATTCGGATAAGTTTTCAGACAAAAGTAATATGTTAATACAAACATAATAAATGTTTGAATAAATAGAAAAAGTATTATTATTATTATTATTATTACACATTTTCATCTGTTTAGCTCTTTTCCTAAAATATAATGTTTAATAACAATAAATATCGTTAGTAAAATAAAAAAGTATTTCCCTTTTCACATAGGGCGGTTTAAACTTTTGAGATCAACTAACTTGTTGATTATTTATTTATTTCATCACCTTTCTATACTTCTATTTCATCTCTTTACATTTGGTTTAAGATTCCATTGATAAATTTCCAACTCTTCAAAGAGATATTTCCTACATCATACCTCGTTGCAAAGATTAGTCAAAAGATGAACGTTGGTTCCTATATTTCAATCACCGCCAAAAACTCTTGCCCTTTTATTAATGACTTTGAATTGAAATTATGTACTGTGAGACAACGAGATGATAGATGAAAACACAAATCTTTTGACAGAGTTCTTTCAATTCATTTTTTAAAGTGATTCATTTTCGTGGATGAAATATATTCTGTCGCTGCTTTGAATTTGGCGCTAAGAATGACCTTCTGCTCATTGAGATCTGAAGTCACGGAGTATAATTTGTCATTTTCATAAGCTGTACACCGAGGTAAATATATGTTTGTAAAATTAACTCTTTTGTTTCGATATTTATTCATGACCGATTTTTACGGCGCTTCGAATATAAAAAAAAATGTAACAAATTAATACAAACTTAACCTGTTCAGAAACAATTTTTTATGGTGAGGAAAAAAATGACTTGTTTATTTATTTATTTATTTATTTACGATTTATTTGTTTTATACTAAATAGGAATTCAAAAAGAAAAAAAGGGAAAAACAATAAAAAATCACAATAAATAAATAAATAAATAACGTCCACATTTGTGGCCGCTGAGCGGAAATGGTAATTTATGAGTCAAATGATTTTTAGGTAGATTTCGTATGAAATACTACCTATTACATTAACCCCTATGCTAGAATTTCTGAAAAATTTTTGCAGATCTACACCGATCATGACCCCTAGAACCCAAAACCATCCCCAGTAAAGAAATTTATCTATCTATCTATCTATTTATCTATATATATGCATATATATATATATATATATATATATAACTTTCTTCTGGACACAATAACTTTCACAATTCTGCAGAAATCTCTTCTAAACTGATACATAAAATCAAGGGGCATAAAATCTCGCTCAATTTCGTTAATGGGCAAAATCGGACCAAGGGGATGGAAATAGGAAGGGGTTTTGTGAAAACCGAAAAAACCCCACAACTTCTTAATTTTTGTACATATCAAATCAGTTAAAAGTGTTTATTACTTCTAAAAATTTATGTATCACAGATTTTTGATAAAATTAAAAATGGGCTCAAGGAGCGCAAAAAATAGAGTTTTTGGGAGAAAAATATTCATAACTTTGTCAATTCTCAAGATATCAAATCCAATTAATTTTATTATAAATCTCCTTAATATTGTCTACAACTTTTATATTCACAAGTTTTTGATAGGACCATTTCGTACCGAAAAAGGAGGGGGGGGGGGGTTGAAGAAGAAAAAAATCCACAATTCCGTCAGTTCACAAGATATAAAATCCCCATGAATTTATCATATATCTTCTTAATATTGCCTACAACATTTACATGGACAACTTTTTGATAGGACAAATTCTTACAGCAAAAACAAATTAAAAATACATAGCGGTTGAAGAAAAAAATCATCTTATTAAGGGTGTATTCAAATCCAAACTGCTTATTTTCTGACTCATTTTTAAATTCATTTTTGCTCTCAGACGCATCCAATTGGTCTCAACCCCAACGCAATCTCTTATTCAGAAACTATATAGCGTACCGTAATGATCGATTTTTTGATAGAGGCAGAATATATTTCAAAAAATGATGTCAAAGTGGGCATTTTGAACATAATTTCCGAAGCGATTGTGTCAGAAACGAAAAATATTGTCCCCCTGAGAAAATGATTATTTATAAATCAAGTTTTAATCAATTGAACGAAAAATAAAAACACAGGTTGCTTATAAATCTCTTCAAAAATCACGTCAGCAAGTTTAATATTTTTTCTATTAAAAATGAATCTGAAAATGTGCCAGAAAATTTCGAGTTGTTGAGCATGGAAAAGTATTTTTTTGAATACCGCCTTAACATGATTCTGATAAAACTAACTATTATAAAAACTCGTCAAAAGTGGCCAGATAAAATTGTTAAAGTGTGTTTATCTTTAATCATGATTTAGTTTTTGTTGGTGAAATTAGTATATTTAACTTGCCGGCAGGGATTTTTTATAAATTAAAAAGCTAACAGCAAATTTATTTCTTACATTTCTGCAAATTATTAAAACTTAATATATTTAATATATCTGATGTTATTTTTATCAAATAATTACGATTTGTTCATATAATCCAGTAAGACTGACTGCCGAAAAATTAGGTTACGCTTTTTTTTCTTTTTTTCTTTTTTTTTTTTTTTTTTTTTTCTAAATCTACATCGGAAACAACATTATCAATGCAGCCAAACCATAAAATTTTTACTTCTTGTTGAGGGATTCTGTAGTGAATAAGTTATTATCAAATTTTTGTTCTTTTAATTATTGACAGTAATTATAATTATAAAAACTAAACGTCCACATATGTGACTAAGGGGAGTGAAGAGGCTAATAAATGTTCGAATAAATAAAGAAAAAGTACTATTATTTATTTTTATTTATTTGTTTATTTTTTACACCATCTTCATCTGTTTAGTTATTTTCCTAAAAAGTAATGTTTAATAGCAGCAATAAAAAGCGTTAATAAAACAAAAAAATCCTTTTGTACATAGGATGATTTAAACCTTTGAGGACAACTAACTTGTTGTTTATTTACTTAATTCATTTCCTTTCTATACTTCATAGATTCAAATAGCTTGTTTTAAATATTTGGAGGTTCAGAACAGAGACGATTAGATATCTTTTTATTAAATCTCAAGGCAACTGCTATTTTTATTTGAAATTTCTGTTATTGGTTTGAGATTACGGGATCGTCTCAAACCGTTTGTTATAGATGCGCATGTCTATATTACAGCTTCGCAAAGTACTCTTCGTAAATCTTTCATTATCTCTATATGGATTTATGAAGTTTCTTTATTTCTTCTTTTTTTTTTATGTTTTTCCTTAGAACTCACATTTACGTTAAACTTTCTTCTATACCAAAAGTATTTATGACAACTCAGGAATCTGTTTAGGAAGAAATTGGGTACTATAAAGGATCCTTCACAAAAATTTTCATTTCAAAACAGGACCCTTCAGAAAAATTTTCATCTCAAAACAGGACCTTTCACAAAAATTTTCACCATAAAAAAAGGACAATTCACAAAATTCTCTGTCTTAAAAATAGGTCTTTTACAAAAATTTTCCATTTCTAGACTAAACTTTTCACAAATTTAATCCTTTACAAAGTAAATCTGACCTGTCACTTTTACATATATATATATATATATATATATATATATGTATTTTAATTTTACATACATATGTCTTCTTAAAAATTAAAAAAAAAAAAAAAAAAAAAAAAAAAAAAAAAAAAAAAAAAAGAACCTGAATATAAGAATAATCTCAAATTCACAAAATTAGGACTAGATTTTTCACAAATATAAAAAAAGCTGTTCACAATTTCACAAAAACAGAACCCTGAGAGAAAAATCTGAACAGACTCCTGCAACTATTAAGTTCCATGAACTGTAGAAACTTAATCTACAATCTAATTAAATTATTATCTATGCACATGACCAGTTTTCATAGGATTTTTCATTTTAAGAAAATTTAAATATATTAATAAATTTATTTCTTTTATTATTTTTGTTGTTATGTGCTGTGATATAATTCTTTCTGTTGAAGCAATTGTTTCCAGAGGTGATGACTAGTAACAGTGCGCATCGCATTGTGACTACTAAAGTCATCTTGGGCTATTTATAATAATAATAAAGGATATGTTTTGATTTGTTACTTGTCCTTTCAAATACTTTTTGCCTTCCGAAAAATAACACCTTTCCCAACAATTAGCTGGTTTCTTTGGAAAATATTATTTTATCCGTTTCTTCAACAAATTCCCTCTCACTGTTTTTTTTTTTTTTTTTTTTTTTTTTTTTTTTTTTTTTACGATTTTGAGAAATTTAGAATCCTCTTATTATATATTATTATTCAAAAGGAGTATAAATACATTTTCAAAAAAGCCCTTAAAATGTGTAAAATGAATTTTGAAAATAACTAATATGCGTCTTGCAATCGATTTCCAATTTCTTAGCCCCTACATTTTTGCTATTCATTGCATTTTCAATGGGGCCAAAATTAACTCAGGTTTATTTTCAGGTTGTCTCTTATCTAAAATTATATATCACTAAAATACTTTGCTATATTTTTTAAAATTTTCATCAATAAAACTAAAAGATCTTGCAATACTTTTTGTGAACCTGAATTAATTAAAATTTAAACAAAATTTTCTTTTAATTTAGCACTTTCTTTAACAGTGGCTTATAATTGTTTTCCTATATAACGCATTTTTTAGTTTTACTTTTACATTTTTACATTTCCTTTAAGTTTCTTCAATAAGTGAATAGAAAATTAATTAAAAAAAAAACTTTGAACCATTACGTTTCGAAAAAGCATAATTAAAATTCATAAACGTTATTAAGATTGTTTTATTAAATAAAAATAACTATTTCTTGATATTCTAATCTGATTTTTAATTAGTACATCGATATAGACCTTTTAGAAAATTTTCTATCAATAAATTAATTTTCAATTTGGTTTTCTAAACATTTTGCCTCATAATTAGCAATTAAGAAGGGAAAAAGTGGTTGTGAAATTTCATGTCTAATTAGCCTCCGTAAATTGCGTAAAATTAAAAGAAATTGGTTTATAAAAAACAGCTTGTTAATAGCTTTTTCAGCTTGTTAATAGCTTTTTTTCTGTTTAATAACATTGCGTTTTTTGTAAAATTATTAATATTAAATGGTCATTTTTTTTCACATATAGTGGCGTCGTATCCCTGATACAATTCCATGTTTTTTTTTTTGGCCATTATATTAATGAGGCTAAATTTACCATAAAATTTATTTTTTATGTGCATTTAATGAAACCCGTTATTAATTACGTATTTAGGGTCTCATTTTTACATAATTACATTCACTATGCTCTTTTTGTTTTTCATATATAGCAGATTCCGACAATCGTGAAACTATAGTTATACCGAATTAATCGATACCGTAATGATAACTGGGAAGTCAAATTAAAAACTGTATTTTATAAAAGTACAAACATTGGATCAAACTGATTAAAATTATATCATAGCAAAAATAAGAAAAAATGCACGAAAAATTAAACACAATCTATAAAAAAGGGTTTTTACATTTTCTGTAATTATATAGCAGGCGTTTCGATTAACACAGTATGCCGAGTAATCGAAAATCTACACTGTAAAAAAGAAAAAAAAATCCGTTAAGGGTGTATTCTAAAAAATAAAGTAAAAACACGAGATTAGCTGAGTTGATTTTTGAAGAGATGTATAAGAGGCCGTGTGATTTCATTTCTCATTCAATTAATTAGAATTTGATTTTTAAGAAATTATTTTCTCAGTATGACGATATTTTTTCATTCCCAGATCTCCCGCTTCGGAAAATTCGGTTCAAAACGCCACCTTTGACAACATTTTTTGCAATATTTTCTGCATTTATCAAAAAATCGGCAAGCACGGCACATTGTGTAGTTTCTAAATAAGAGAATTTGCCAGTTGGATGCGTTTGAGAGCACATATGAATTTAAAAATAAATCAGATAATAAGCAGTTTGGATCGGAATACATCCTTAAAATACAGAAATTGTACTGGCAGTCGACAAGCCAGTACTATTTCCGTATTTTAACGGAATTTTGTTACGTAAATTTTCTGAAAAAATGGAATTTTTTCTGGAATTTACGGAAAAAAATCCGTTAAAATTTGGAAATAGTACTGGCGTCTCGATTGCCAGTACAATTTCCGTATTTTAACGGACTTTATTTTATTTTATTTTTTTATTTTTTTTTTTTTTTTACCGTGTACTGTATTATAATAGAACATTGTTTTTTTTTTTAACACTGCCAACATGGTTCAAAAGTGTGTATGACTTCAGTTTGTCTGGCCGTCTATCTATCCGTATTCTAAATCTCGTAAATATACTTGGATTGTCATGAATTTGGTGTATGTTTGCCATCATAAGACATCTCCTATTGAAAATGGAATGTCAGCATTTGTATTTCGTTTACATGAACAGAGTAAAGAATTCTTTTACATTATAGTCTATGGGAAAAATTGCAACGGATTTTCATAAAGTTACACTATTTCAAACATACTGAAATTGATATACATTATTGAAGTGCAATACAACGTTCGTTCTGTAGTATGTGCAGTGCATAGAATTTATCATTCATGCAATGGGAAAACTCCATTGCACCCAAAATAGATGTTGTTATGTAGCCTTTTGAAAAGTTAAATATTTATGCCGATAAAGATCGTACAATTTCGTATACATTGGACTGTGAAATATGCAAAACCCATGGTTCTATTTTCTTGTAGAACTCGGGGAAATAAAATCCACATTTCGGAGACAACAATTTCTTTAATGCTGAAACAAAAACATTCCACGCCAATATCTTACGAAATCTAAGCTAATCCGATGATCCAACGAACGCCAGAAATTGAACGTTAAATGAAAGCCTAAGGCATATCACACACTGAACAGATAAGCGACGAAAAAGCGTAAGGCTGCATACAGACGCGTGTTTTGCCATCCCTATCCAGTTTTTGTGGAAAATCTTTTATTCTGGACGGTTCTGCGGTTTATTCACAAAAGAATGAGGGGAATCAACAATGGGTCAGGAGATAAGGAGCTCGACTCTACTTGAAGGAAAAGTTCCTCTTTTGCAGGACATCCATTCCCTTTCCTTTTAAAGTTATTAAAAATCAAAGACACCGTGTGGCCACAACAAACGACGCCGACACTGATAACAGTTAGAAGGATGGTCCGTTCGCAGCTTTAGTCAAGAGACATTTCATCCTGATCAGAAAGAAGAAACCGGTTTGAACGCTACAATTTGTCTCGTGTCGCACGGTTTTATCTGCTTGTCTGTTCAGTGTGTGATCTGCCTAATGGGGAGTTTTTAATTACTGGCCAGAAATAGAGACAGGGTTACAATCTCCAATATGTCGTGCACAGTAACCTTATGAATCGCAGGTAGGAAACCTACGAGACGTTTGCATTAATCATGAAATAAATGTGTTAAATTTATCGAATGATTAGAATGAAAAATTATTAGATCATAAATCTTGTTATTTTTATGTACGTTGCATGATTCCGCGAAATAGATAGCGTACCGTAAATGATTCAATCTTTTTAATTTTTTATTACATATTTCTGTGGTAATGAAATAGGATAACGGCTGCTGAATAAACACGACAGGATGTATCTGGTCATTAGAAAGAAATAAGTTACTTTTAAAGCATAAAACTATTATGAACTTTTTCGATAAATAGGAAAGAAAATGGATAATATTTAATTAAAAATTTACATTAAAAGACAATATATTATTCTTCATCATAATTCATTTAACGACGGGACATACAAAATAATTAAGTTACATTACGGGGGAAAATCATTAACAGTGCATTGTTATACTATTTCAAACTAATAAAATACTAATAAATTTTATGAGATGCACTATTAGATGCTTGCTATGTAGAATATGGAATGCATTGCATTTATTTGTTCTTTTACAGGGACACAAAGCAGAATTCGGTTCCAGTACTGTCTATAAACAATAATGGCTGGCAGTATGTTTTCATATGCGGTTAGTTGTGTTAAGTGTTTCTTAAATGAATTAAGTTTTAACTTAATATGTGGTGTATATAAAAATCTGTAACTCATATACATGGACGCACAAAATATTTCAAGTCACCATATGTGGGCAGTAAATGCTGACAAAAAATATTCAAATATGCTCTGCTTTTTATAGCTGATTTACAGATCAGAAACTACTCCAAAAAATTCGAATATCTTATCGACTGTGGGCGGTAATTGCTGAAATTCGGTGTTCAACTGTGTTATGCGTTTTTTAAACTGTTTATTTAGATATTTTATTTCATTAAACAGCGAAGTTTTGTTATAATATGTTGGAATCACTGGAAAGTGTGTCATAATCCATGCGTAAAGCATGAGTTATTACTATTATTATTTATACATTTTTCCTGTATACAGTAAGACCTAATTCAATTCCACGCGTTCCACAATGATCCGGATTGCATTCATAGCGCGAAATTTTTTTATTATTGAAAGCGTGTTTTTTGGGAGGTTGGGGGGTGTAGATGAAACATAATTTTATAATTTTGCGATATAAATGGATGCAATGGCTGTATAAAGTTACACACAGAAGTAATCTATATTTGTCTCAATAATCAAATAATAGCCAGTTACCTCATTTTGATTCAGCCATATTTCAGAGAATTAGACGAAGTTTACTTTATATATTCTTCAGGTAGTAATGCCGCGTGCTTCAAAATCTGAAAATGAACTCTTGATATTATGAAGAATAAATATCAATATGTGAAAATGCATGAAATCATATAATTCGTCATATAAATTTACAAATTTACAATTTTAATTATAGTTAACCAAAAGACATTATAAAAAATTTAATCACCAAAGTTTAATAATAATAATAATAATAATAATAATAATAATAATAATAATAATAATACGTACATATATATATATATATATATTCTTTTCTGGACTCGTTTTAAGGCTCTTCTCAAATCCAAAAGGTCAACTTTCTGACATAAATTTTAATTCATTTTTGTGCTGAAACGCATGAAACTAGAAGGTATTGTTATTCAGAAACTATGTCATCGAACTGTTTTTTCCGTTTTCTTGTAAACGCAATGTATCTTTCAGAAAGTACTGTCAAAGTTGGCATTTTGAACCGAACTTCCGAACGAAAGAGGAAAATCCATTCAATAAGGGGAGAAAAATGCCGTGTCACGTTATCAAAATCGCTTATAACTCAATAGGATTGATTGATCAAAATGATTGATCAAAAAATGGAAAACACAGTTCGATTCCAAATCGTTTCCATGGATAGTCTTTCCAATTTTATATCTTTCCGTTAAAAAAGGAATTTGTAAATATGTCAAAACGTTTTGCGCTTGTTGAGCAGGGCAATTGAGAACAGCCTTAATAAACAATTCACCAGAAAAGATTTTACATATTAGTTGAGGAAACACAATGAACAACAATAAATTAGTAACTGAATAACATGTCTGATACTATTAGGCGAAGTTTATTTACATATATTGTTATATCGAGAAAAAGTGTATATTTTATGTTTCTTTGATGCATCTTTTATGAACAAACCAAACACTAAGCAGGAAAAAAAAGTTATTTGATACTTTTCCTAAAGCTTTTTTTTTTTTTTTTTTTTTTTCGCACTAAACGTTCACACCGAACAACTGTGTGTTCTTAGACGTGTCCTGATTTTTGAAATATTTTTTTCTAACTTTCTTTACATTGTTTCAATACCATGTAATTTTATCTCCAAGTGATGACATTGATATGTAAAATAATTAATGTTGACGCTTAATAAACAGTACTGCTTTTGTAAAATGATATAATAATTATTGTATTTATATTTTATTTTAAGCATGTCTTTTCTTTTTTTTATAGGTAAGTCAATCATGTTTTACCAGTTTGTCGAAAATATATTCTATAACTACGTGGTAAGCAAGTGTATTAAATCTTTTATTATTATTGTTTATTAATATTTATCAAATTATTATTTCTATATAATCATAGGCATGATTATAAATTATATTTAACTGTTTATTATAGGTAATCATATAACCTTTTCCCCTTCTTACCAATAGTTCATTATAAGCAATAAAATGGGAAGGATATTGATGTATCAATTTCGTACAACAAATTAATAATATTATCTACAAATTAATAGATTAAATTGGGCGTATAATACGATTGAACAACGAGGGTCTTGTGTAATTTTTTTAAGTAATGATTTTCTCAATTTAAGATCACTTTATCTAGATACAGAAATCGTAAAAGCTTTTTGAAATTAAAATAAATAAATAAATAAAATGAGTATTTTATTGTATTCACTCAGAATATTATTGATTCAAAAGTAAATGGAATTAGTAGATATCCAAAAAGGACTGAATGTATCAAAGTAGAATGTTTAACTATTTATATATGTTTCCAAGGTTTTGATTATGTCCAGAATAACGAACCAGATTCTCAAAGAAAAAAAAAAAAGAAAGAACTTTATTATCTTAACTGAAATCACTATTAATCTTATACTTTTGTCAATTGATGCATGGATGGACCATAGAAGATTAATATTAATATAGATGTAGCCGGATGCATTGATAATTCAGATACAAATATAAATCGCATCAATAAATACTCACTAGTTTATTTGTAGATCATTTATTAAAATTTTAATCTGAGGAATTATCTGTTTTAACTAGTTCAAAATTGTAAAGACATATTTTTAAATCTGGTAATATTTCATGAATCAATTAAAGAGGGGGTTGTTGGGTAGGAAATAATGAAAATATTTGAATTTCTTTAACTTAATTTTTTTAAACATAAGATAAAATTACAATAACTTTTGTTTTCACACAGATAATTTGAAATTTTCTAAAGCTTTCGGAATTCTGAAAACAAACATCTGCCATTACATTTAGATTTTTTTAAATTAATAGTTTTAATTTTTATAGATTATTTTTAAACCCATATCTCAAGTTAGAAAAATCGGTTAATGCCTTTATTTGCAATATAGTTTAACTATACTTTTCAAAACGTTATGTGAGATTAAACATATAAATATGCAAAAATCAAAATCATGATTTATCTTCCCCCCTCCTCCTTATGAAAAAGACTCGTCTCCAGCTATTGAACCAACGGCCATTCATGAACAATCACACCTTAAAATTGTTATTGACTGTTTGAATCAGTCGAAAGCGCTTGGGTGTCAACTTTTTAACATCTTCGAAAGTTTTTATGTTTTAAAAACCTAATTTATGTATATTTAGTACTTTTTTAGTAAAATAAATCATAATTTTGATTTTTGTATATTTATATGCATTTGCTTTGTTTAGGAATAATAATGTTTTAAGAACAAGAAAAAAAAAAATAGCAGATGCTATAACAATGTAAGTAAACTCCCTGTAAGGCGAACTTTGTGTAAGATGGAAATCTGTCTAAGGCGGAATGTTGTCTACTGCGGAAAATTTTCTTGGTCCCGATCGATTCCGCCTTAGACAGAGTTTACTGTATATATGCACAATTTACGTCACATGTTATTAGTGGAATAGATGTAGACATATTTAGAGATGATAAAATGTTATAGTTAAATATCGTATGTCAACATTTTACCAGAGTAAGTAAGAAGCTTGTTTCTTACTGTATGCTCTAATCATAAAAACCTTTTGAAAATAAGTTAAATGCAAGCAAAAAGTTTCATTTTAAATATTTTCCTTTGATTAAAAATACCAATTTAAATATAAATGAATTTTTGAGAATGATTTTAAAATTTGAAGACAGCAGAAATATCAAATTGCTATACGTGTGTGTGGGGGGGGGGGGGGAGGCGGAAGGAATAAAAGAAAAGAAACGGACAGACCACATGTACAGGACGTTCGAAAATTTGACCGACAAATTAAGAGGAGGGGATAGAAAGCATAAAGGGGATGAAAAATTATCATAGAACATGGGATCACGAACCACGTATTTGAACAAAAATACAGTGTGTTCTATCGTAACTCAGTTTGGGTTGACGATAATAACTTTCAGAAAATTGAAGTATATTAGAATGAAACTTTTAATTGACATGGTCCCTTTTGTTGTAAATTAGACATAAAAAAAAAGTGGTAGAAGTTTCTATTATACGCGCCAGCAGTATGTACTTCACGCTCCACATTTTGGACTGTGGTTATCAGTTCATACGGTATCATCGATTGTTTGAACACCCTGATTTTTCAGACATTTGCGTAATGGCTCACACAAAACAAGGTACATATCGTTGCATTTTCATTGCAATGTTTTTATTTTTCTCAAAGTTATTGTCGTCAAAGGCTGAAGCACCCTGTATTTGTGACAAAATAAGTGGTTTGCGACCACATGTTTCTATGGCAATTTTTCATCCTTTTGATGCCTGCTATCATATCACTTCTCTGAATTTGTCGGTCGAATTTTGGAATGCCCTGTTATATATATAGCAATTTAGATTCAGAATGTATTACTCGTGTAGTTTGTTGATAAAAAAAGTATATTTTTTTCTGATAAACTTAAGATATTTTGACTAATAATGCGCAAATGTATATATATCATTTCAAGAATTATCATTTTAATAAAGCATCAATACCTTTAAGAAGTTAAAAAGGAAAAAGGTTCGTTGATTTAAATCAGCTTGATTTTAATTATGATTATAATCACAATTTAAATCAATTGATTAAAAAAAAATCCTTGATTTAAATCAGTTTTTCTTTTAAATTATTTTAAAATAAATTCATGTAAACAAACATAATAAGGTACTTTAATATAATTTAGTTTTATATAATACATATAATTAAAAAGATTTTAGAAACATAAAGCTTAATTTTTGTAAAAAGTAAAATACAATGTAAAGTTTAAAAAAGAAATCTTTCAAATTTCATTTGAATCAAATTATAAGATAATCTTGCAATAGTACGAAAATCTAAGCAGGAATATATTATATATTGGAATATTTACTCGTTAGTATTTAGGAAAACTTCTTCAAGTTGAAGTAAAATAAAATTGTATGACTTTTTCTGCTCTCTTTGGTGATTACTATCATATTAAAGTTTGAGCAAAATCTGAGCAATTCAATGAATTTCCATTTGAATCTAATATAGTGGCTCTTGGTCCTTTAGAATGGTGGAATGTACCTGTTACAGTTATCGAAAAGGCTGATACTAAAAAGCTTATAGAATTTATGATCAACTAGCTTTTTACTGCAATAGCTTTATCTCCAAATGTACCAAATCAAGCCTTTGTTTGGTACATTTGAAAATTAGGAATCGACTGGCACAGCTGCTAAACTCGTTTTTCTGTACCAACACTTTAACAGAAGAAAAGTTAACATCTTAGTTGGTTTCCAAATTTGTTTTGAAATATTATATCCTGCAGTTATTTTTATAACTAAAATACTTAAGGTTAAATTAATTTTTGACATCTGATTTGTAGTTTTCCATGCATTTTCCGTAATAAGGATTTTTGCATAGCCTAAAACGTTACCTTTTAATCATTTATGTAAATTGTGTAATATTATTAATATATATTGGTAATACTTAAAACATGCATGTATGTGTGTGTAAAATTTTTATTTTAAAAATTACAAGAAAAGTCATATAAAACAATAGTGCTTCCAATTTAAATTTAAAAAAAAATCGGTTATTTTGATTTTTATTTAAAAAAAAAAAAAAAAAAAAAAATCACGTTCCCTGAAAAGGAATAAAACATTTAAAAACTTAATTTTGTGATTGGAAAATGTTTTCTTTGTTATGTAGTGAATGGCATTAGGAAAATTTTCAATAATGTATGTATATATAGCAACACAATGTATTCACAATGTATTACTTGTATAGTTTGTTGATAAAGTATATTGTTTTCTGATAAATTTAAGATATTTTGAGAAAAATGCGAAAATGCGTCTATATCATTTTAGTGAACAATATTTATGTATATATATTTTAATTCTCAAACACAGATACTATTATATATTTTAAACTCTATAAACTATATTTTTACAAAGCATCACCCGTCTTAATTTGTCGGTCGAATTTTAGAACACCCAGCATATATTTTCTTTTTAGAACCTTAAAGGTGTTTTTAATAATTTCTTAACATAAACATGATAATATTAATAATCCATCAACACAAAATATTTTTTATTTGAGAAGAAAAGAAAAAAAAATCATATTTTCTGTCAAAAAACACAAAAAAAAGTGTGTGTATTACATCATAACAAAGTGCTGAAAGCTTAATAGGCTGAATTCTAAAAACTAGCAATTAAAACACGAAAGTGTAAATTATAAAATAAGCGAGAACTCAAAAACAACCAGCTTATTTTTAAACGAAACAATTAATCAAATTTTAATTACGAACACCTTACAATTAACAGCGTTTTTTGTTTCATCCTAATCAGCATATTTGAATGGTAAAAGTTTTGCCAGGTAAGTGGAAACCCCGCAATTTTTCTTCCGATTCCCAGCTGAAACAGACACGTATATAATTAAATTATCCAATTACGTTAAGAGCTCTTAAAAGAAATCTTTTAATACCTGAGTTAAAAAAAGGAGAGGGGGGGGGGGGTGGAATACCCAGTTTAAGATTAAAACACATGAACCTGGAAATAATTGGATCCAGAAATTGAGCGAATAAAAGTAATAAAGAAATATCTGAATGTGGAGTTAGTTTTCAAATATTACTGAAAAAACGCAATCATTTAGATAGTGTTTAATTTTTTTCTTTTTCTTTTTTTTTCTTTTTTTTCTTCTTTTTTTTTTTAAAGTCTGAAAAGATGTATTTGAAATTCTTTGTATCACAGTTGCGTTTTGAGAGATATTTAAATTCTCGGAGTTGGATAAAAATCTCACATAACCATTCTGCTTATGCAAAAACAAATAATTTTCAATTGAAATGCAATAAGAAATGAACGGATTGCAGAACTTTAAAATGTGAGCGTGCGCTTTTTTAAAATAATTTTATTAATTTTGAGTTGTGAAAAAGATGTAAATTAAAAATTAAAAAAACTTTAAATATATATATATATATAAGGGCTTATATTTAGCTATACGTTAGAAAAAAAAAGGTGTTTTTAATCCTTTATTTTTTCCATAAAGCAATTAATTTTTTTTCCTCTTTGACTTTTTTTTAATAATATGATACTTGTATTTGAAACTATTTCCGCACCCCTGATGTTTTTTTTTTGTTGTTGTTGTTGTTTCTTGTGGTGCCCACAGATTACATTGTAGCTTAAATTTGACTTATCTGAAATTAAAATAATTAGTCAGTTTTAATTAAATAAGTTTTGCTATTAAACGAAGGATTTTTTCCCCAAAATTATATTTGAAGAGACAATTAAAATTTTATCTAAATACATATACAGTAAAGCACCGATTATACGTCTCTCAGGGGACTGTTTTTAAATGACGTATATCTGAGAAAGACGTACAATCGAAATTGTAGTCGCCTACGGTGTGACTGTAGAAATAAAATGCTGAAAACACACAAATTTAATTTTGCTACAATTTTCGTTTGTTTAAGATGCACTATATATTGAAAAAAATATATCAAATAATCATTTCTCAAAAATAAAAATAAAAATGGGAATTATCATACCTTATATCAGTTGCACACCTTGAATAACACTTTATTTTAATTCATTATCGAACATAAAAACAGATTTTAACTAAACAAATCTTTGTACATATTTACTTTGAGACTTAAGAAAAGTATTACATATAGAGTTAAGTTCTTGGAAAGTTTCTCACTGGTATCGTGAGAAACAATAAATGTTCTAAGTGCGTTAGTGTTAATGCAGCTCGCCTACTGCCCGTTCTTCTCCTCCCACTCTCTCCACAATTTCCACAAACTTAAAAGAGCTCATGTAGAACTCACGCATGTTCTTTGTATTTCATCTTTTCCCAAATATTGCCAGCAGAAAAGAAAAAAAAGAACGACGCCGGGAGAAAAAGGTTCTGAGAAAATCAGTTACAGCATGAAAAAAACGACGTACAACATACCGACTATACTACATAATAACCGACATTATGTGTGGTATAAACGAAACCTTACAACATTAAAATACATAGGGATGAATCGGGACTGTACTGGCATGACGTATAAATGCAAAAGGCGTATAAATGAGAAACGTATAAACGGTGCTTTACTGTAAATACTTTTTGTACCAGTGTACCATTGAAATATATATCTACTAAAAAACAACTTTTCAAAAGTAAAAAATAAGCCAAGCAAAAAAAAAAAAAAAAAGAAAAAAAGAAAAGAAAAGAAAAAAGGTGAAAGTTGAGGCTAAAAAATAGTGTGATATCAAATTTCCAAGCTTATATTGCGGTACTTATTTAACATTTTTTGATAAAAATTTACCATATGTAAGTCGAGTACCTAAGTATGCGTTGATAGAAAGCCTTTTCTCCTTTACTAAATACATCATAACGTGTTTCTGAAAATTAATTTTTTTTAAATTATGCATGATGGGCTTGGCGGCCATCTTTCCATATTATACACAAATTTCTAAGCACACAAGTTCATTGTTAAGATTGGAAGTTCGAAATTGTTACTAAAGCAAACATTTTATTCTTTTAATTTATGGAAATGAGTGCCTAAATATTTGTGTCTAAAAATAAAGCTGAAGTAACTTCAGGTTTCATCTTATGATTCTCTTTTTTCGGAGGGGGGTTAATTAATTAGTTAAAGCAGTAAAAATCAATTTGTTTTTTCAAACTAAAAAACTTTCTTAATTTATCTGTCTGTAGCTAAAACTAGAAGTTCGAAATTCTTAATAATGCAAATATGTTCCGAGCGTGAGTGCTTAGAAATTTGTGTAAGATATGGAAAGATGGCCGCCAAGCCCATCATGCATAATTTAAAAAAAATTAATTTTCAGAAACACGTTATGATGTATTTAGTAAAGGAGAAAAGGCTTTCTATCAACGCATACTTAGGTACTCGACTTACATATGGTAAATTTTTATCAAAAAATGTTAAATAAGTACCGCAATATAAGCTTGGAAATTTTATATCACACTATTTTTTAGCCACAACTTTCACCTTTTTTCTTTTCTTTTCTTTTTTTTTTGCTTGGCTTATTTTTTACTTTTGAAAAGTTGTTTTTTAGTAGATATCAGTTCTTTTTTTAAAACAAATGATATATAACTGAAAAATTTCTACTAGCTCAAATTAAAATTAGTCCTTGTATAGCCTTTATAAGCAGGGAGCAAACACAATGTTATACATTTTGTTTACCTATCATTCATTTTTTATAGTGATTAATAATTTAAAAGTAAGGAAAGTCAATTTCTTCTTTCAAAGTATCAGTCTTTCTCAATTTATATCTCCTTAAAATTTTCTACGAAAGATGAAAATTTAGTAAAAAACAGAGTCGAAATAAAATATATATTTACAGTTAGTCTGTCAGTTAATTGTTTTTTCTAACTTTTTTTGCTGACGGTTTTGCAAAATAAATTTACCTTTACAAATACCTACGGTTAATCCGAGAATGAAAACCCGCAGGCATCTAAAGAATCGAAGATCTGTAAATCTTGCAATTCTAGACATAATAAAGGAACATTTTTGATAAAATAATCTAAAAATTTAGAGATATAAACTGTACATATTACTTCATCTTCATTTAGAACGTGTTATAGAGAAGAAAGAATAAATATGTAATTTTACTCAAGTCTGTTTATCCATACCTATTTGCATAAATGTGAGGATATTAATTTACTGTAAAATTTCCCCTAAATTTATTATCTTTAATAGTCTATTATTAAAGCCGCATATACATTAGAATTAAATACTTTTCGGTTAAAAATTGCCTGAAATCTATAGTCTTATCGTTCGTTAAATTTGTCTTTTTTTTATGCCCAGACTCTTTTTCTGAACTCTGACAAAAGATCACAGACATATTGAAGCTATGCAAATTCTTATATCTTTCTATCGTATTTCCTTTTTTGAAGGGGGTGTGAGGAAGAGCCTTAAGAACTTCGTTTTGTTCTCAGAATTCTGAATTATTCATTCAAAAGATCTACCTACATAAGTCTTGTTGCAGAATTTTCATTAGTTAAGAGTTGCATCAAGTTATACATGATGTGAATCTATTAAATTAATTTTGTGAAATACCAGATGGGAGCCATTGATATTTCCAGACCATTTGCCTACATTTTAAACTTGAGTCATTTAATACTATTCATTAATTTTCTATACGAATTAAAGAAGTCGTTGTTTCCATGCCAACTGTACCTTTCACTATTGCTTGCTTGTTTGTTTGTTTGATTTATTGAACACATACATCATATCACATGCGGTTCGCTCCACCAGTGGCCGAGAGGTTCTGCTCTCGAAGCTGGTAGACGGGAGGTGCTGGGTTGGGGCCCGTCGGCCTAATCGTTCGGAGTTTTCGTGGTTTTCTTCGAACCTTGGTTCTCCAAGCGTTAATACGGGTTAGGTTCCCTTAGAAAGACCTCCACGGAAGGCACTCCCCCCCTTAGGGCCTATATCCCACGTGCAGATAATTGGGCGACATAAATACAACCAACCAACCATATCACATGCGGATCACGGCGGGATTCGAATCTGCTTCCACCTACGCTCTCAAGCGATTAGCGGCATTGTGTCTTATCCACTCAGCCACAGTGGGCCACTATTGCTTTCTCTAATGCCCAGATACTCAAATTTAACCAACTGCACTTAGAATCATGGTCATAACACAGAACATTTATATGTTAGAGCAGTGTTGCCAGTGGGCTACTTTTTTTAAATTCAGATTTCTTGATTGCCAGCACTTATTATAAACGGTAAAATTGTCATTGTTTTCGCCTTAATTAATATGTCATTAAATAAGGCACATTTAACTATTTCAAAAAAGTGGTGCCAATCAAGTATCTGAGTTAAAAAAAGTAGCCCATCTGGCAACACTGTGTTAGAGTGGTGACATATGCACAAGTCGTGTACTCATATTCAATTTTTTGTCCAAAGTACGGTAACTCAGTTTTCAGTAATAGACGAGCAAGATTTCAATTAAACTAACCAGAAAAGTTAACAAACATTAGCTTCCTGATTTGATTTTATTCAAAATTGTTTTAACCAACCAAAGTTAATGTCCGGGATCCAGATAAATTTTTCTCTGTTAGTAAAATTACATTGACCAATCAGTAGCCTTTATCCTTGCAGGCTTATCGGTGTTTACTGCAAACATCAAAAAGTTCGGAAAAATGCAGACGTCTGATTGATCAATCCCATCCCGCTAATATCGAAATATCTATCTTGATCCCGGCCTATTCAACGCCCTTTAAATATTGGAGAAAGCCTTGATACGTGTCAGAAAAACGTCACACAAAGCAGGCAAAACAAAGAAGAAAAATCATTCATTGGCTCGTTCATATTCACGAGCCGATGAATGATTTTGTTTCTTTGCTTTGCCTGCTTTGTGTGATGTTTTCGTGACGCGAGTCAAGACTTTCTCAGATATTTAGGATGCTTTGGCGTATTTCACCACCATGAAGTTATGAAAGGAGAGGAACAGACATGTCAATCTTCCCGTGTGAAAAACTAGTTACCAAAAAAAACGAGTTATTTCCCTCTCTTCTGCCCTTTTCTCTCTTGATTTTGACCGATAGCAGCCCATTTAGCAGTCTCCAGAACAAGATGCCGCTATATACGGTGGACGCAGGAGGGAGGGTGTTAGCGCGACTAATGACATAATAGGCCAGTTCATGATGTTTAAAAGTCACACGCAGTTGGATCGAGGCTAACGAAAAAGACAGGCTACAGCGGTGGCTCCGATTCTTCTTTTTTTACAAACTGCTGGAGTCACGTGATGCTCTTTTCACGCACCTTCATTGGTGCATTCGAGCATCACGTGACTCCATCGGTCTGTAAAAAAAGAAGAATCGGACCCACCGCGGTAGCCTGTCTTTTTCGTTAGGTTCAGAGTTGGATCATCTTTACACGATGATTAGTACAAAGCTGCGAGCCGATTTTTTTTGTGTCCATTGCCGTGTACAGATAATCAACTCCGTGTGACGTTATGAACTGGCCTTATATGTTGTTGGCCACAGTTTAGGAACAGCTACAAAAGACTTCATCTATATCTACTCCGAGGTAAACGAAAAAGACAGGCTACCGCGGTGCTACAGCGCCTAGAATATATAGTGTGGAAATCGGCTATCCCAGTAATACTTTAAAAAGTGCTAAAATATTGGATATCTTAAATTTCAAATGATGCTGAAATCCAATGAGTCGATCACAGCGATATCTGCAGGATATTTCCTCAAACTTCATGACGATTTGGTAACAGCGTCTATAATACCTAGTGTGGAAATATTTTATTAAAAAACGCTAAAAATTTGTATCCCGTAAATGATCGACGATACTACTAAAATTCCAAGTGTCGATCGCAGCGAAATCTGAGGGATTTTCGTATTACATTGTATAGACTAGCAATATCTTTCAGTTATAGAAAATATCCTGCAGATGTCGCTGCGATTTGTATATTTCAGCAGCATCGTTGCACATTTAAGGATACAATATTTTACCACTTTTTTAAGTATTACAGGGATAGCCAATTTCCACACTATATATTCTAGGCGCTATAATTTGGTCTAGACGCTGTAGCGTTTTTTTTTTTACATTTTATTAACATACATCTGACCTGTGTGCTTGGCGTCAAGCCCGCTGTAATAATACGATGTTTACTTTGAAAGTTTATCACAGATGTCGCTGCGATCAGCTCCCTGGATTTCAGCGTCAGTGCACATTTAAGGGATACAACTTTTTAGCGCTGCTTGGATAGCAAATTTCCACATTATGTATTCTAGACGCTATAGCGGTGCATTACACGTGTCTCTTTCTTCTTTAAAAAATATCCTGCAGATGTCGCTGTAAATGACTGTTTGGAATTCAACATCGTTGTACATTTAAGGGATTCACTATTTCCGCGCTTTTTTAAGTATTGCTGGGATAGTCCATTTCTACAACATATAATCTAGGCCTATAACGGAGCTACAGTACAGCGCCTAGAAGATATAGTGTGGAAAACGGCTATTCCTATAATGCTTTAAAAAGTGCTAAAAACTTGTATCCCATAAATCTCCAACAATGCTCAGCAGCAATATGCTGATACGAGCGCAATCTCTTAACACTTTTCGATATAAACACTGAGTTTTCAAAAATTATAGAATGTTAAATATCGGAAACTATAAATATAAGATATTTTGGTCTGTTATAAACTAATTTAATTAAGGAATGACGTGAAATAGGTTAAAGAGTCTCTTTTAGAATGACTATCGTTTTTAAATCACTACGATGGCGCTACTATCGACATCTTGTTATTCAGCATCGTTGTACATTTATGGGATTCAATTTTTTAGCACTATTTTGTAGCCGTTTTCCACACTGTATCTTCTAGGCGCTGTAGCTATAGTATCTAAAAGATTTAGTTTAAAAATCGGCTTATTAAAAAGGTGCTAAAACATTGTATCCCATAAATGTTGAACGAGGCTGAACGATGAATGTCGATCACAGCGACATATGGTAATTCCAACGTAACTATTTCAAAAGACATCAAATGAGAAAACGTTTCGCTCAGAAAAGATCTAGAAAATGTTGCTGCTATCGACATTTGTCATTCAGTATTTTTCAATATTTATGGGATTCAATTTTTAGCAATTTTTAAAGTATTACTGGAATAGCCTGTTTCCACACAATGACCATGATCTAGGTAGATTTTTCTTTGTTATCGCAACGAGATTGACCAATTAGAAGCCAGAATTATTGCTAACTTTTCACTGTTTGCAAAAATGTACCTGGATCTCGGCCTATATTTCTAGATGTTATAACTGAGCTCAGGAATAGTACAGAAAGCAAACTCCGTATTTTGATACACTAAGGCCGGGATCCAATTAGGAACAAGTGTGTCGCTATAACGAAGTAGCGACATATGGCCAATAAATGTTTATTGGTAGAAGTGATAAAAACAAATCGTTAAAGGTCTTTGTGAGCGTGTCATTATCGTCAGGCTAATGTATATTGAATTATTTCCCTAGTCTAATAAAACTCGTCCATGCGCGTATCGTCTAATGGAGGATATTCCAAATATGGCTTCAAGGCTGAAAAAGTCACGTGCTACCGGCAATTTACCTAAAGAACTTCTAACTGATGAGAAGGGAAACAGGAAACTACTACTGCTTTCTCCCGTGAACTGTTTCATTGGCTAGCGGGGATTTACATTACGTCGACGGTGCTTTCCCTTCTTTACGTTAGACGTTTTTGCCTTGACCACGTGATCATAACGTAGATAGAATAGCCTCTATTCTAGAAAGTGGATTGCCGTACTATAGCACCTAGAATATATAGTACAGCGCCTAGAAGATAGAGTGTGGAAAACGGCTATTCCTATAATGCTTTAAAAAGTGCTAAAAACTTTTATCCCATAAATCTCCAACAATGCTCAGCGGCAATATGCTGATACGAGCGCCATCTCGTAACTCTTTTCAATATAAACACTGAGTTTTCAAAAATTATGGAATGTTAAATATCGGAAACTATAAATATAAGATATTTTGGTCTGTTATAAGCTAATTTAGTTAAGGAATGACGTGAAATAGGTTAAAGAGTCTCTTTTAGAATGATTATCGTTTTTAAATCACTACGATGGCGCTACTATTGACATCTTGTTATTCAGCATCGTTGTACATTTATTAGATTCAATTTTTTAGCACTATTTTGTAGCCGTTTTCCACACTGTATCTTCTAGGTGCTGTATATATAGTGTGGAAATTGGCTATCCCTGTAATACTTTAAAAAGTGCTAAAATATTGTATCCCTTAACTGTGCAATGATGCTGCTGAAATATACAGATCACAGCGACATGTGCAGGATATTTTCTCAAACTGCAAGATATTGCTAGTCTATACAATGTAATACTAAATCCCGCAGATGTCGCTGTGATCGATACTTGGGATTTTAGCAGTATCGTCGCACATTTAAGGGATACAAATTTTTAGCGTTGTTTGGATAGCATATTTCCACACAAGGTATTCTAGACGCTGTAGCCATACTTTCGGCAAAAACTTGAAATGAGCATGCTTCTTGTGCATATATGACCACTCTTATGTATGAAGGCTCTCTGTTATGGTGATGATTCTGAGCGCTCTTTGTTAAATTTCTATATTTGTGTTTTAGAGAAAGCAATACAGAAAAGTACTGTTACTATGGAAACAACAACTTCTTTAATATCGAAATGTATAGCAAAGGAGTTCAGAATCAGTGCCTTAAATAGTTTCGAATATGTATTGTTGTTATGACAATCAATACCCTTCCTGGATGTGGAAATGCAAAATTGTGTTCAACATAATGGAGGATATTCCATCTACATTTTGATCACGTGGTCAAGGTAAAAACTTCTATCGTAAAGAAGGGAAGACTCCGTAGACGTGTAATGTAAATCCCCGCTAGCCAATGAAACGGTTCATGAGGCAAAGTAGTAGTATCTTCCCTTCTTATCAGATAGAAGTTCCTTGGATAAATTACCGGTATCACGTGACTTTTTCAGCCTCGAACCCATATTTCGAATATCCTCCATTGTGCGCAATCTAGATAGATTTTTGGCTGTCAGAGAAACGAGATTCATCAATCAGAAGCCTGCATTTTTGTGAACTTTTCGCTGTTTGCAGAAATGCAGGCTATTGATTGGCGATTCTCGTTTCGCTCACAGCGAAAAATCTATCTGGATCGTAGCCTACATTTCTACAAACATTGCACTTCATCCACGGCACTAAAAAAAATGACTCAAAACTTTCATGACATAGGCCGGGATCCAACAACAGCAAATATTCTCAAACATGCAGGCTTCTGATTGGTCAAACTCATTTCGCTAACAGCGAAAAATCTCTCTGAATCTCAGCCACAGTTATCTTCGATGAAATCAATGCAAAGGGATAATATAAAAGAAAAGTATAAGATTTCTAAACTATTTTGGCGGGTTTATCGCTATTTGGCATAATTTGTAAACTTTAGAACTAATTAACAGTTTTTCGCTAATTATGAATAGAAAATTAATGTTTTTAAAGCTGAATTTTATAAAAGCACGTAGATTGAGTAAATATCTATCCAAAAATTCAATCCTTACTTTTTTCTGTCCATTATTTAAGTCTCTACCTCGATTGAAACATAAGTTGTGACGAAGAAAATAAATCTGTCATTTTCAGTATCTCGACATTATTTTAAAAAATCTATATCTCTGTTTATAATTAATTTATGAGAATGCATTTGATCTCAAATTGAAGATCTTCTTTATTAGGTCCTTGTAGTGTTGGTTTTATTTTTCTGCGATGATTGCTTCTTTTGATATGGGAAATTTTACGCTGGCATATTT
This sequence comes from Maratus speciosus, assembly GCA_963932465.1. Lineage (NCBI taxonomy): Eukaryota > Metazoa > Arthropoda > Arachnida > Araneae > Salticidae > Maratus > Maratus speciosus. Next base: position 470,346,729 of record OZ010795.1, read on the forward strand.
CGTTCATTTAACATGGAGAAGTTGTAATCAGTATAATAAGCAGTTACGGTGTCTTGCCTTATTCTTGGCGTTTGTTTGTTTGGCGGGGTTAGCATTTTTTTTCAGCTTGGCTTGGCAGAACGACCGTCCTGCTTGATATAGTTTTTTTTTATGATTAAAAAAAAGGAAAATAAAAACCATTTGTTTAAACACCGCATAAATATATATATATATAGTTAGTGTTGTTTATAGAAAAAAAGGGCTGCCGGGTGGGATTTTTTTCAAAACGGCACACTATTCTAAAAAAAGGACACATTTTTTCAAAAAAGGCGCACTATTCTCAAAAAGGGCACACTTGTATCTTGTTCATAAAAAATATTTTGAACTGGTTCGTTAGAGTCCCCTAATAGAATTTGGGATATTTTCCCCACGATCGATTGAATTTCGCGATTCTTCACCCCTCCCCCAATCAACTGACGAATTTCATGTTTTTTTAGCAACTTATTGGCGAATTTCACCTTTTTTTTTAACCAACTGAAGAATTTTGCTATTTTTCTCATGATTGAATGCTGAATTTAACTTTTTTCCCTCTACCAATAGACGAATTTCACAATACAGCCGAACCCCGTTAAAACGCGAATCAAAGGACCGATCAAATTTTGCGTGCCGTACCGCTTACCAAGAGTGTTCACTCAAAGCCTGAAGAGTTGAAGTAAATTTGCCGGGGAAATTGCGCGGGATAAAAATGAATCCGAATCCGATCCAATTCCCGAATAGTTCACATACCATGCTCGAATTCTCGTCATCACATTGCTAAGAATGGGACATGGCAGAAAAATATGCACTTGCTGTTGTGCAAATGCTGATAGAAGAAAAGAAAATGGTGGATTTTGATTATAAAGAAGAGCAATTGGGCGCTGTGAAACTCTCTTAACGGTCACGGGGCGCATAGGAAGTGTTAAAGAGGGATGCCGGGCGCATCGGAAGGGTTAAAAAGGGCCACCGGGCGCTGCGCCCTACTAAAACGCCTTTGAGTCAACACTAATATTTAAGTATTGCGCGGCAGCGCAATACTTATTTATTTCCAGTGTCACTTCTCAATGTTAATTTAACATGGAAAAGCCTATGGAGATCATAACTTTTTCATTTTTTCTTCCTACCTTTTTGTCCCTGATGCCACTCATTTTTTATTCTTTATTAATTTTAATGATATTATAAATTTAAAGTGTAAAAACGATTGCCTGACGTAAGGGTCGAAACGAATGGTAAAATGCCTTTGCATATGGGTGAATTATAACCCAGAGAAACATGGGCCAATTTATTTTTACATTATTCAAATATTTTTCTTAATAATTCCAATTTTCCCTTTTTTCATTGAAAATCAACGGACATTTTTCATAGAAAATGTAGCATTTTTACTTCATTGTTACAAAAATTTCAAAAGCCGTAATAATAATTTATTTCTTTTTAGTTGAAAGATTTTCACGTGAAATATTAAATTGAGCTAGTTTTTTTTTTTTTTTTTTTTTTTTTGAAAAATTAAAAAGGTGAATATGGCGTGATAGTGGTAATAAAAAGGATATTTTCAGAATAAGTTTTTGCTTTGGTCAAGTTTATATTTTAGTAAAAAGTTTCTAATGGATAGCTATTTTTACGCAAGGTAGCGAACTTAGTGGGGAATTACATAACTTAAATTTTAAAATGTATTTTTTGTTTCCGAGATGAGAACTATTTATACCCCAAGTTAAACTTAGGTAATAATTTTCTGATGTGTTTACATCACCCCTTGGGATAGAATAGGGTTTAAAAATTTAAGTAAAACTTTTATTTTTTATTTTTTACTGTATCACAGCTATAATATTGTTAAATATTAGCAGTAAGGATTCAACACAATTTACATTTTTCATTCATAACGTTCCTGAGTGGGAAATAGGGTATCTAAATTTAAATTAAGTTAATTTTTTATGTTTTGATTATAGATTTTTTCGTTCAGATTTTAAGTTTTTGCCCAAACTACCGCAACCTGCATTACTACAGTAGTGAAACATTTTGAATTACACATTGGTAAACTGCATCCCACATTGTGATGCAATACCGCATACATCAACGCCTGATGATGATACTCTCCATTAATTTTGAAAAGCGTTCGTCTGAGTGCAGTAGTTATTAAAAAACTTGAGATATTAAACTAAAACATAATTTGAAGAACAAATTAAAAAAACAAAATTTATTTCCTACGTTGTTTAAGCCCGAGAAGGGACAGATATTAAGATATTTCATTCAATTAGTTTTACATTTAATGTTAAATTTTTGTAAAAATTAGTTAAGCCAATTGAAGATTAAAAAGTAAAAATAAAATTCATACAATATGATACATAAAACACCCTAAAAAATTAGATTACGTTCAAATGAAATCGAAATAAATCTTAGACTTTTTTTTTTTTTTTAAGTTTTGTATTTTGCATGCATCTTTTCATTTTATGCACAATTGTCATAAACATAATGCAAAATCTGCAATACAAATATTTTCAATTAAAAATAGAAGAAGTCCAAGATTTATTTCGATTTCATTTGAACGGAATCTACTTTTTTAGGTTGTTTTAAGTATCATATTGTATGAATTTTATTTTTATTTTTTAATCTTCAATTGACTTAACTAATTTGTTACAAAAATTTTACATTAAATGTAAAACTAATTGAATGAAATATCTTAATATCTGTCCCTTCTCGGGCTTAAACAACGTAGGAAATAATTTTTTTTTTTAAATTTGTTCTTCAAATTATGTTTTTGTTTAATTATATATATATAAGAGCTGATAAAATTAGAAATCTAATTCGATAGTTTTTGAGTAATCGTGATTACCGATTTCGAAAACGAGAAAGACAGCACGATATTTATTAATATCTTTTTAAAAAGTTACATAGAACCACCCATTCCTATTCCATAAAATACCTCATTAGTTGATAAAGCCTCTAAAATAAAAAATCGATTTTTCGAAATTTATGACTAGGTGTAACCCCTTTTAAAATCTGCAGTCATGAAGTTATTTTTTATTCTGAAATGCACAAAATTTGGAGGTATTACTGGGTTGCCAGATAGAAATTTTGGTTTTGTAGTGTTAAATAAAACTTAATTTGTTTTAAACAACCGTTTTATCAATTATGTATTTATATTTTGTTCGACGACCTTTTGCATCTTTTTGGCAACTTCATGATTCCGTATTCATAGTACTTCTGTCCTTATCAGAAAAAAGAAAAATAAAACTGAATCAAGTGAGGTCTTAGGTCATAATTATTAGTGAATGTTTTACCATTCGAAGATTTTTTGCAAACTTTGAAGTAAATTAGAATATGATGGTTCAGAATCAGGATTATATGGGGGATGCAATATAATTTCCAAAACAAGCTCTAATACTTTCCATGAGTTACCAAAAATATGTGAAGACTTGCATTTTTCTTGATGTAACACCATTGATATTTGTACTTTTGCGATTTTCCAATTCTGACCGTATTTGATTGTTTTTTCTAGTTTCATTAGTTACTGATAGTAAACACCTGAATTGACAGTTTGATTGCTTGATTGCAGCACAAAATGACATGCCTTTTGCAGTCCCGCCAAATCGACAGCATAGCATTTTTTAAAATGCAATTTATTTTCGTATGTGATTTGATCTGGTTCATTATGCTTGGATTTCAATTGATGCTATTGTAGATGAAGATGTTAACACCAGAGATGATTCGTTTAAAGAAAAGGGTCAATCACATTACGTTTGAGATGCATATCACAAAAATTGATTCGTTGTTTTAAAATTGTTCTCAAATCCAAACTGGCTACTTTCTGACACATTTTTTAATTCATTTTTGATCGCAAACGCATGAAATTGTGCTCTTATTCCGAAACATTTTAGTCGAACAGTTCTTTTCAATTTTTTGTAAAAGGCTGAAGATTTTTCAGAAAATACTGTCAAACTTGATGCTTGAACCGAATTTCCGGGCGCGATATCGCGGGATAGAATAAAAATGAAAAGTGATCTCGGGAAACAATAAACGCATATAACTCAAGATATGATTCATTTATCAGGGGAAAAAATTGTTTCATTACAATTCACTTTAATCATCGTGCCTACACGTGGGCGTTTAAAAATGAGCCAGAAAATATGTCAGAAAGTTTCGCGTTGTTGAACGAGGAATTTTTTTTTTTTTTTTCTGAGTAACTATTATTTATTATGAACATTTTAAACCATAAGACTGTTCTCAAATCCAAAAGGGCAACTTTATGACATAATATTTTATTTATTTTTGTTCAGAAATGCATGAAACTAGCAGGTATTGTCATTAGAAACTATGTAATAGAACTGTTTTTCCTTTTTTTTTTTTTTTTTTTTTTTTTTTTTTTTCAAACGGAATTGACTTTTCAGAAAATAGTGTCAAAGTGGACGTTTTGAACAGAATTTCAGCGCGAAAAAAGAATAACCACTCAAGGAAAGGTGAAAACTTCTTTGTCACGTGATCAAAATCGCTTATAACTCAATAGGTAATTTATTTACCAAAAAATGGGAAACACAGTTCCATTCCAAATCGCTTCCATAATCAGGCCTTCCAATTTTATATCGTTCCGCTAAAAAATGAATTTGTAAATGTGTCAAAACGTTTTGCGGTTGTTGAGCAAAGAAGTTGAGAACAGCCTGAAGGGAATCTCTTTCAATTATTGCGAAAACATATATCAAGCTTTTTAACGAGTCTAAGACATTTTAAATGATTTTCAATTCTTACGTGTGATACATTTACTCTCTATGCAATCACACTCTCAGTTATATGACGATGCGATTTAATTATAGCTTTAATTTGGTCATCAGCAATTTTAGTAGGTTTTCCAGAACGTTGTTCATATTTGAGTGAAAAGTCCCCAGAACGAAATTTATAAAACCATTTCTGACACGTGTGCATCTGCTAATCAATCAACGCCATAAACTTCACATAACTTTGTCACGTTATCACTTAGCCCCAGCAGCTTTCTTCCCTTTATGAAAAAAAAATAATAATAATAAAATATGTCGAAAATGTTCGATTTTGCATTCCATGCTAAAACTCTCACTAACAGCTGCAAACAGAATTGCGCGAAATTTGCGTCTAAAGTGAGCTAAAAGTGACAGTTGTCAAATAACTTGCTGAAGTCCTTCAATGCAAATATGGCCAGTAATATACCGGTAAAGGTCAAAATTAGCACTGACCACCGGCCACAGGGCCAGTAAATGAAAAAAAGTGGCTAGTGAAAAATTGTCTATCAGCGGCCACCTTCCGGCGACTTTTTACAAGGAGATAATAAAATTTTCTTGCATTTCATCAAGGATTCTACTTTTTTTGGTTCCAATATACTTATATAAACATATTTATTTGGGCTACTTTACTGTTTAGCATTTTGAAACAAAAAAGTAGCCGCTAGTTTAAGGAAAGTGGCCACTTAAAAAATTAGTCCTACCAGCCAGTGACCGCTAATGAATTTTCCCAATTTTGACCTATACCATAGTGTCATCTATCTGTGTAAGCCGAAATTATTTTCTTCACAATAAATCAATTATAATTAAGATGCTGTAAGAAATCGTATAGTGTTTCTCTTTTTTCTATAAAGTCAAAGCGTCACAAAATGTCAAAGGAGACGTTTTGAACGATTTTCCTGACACTTCAGTCAGGGTAAGTTTGTCATTGAAAATCAGTGATTCTACCTGAAGATGTAATACATTTATAGGAAAACAAAAGCAGTATTCTGTTTTGTGTAAGTCCAAAAGTAGTTTGTGCCAATTTCATGCATTTTCGTATGAAAGTAACTCCATAAATGTGTCAGAAACGTTCGTGTTGTTTAGCGTAGAATTTATCATTTTATTTATTTATTATATTTATTCTTTAGCATTTTTAAAAATTGCAATATTGTTACTTTAAAATATGATAGATTTTATTTTAAAAACTAGGCATTAAAACAAAAAGTGTAAAATGCAAAATAAATGGGAACTCAAAAACAACCTGCTTATTTTTAAAACGAAACAATTAATCAAATTTTAATTACGAACACCTTTACAATTAACTATTTTTTTCTCTAACCTAATCAGCACATTTGAATGGGAACAGTTTTGCTTTGTAAGTAGAATATTGGTAATTTTTTCTTTTCGTTGTCAGCTGAAACAGACACGTATGTAATTAAATTAACCAATTTCGTTAAGAGGTCTGCAAAGAAAACTACTAGATATTTACTAGCTAGGTATAAAAAACTCAATTTAAGTACAAAACACATAAACCTTATAATAATTGTTTTCAGAAAAGGTGCAAATAAAAGAAAAAAAAAATATGTGAAACTAAAGTTAGTTTCCTAATATCTTAGATCAGGGATTGGCAACTTTTTGCCAATTTTGTGTCGAGTCTAAGTCAAAAAGTCACTTCGTGTACCAAGCTAATTGTAGCAAAATTTTGTATACTTATAAAGTACATTATATTCAAACTAGAAACTAATAATATTTAATTTTATCATATCAAATTGCATAACCAATTTTTATCATTTAATTGTCTCACATGTTGTTGTTTTTCATCAAGAAACATTTTAATTTTTTCTTTCATGATGCAAATCTATCCAAAATATTTCCAATTAGCGAAGGTATATTGATGTATAGGGTAAGGTTCATACATCCGTTCCATTTCATTATTCATATTCTTCAAATTAATCTTTTATCAAGCAATATCTCCTCATACTGTTGTCATGCAGACATTTAATAAAATATGTTATTTAAAATAAATTAATTAATAAAAATAACATTCAAAATCTAATTACCTTAAGGTACCAGCCTTTTACTTTGATCAAAGAAAATTTAATTTTGCTGCAGCTTATTATTATTATTATTATATTTAATGTGTATTTGGAGACTATGGTATGTTAGGCAATCATTCGATAGCCTTAACAACTGAAGTCTCTCACTTCATGAAGGCTTGTAAATCAGCTTTCCGGATTTATTCATAGTAACGTAGATTATGATTATTATTAATGTTAATTTAATATATAATTTATAACATTTAATAACATAATTATTATATAATATTTAATATAATATGCTTATTGTTAATATTAAGATATTATTTTAAAACTTAACCGACTTGATTTTTATTAATGTTATTTTAATATTAAGTATATTAGTTATAATATATTATTTTAATACTCAAAAAATCATGTCTATTATTACCGTTATTTTAATATCCCATATATAATGTACATATTAGAAAATTATTTGACAGTTTTACCAACTAAAGTTTCTCACTTCATGGAAGCTTTTAAACTGGCTTTCCGGATTTATACATAATGCTAGAGATTTTCACGTATCTACTCAATTCAACCACCGTGACATAGGGGCATTTTCCACTCAATACTGCTTTTTATTAATAAAAATAAGGAGAAATAGGAAGCTGAGTGACCAGCCCCCTTAAATAAGTGTAGTTAGTTACATTTCAACATGTCATGAACTCATTTATGATGCAACTCTGCTTAAAAATAAAGTAGAGAGAAAAATTATGTAGATTCTAACTTTCATTTTTGTCTAGATCTTTTAACAGGGTGTAAGCATATTCTGTGATTATTATGATTTGAGCCTTTTGTTCGAGCATAGACAATCTAATTTTGCTGCGACTTATTAATATTATTTCAATATCTAACATATACATTTGACGTCATCACTTCTTGGGGGATATTATTCGTAAGCTTTACCAACTGAATTTTCTCACTTCATGAAGGCTTTAAACTGGCTTTCAGGATTTATACATAATGCTACGGATTTTTCATGCATCTACTGAATTCAACGACCGTGGTGTATGGGAGATTTCCCAGTCATCCTTCTCCCCCATTTTCAGGGAGGAAGGCCTACAAGGGGTTTCAACTCCCCTAGTCATCGTTTTCATCATCGATCGCCATCATCCCCTTTAGTAACTACCTACCTCTCATGGTTTGTAAAGGTCGTGTGCTATCTTTGAACACCCATTTATACAGAAGTACCTTCAACCCACCCCTTTGAGTACCCTTTCCGCAGCCCTTTTTATGCAGAACGTGAGACATGAACAAGAATAAGGACATAAAATGAATTGCGTAATTTTATTGTAATAATTATATAGAAAAAAAATCTATTTGCAAAGCTTGCATCAGTTATTTTCCCTTAATAAAAACACGAACTTAAAGTTAATGTGCAATCCCGAATTAAAGCAAGAGCGATATGCAATAAAAATTTTGAGATTTATTTTGAAATTGAGTATCGTTCATATAAGATTGTTACAATATTAACGGCACCATATAACGTGAATTCTTTTGTCCATCCTAAATATAATTAGTTTTTTATTTTATTTCAAATATGATTTTTTTCCCTATTTTCGTTGAAATTCCATTAGTGATATGTATATATGTATATTTTTTACTGTTTTATTTCTATTTTCTTTTATTATTAAATCAATTTTCTTTTGGGATAAGGAAAGTTGATTATTCAGTGCTGTTTGATGTTATGCGTTTTTCCATCAATGAAAATTTTCCAAACCCTGTCTGTATTTATAATTCGATAAAGTTCCGCTATATATCCAACTTTAATATTCATTATATTATATGAATCAAACAAAGTTAAATCGAAACAATATACTAAACTTTCTACGTCTCATGTTTTGTGAGGTCGTTTGCTATCTTTACGGTTGTTCTCAAATCCAAAGGGGCTACATTTTGACAAAATTTTTAATTCATTTTTGTTCGGAAACGCCTGTAATTGGCAAATGATGTTATTCAGAAACTATGTAATCGAAACAAGTTTTTCATTTTTTGCTAAACCCAAAAGATCTGTCAGAAAATACTGTTAAAGCTGACGTTTTGAACAGATTTCCCAACGCCGCAGCTCGAGGAAAGCGAAAAACTTGTCGTCACGTAATCCGAAACTCTTATAACTCGATAGTCAATTTATTTATCTAAAAGTGGAAAATTAGTTCCGATTGGAAATCGCTTCAATACTCCGGCCTTCTAATTTTATGTCTTTACGTTAAAAATTGAGCCAAAAAATGTGTCAGAAAGTTTTGCTTTGTTGAGCAGGGAATTTGAGAACCACCTTAAACATCCATTTTTGCAACCTTCAATCAACCGCTTTGAGTATTTTTTCCTCAACTTTTTTTATACAGAACGTGAGAACAGGAGTAAGGGCATAAAATGAATTGTATAGTTTTAATTAGTAATATAATGGAAATGCCCTGATAAATGTGAAGATTAACGTTAATGTGAAATCCAGCCTCAGCTTCAAAATAATAGAAATATCCATTAAAAAAAAAATAATAAAATAAAAAATAAAATAAAGAGGCACGAATTTATATAAAATGTTATTTTCTTCTTTGAAAAGGTGCAACTATAATGAGCTCGTGTTTAGAGAGATGTGTATCGTTTTTACTAAAATCAAAATATTTGAAAAAAGTTTTTTTTTTTTTTTTTTTTTTTTTTTTTTTTTAATACTGCCATAAAAAATAAATAAGTAAAAAGTCTCAAAAATTGTCATGCAGTTTTTTGTTTCTAGCATGTAGACTGTCGAAAAATCTATACATGTTTACAATATCATGACCTTACTTTTACAGTTGTAGAGAAACATGATTCATGTATTTGGAAATATTTTATATATTACTTTAAAATTTGAAGTAATATCCGTTGAGTTTTTTATTATTATTATTATTTTTTCTTTTTTATCCTTTCAGGGGAGGAGTAATTCTGTTTGTAAAATGTTGAAATGATTGATTGACACTAGAATTTTTAAACAAATTTATTTAAAAATAAATAAATGCTTTCTTCATGTACATTATAGAATCAAAATTTTATTAAAATTCTATCTGCCATTTGGCAATTTGGAATTAAAATTAAGCGATCGCGCTTTGCAACTACCGCTATTGAATGGATCAAACATGCTATAACTTGAGTAATCACGTGGATTTTTAATTTTTTTTTCTTTTTTTCGCCTTAACAGCGGTTACAAAGGATTAACGAATAACGATAAGTTAAAAACAGAAAACAAAATTTTAGTTTGATTAAAAGTAGTGTAATTCAAAAATTCTGTAAATGAAGCATGGAAATATATGTTCAATTAAAACGAAGATACATTGTGAAATGGCAAGAAAGGCAGGAGCGGGGATGTAGTGTGTGGTGGGGCTTTACGGTTGTATACGCCGTATACCTTCTCGAATTTTAAAAAGAACCCCGTATGCCGTATACCCTCTGTTTCTCAAATAAAGCTATAGCAAATGCCCTCTGGTATATCCTCTGCGAAGAGCGTATATCCTGTGTTTTTTTAGGACTGCCTACGGGTGATGGGGGGGGGGGGGCATATATTAGTATAACAATTTTTCTTATGCATGCTCCTTTCCAAAACAAAACGCAGTCTTAAGGCAATTTGTCTGTCAACTTCCGAATCCCCTCGCTAAAGTCAAACCTATAGGCGTCGTATATTTAAATTTTTCCCTCAGGAAATAATATTTTTAACTTACTTTTCCTTTGTACTCTTCTTACACGATGTCTCTTTTTTTTTTTTTCTTAATTTTCTAAATATTTTTAAAATCTATGCTTAATTCAGTATTTTGTGTGTTAAAAGCTAACGAGCTTTCTTAGATTTTAGATTTTTTAAGATTTTAACACTTATACATAAAATTAAGTATATATGAATTTTTTTAATGACAAAGAAAAAAAGAAGCATCCTTTAAGAAGAGTACAGAGGAAAAATAAGTTAAAAATACTAATTTCCTGAAAAAATATTTTAAATATACTCATTCTATCCCCATAGTTTTAACATCAGCGAGGGGAATTCTAAAGTTGACTGGTTTAAGGAATAAAATAAACTGCCTTAAGGAATAAAATAAACCTGACTTTTACTCGGGCATCAATCGATAGTCCTACGAACTTATTTTTATTTTGTCTTTGGTGATTCATAATTTTTCCCCAGTACTGCTGTTGGCAAATCTGTCAATTGAAAGGCGTGGCGACTCTACCTGCTGCTTAAAATAAAGCGAAAAGCTATAGCAACATTATGAGACTGCAGCTTGAGAATAAGAAAGCTACTTATGATTTAACAGATCATATGACGCTTTGCGATTGATTACTTTTTGGCATTGATTTATTTTGATTGATCTGTTTGTTGATTGAGTAAATTAATTTCGTCTTGAATATTTTTAGGCTTCCGTTTGTTTTGATTCAGGAGACTTTTTAGGGAAACAGGTTTCCTTTCCACAGATCACGATTAAGCTATATTAACCCATGCAGTGGAACCAACATATATGGGCCCGTGGGGAATGAGCCCACCCAACAATTTGATATCGCTGCTCACCCACTTTTAATTGATTTATTTCGTTATTTATTTATTTGTTTAACCTTTAACTGTTGTCACATAACTAGTGTGAAGCGGTCTGTGAGACCGCTCCATCTAAAGATGAATAAAAGCCGCGATTAACTCATATGATGTTGTTTTTGTACTAAACTTTTTGTACAGGAGTGTTATAATTAAAATAGATCTATTCAAAAGTCTCTGATGTTAGTACTAAAGTTCCTAACGAAACAAAATTTCAATAGTGCTTGTAGATAAACTGAAATTTGCAAGTTAAACTATGAAAATTGAAAAAAGCACCGGTCTGTGAGACCGGTAACATCAGTTAAAGGCTGAAATGAAATTTGGATTTATTGACATTCTCAAAATAATTTTGTTTAGAAAATCGTAAAGACATCAATTAGTCTTACAGGAGCACTGAAAGCCTCTTCAGCGGATGTATAATTAAATTTTTCGTAAAAACAAATTTCATGCATATTTTGCTATTTATTTTAATGTCTTGAATAGATAAAGCACTTAGGTGACTAAAATGTAAGTTTTCTTGACATTTAGTTTTTTGCACTTTCAGTAGTTAACAATTTTTACGTTATTGATTATAAATATTAATGTATCTATAAGAGAATACTTATGAGAATATAATTTAATAAAATTATTTATTAAAGTATAATAATTTTATATTTTGCTTGGTAAAAACATAATCTTCGAATTATCATCTTTAGTCATTAGCTTCTCTCCCGCCTCTCTCTCCACACGCATACGCACTGGGGGGGGGGGGGGATTTATGTGTTATTTTACTCAAAAATTTTTGAGCCCACCCAATATTTGGCTCTACTGAACCCATGAGAAAATTTTAATACAGAATTATTCCTTACTTAGCAGAATTATCGTAATTGGATTTCCAGCATTAGAAAATTGACCTATGCCTTTTTAGGTGCGTTCGTAATTATATAAATACGTAGCACCTATAGTCGTCGTTCAGTCCGTCCGTCCATCCGTCTGTCTGCATATAACAGAGCAAAAACTACCCAACCAAATGGCCTGAAATTTTAAATATATAATTGTTGAAAAATTTTGTCGAGTCATTTCAAATTTTATGAAAATCGGGTGTATAGTTTAATGACAGAGACAGTCAAAAGTTTTCCGTTACATTACGGCCAATGGGAATAAATTATTGCAAGTGCATTTTAATGATGTTACAGTCTTCCGAATGGTCTGAAATTTTAAATATATAATTGTTGCAAAATTTTGTTGAGCCATTTCAAGTTTAATGAAAATCGGATGCATAGTTTAATTACAGGGGCAGTCAAAAGTTTTTCGTTACTTGAGGGCAATGGGAAAAAAATTATTATTTCAAGTGCATTTGAATGATGTTACAGTCTTTTGAACAGAATGAAATGGATATGCACTTATTACAGTGCATTAAAATATGCATTCGGTACAATATACGGTGCAAAAAATATTTATAAAACTAGTTATAGTACGAACGCACCTCATTTGCCACGTTTGACGAACAACTTTCAACTGGTTTTAAACTGTCTTCTTTAAATTTTAAATATTTTTGATAAATACAATAAATAACATAGGCAATAAAATTTGATACATTTACTTGAGAGTTCATTCAAGAAAGAAAAAGGGCATGTTGCTAGTGACAAAAAAAGCACTAGTTTTCTAGAAAAGGGCATTATTTCAAGAGAAATTATATTTAGCAATCTGTTTAAGAACGGTATAATAAAAGTGCAGTGTATAATTTTTGAGTATGATGAATAAAATGATATTAATTTTGAATGATTTTTTGAATTACAAATTAAAAAATTCAATTAAATTGCAACGTGATTTATTAATATCTTGTTCTTCTTAAAAAATGAATTTCTGTAATATTTGCAAGCCCTCTGACATGCTGATTTAGAAATATTGTGGTATACGGAAGATTTTTTAATAGAAATCTTTAGGGGCAACTTAGATGAATTTCACCATTTTAAAAAAGGGCATGGGGGGTGTTTTTCATATTAAGAAAGGGTAAGATGCTTAGTCCAAAATAAAAAAAAAATAAAAAATAGAAAAGATATAGAGCAAATAGCATGTGGGCATTTTTTTTTTTTTTTTACTTAATTTTTTTTTATTATTATTATTTAGGAAAATAAGTCATTAAAACTATTAAATTAAATAATTCTATGAAATTTTGATAAATGTATTGCATAATGAGTAGTAAAATTTATCTTATTTTAATGTGGGATTCCTTAAGCGTAGGAGGATCTCTTAAGCGTCCTTTTAAAATCAATAATACAGAAAAAAATTGTTTCAATTTTAAACTTTTTAGATTCTCTTATATTTTGCACAATATTTACACAACTAGTTCGATGTGCCAATGTTAAAACTTTCTTCTATCTCATACATCTCAATATTTCAAAAAGTAGCTACAAATGTTAATACTTCAATATTATTAGTTCATTGCTATACCATCTTTGACTTTCATCTTAAATTTCTGCTTCAGTCAGTTAATCGGAGTAAAAACGAGTTAATCGCGGTCATGATATTTACTAAAATCAATAGTTTTTCGTTATTATTTCGTTAACAGACATTTTGTATAAACATGTTTTTTGGTATCTCTGACCCCTAAAACATGTAAATCCTTCGAAAACCGGAAGTAAAAGAAAATTCAATTACAATACTTTCTTCTATTAAAGATAGAAGAAAGTATAATAATGCCATTAGTAATATTGCAATTTATTTTACATTCATTACAACAATTACTTTTCCAAAACTATGATTCGTGAAAATACATAAAGAAAATCTTTAGAGATCTCGAAATAAAATCTTCTCCTTTTTCCCAGAAGAGTTATTTAAGTTTTGAAATACCTTAAATTTCCTGATTTTTGAACGGAGAATTTATTTATCTCATCATAAACTTTCATTTAATATTATTATGTTCATTCATGCAGAAATTTCTGTGGTTTCATCTCTGGCGATATTTATTTTATTTAAGCTTTGAAAGCAAGATTTTTCCATATTAAATTCTTCTTCTTAAATCGTTCCACTGCACAAAATTGGTTCCTCATATTAATGCTCCAAGTTTTCATTCAATAAAAATGCATTGATTTACGAGAAACTTAGAGCCCAATTCATAGTACTTTTCATTTTACTAAAATGATATCCATCTCCTTTTCTTTAATATCAGCTTTTACGCTTCGAAAAAACCAGTTACATTTGAATGGCTGTTGTCTTAAATGTAAAATTCATCGATTGAATGATTTGTTAGAATTCTTTTCTAGTTATGATTTTTGCTCTTTCTTTTTTTACGTACTTTTTAGGATTGCTGAACTTTTTGAACATCCTATTTAAAAATAATTACTATGATGCTCTCTTTTCTTTTAAGAGGACCTTTAAACTTAAAAAAAAAAAAAAAATCAGTTTTCGGTTTTTGTTTTATTCTGAATTCCTTAAAATGTCTCAAAAATATGCAAAAAAACACATTCAAAAATCTGAATTATTTCTTGAGTTATAATCATTTATAGACGGTGATGGTGAAGATAATTGAAGGTCCGTATAAATATTGAAACTTTAAAACGAGTTTTCTCAAATCAGTAAATTTGGAGTTTTTTCGCACTGTTACTTTCAAAGTATCTAAGCTACAGCTTTTAAAAATTAACCAAATATGCTTTTCTTTATATTCTACACGATAAAAGCAAAAAAAGAAAAAAAAGTAGCATAATTTTGGTTATTTAGTTTTTTACACTTGAAAAAAAATTTAATTTTTTTTTTTTTTTTTTTTTTTTTTTTTGAAAAATTTGATTTTATTTTAAAGTTAAATTTTAAACAAAACTTTTTGTGTATATTTTGGTTTAATTTAGAAGTATACTTCTAATTTAAAACCAAAATATACACAAAAAGTTTTGTGTGTTATGATTTTAATTTGTTCAAAAATTGGTTTCTATAAGCATAATTTAGAGTGTTATCATGCGCGCAGTACGTAATGATTTTAATTCACGCATTAGTGAAATGAATTTTTAAATTTAAAATTTAAATATTAATTTTGTATATACAACATTTATTTTTCTGGATAATATAGTTAAGAATGTATTACTTTAGGCAGGAAGGGGAAAAAAAGATCTTAATTGCGTATTATTTGTGTTTTGGTACTTTGAAAAATGCGATGTTAAAATAAGTCATATGTTAAATTAATCTTTAAAATCAAATATAAAAAAACAAATTCCTCTTCATGTTAATAATTTCTATCTTGAACTCTTTCTATTTTTACTCTTGGGCTTATTTAACTCTTTCTATTTTTACTCTTTACGCTGTAGTCTCAAGAATAATATGCATCGATTGAATGATTTGTGAGAATTATTTTGCAGTCAATTCGTCTGCTATTTATTTTATTGAACTTTATGCTGGCACGGAGGTTGCCAAAAGTATGTCTGAAACCGGTCCAAAAATCGGTTTATGTTCTTTTATTTATTGTTTCTCGTGGTGCTATTTTCCATTATGATGACTGTCGGAATAGCATTATAGAATGCAAATTCCGTATTGTCCTTGAAAAGTAGCGGTCATTTGGAACTGATAAAGAGGAAGATGTCGGAAGAGAATAACGAATGCTAACTGACAATTTTATTTAATCATGTTCATAATCAATGAACAGCATAAATCAATGCTTTGAAAAAGGGTTTTTCAAAAGTAGTTGAAACTTTTCAAATTAATGTGTGTCATTTTTATAAATAAGGTAAACTAGAAATGCTGCGAGGTATTATTATAGATGGTATTTCCATAGTACTTTAACTATATTGTTTGTTTGTTATGAAAATTATCAAAATCCAGAGGTGCGTGCTATACGCCGTGTACAAAAATGAAAGCATAACTGCTTTACTAACTGCATAATACAGTATATATCGTGAAAATTTCATGAAAAAGTATTCAAAAGTTTTTTAGCTACCTCGTGCGCGTTGAACCAAAACCACACTTTGAGGAAAATGACTTAAAATTCGTTCTCTGAAAATTTTCCATATTTAACAACTATTAAGAGGGTTTTAAAGCATTAAGTGTTAAATTATTACTTTTTAAAATACATATTTTTTTTTCAAAAATAAAAGTTTTTTTTTTTTTTTTTAAAGAGTACTTTAATTTTCCCCGCCAGTGTATTATTAATAAGAAATGCACTTTCTGTAATTCATTAAAACTTCATGTTCCGAATTGAATAAATAAGTCATATAAGTTAAATTAAAATAAATCTTAAAAATCAGATATAAAAAAGCAAATTTCTCTGCATGTTAATGACTGCTATCTTGAATTCTTTCTATCTTTATCCTTGGAATTGCTGTTGTCTCAAGAATAATATGCATCGATTGGATGATTTGTTGGAATTATTTTGTAGTTAAGGCTTTTATTCCTCAGCTATTTTATTTTATTGAACTTTATGCTGCTGGCACGGAGGTTGCCAAAAGTATGTCTGAAACCGGTCCAAAAAATCGGTTTATGTTCTTTTATTTATTGTTTCCCGTGGTGCTATTTTTCATTATGATGACTGTTATAATAGCATTACAGAATGCAAGTTCTGTATTGTCCTTGAAAAGTAACGGTCATTTGGAAGTGATAAAGAGGAAGATGTCAGAAGAGAATAATGAATGCAAAATGGCAATTTTATTTAATCATGTTGGCAATGCTTAGAAAAAGAGATTTTCAAAAGTAGTTCAAACTTTTCAAATTAATCTGTGTCATGTTTGTAAATAAGAAAAACTAGAAATGCTGCGAGGTATTATTTTTATACGTGATATTTCCATAGTATTTTAACTATATGGTCTGTTTGTTATTATATGAAAAAAAATTAAAATTTTGATTTTGTTGAAATAAATTACGAGGGAAGATAATTTCTGTGCTAGTAAAAGAAAGCTTTGTGTATCTGTTTGTGTATGTGTGTGTGTGTGTGCTATGGCTAGCAAAATCTACGGCACGTACAAAGCTGAAAATTTTTGTGAGGGTAGCCCAGAGTATCTCCTGATGCACCCGAGACTCAGACTTTTAAATTTCTAATAATTAGTTGAGCTATTAATTAAACATCGCAACCCACTCTCATCAAAAAGGCATCTATTTGA
The DNA here is from genome assembly GCA_963932465.1 of Maratus speciosus. Lineage (NCBI taxonomy): Eukaryota > Metazoa > Arthropoda > Arachnida > Araneae > Salticidae > Maratus > Maratus speciosus. The sequence goes on from OZ010795.1 coordinate 470,364,142, forward strand.
TCCACATTCAAGGACAGCACTTGCGCACACACACAAATCCATTTACGCATTGGAAGCTAGCGAAGAACTGACTTTCGATTTTAATTGTGTTTTTTAGTAGTATTGTTTTAAGCTAAATCGACCAAACCGCTCGGTACAGTTAAAATTGAAAGAAATATTCCGAAAGATCGTACTCCTACGTCTCAAATGCTGAAACCAATTCGAAAAAATATTGCAGTTAACTCTTTGAAAAAAAAATTTTTCAAAAATTGTCGTTTTTCCGGAAAACGTTTTCCCTTTTATTGGAACTCTCTTCCAGGGGGCAATTTTTGAAGTGCCGACAAATCAAAAATATCTTCTTAAAGCTGAAACCTTCTTCTAATCGATGGTGTAATCGGTTAAAAAATATATATGAATTTTAACCCTTTCAAATACACTGGCAAACATATGTCACTTCCAGTGGCGTGGCGTGAAAATTTTCGGTGGTCATCGCAATTATTTAAGTTTGTGGTGAAAAATTATTAACTCTAAAATTCAATGGTTGAATGTTCAAAAAAGAAACTTTAAATCTTACCTTCACTTATACATGAACTCCAAATGTTCTGCTAAAACTGGATCGTAGAGTTTTAAAAGCTTATTAAGAGTTTTAAAATATTGCTTGGTCATCACCGCATCCAGCGATGACCGGACGCCACGCCACTGGTCACTTCGCGCCTCATGGAGACGATATTTTTCTATGCTTAAAGTAACTAAACATCCCTATTTCAACGTAGTCTTTTTAGAGCATCTCAATAGACCACATTTACATCACCTACAAAAATTTTGAAACGTTTGGGCGGTTAGAAATAGCCCTTAACAAAATAATATGTGTGAAAATGTCGACGAAATCGGTAAAAACCTGAGTGTTTCGCCGCGGTTTTGCTCGCTTTCGGTACGTACAGACTCCAAAAATCAAATTACGCAGAAAATAAAATACCAAATAGCTTACTTTCAATTCAATAATTTTTCGCGTTTTTTTTTTTTTTTTTTTTTTTTTTTTTTTCATTTTTAAATATAAATTCAGACAAAATGGAGTTAAAGATATAAAATCATACAAATTTGAAGTTCATTTAATGGTCATTCATCATGGAACCGGGCAACGCTGGGCTGGTCAGCTAGGAAGAAATAAAAGACCTTTTTATGTTGCTTTTCTTTTGCTTCTTGTTTTATTAATGTAGTGCTCTTACTGTAGTTAGAGCACATTCTTCTTTTCTTTATTTTTTTCTTCTCTTTATTTTGAAGAAACCTGAATAATTAATTCTATTACTTCATCGAATTTTGCATACGCAGATCGATATTTTAATCTTATTAAAATTAATTACAATGAAATAAGATAAGAGATACTTTTGAAGTTGCTTTTCTTTTTCTTCATGTTTTAATAATGTACTACATGTATAAATTGCCAAAAAAATCCATGCAGGCTAGACCGCATCAGATCTTCAAGTTTTGTATTTCTTATTTTCTTTTATCTCTCTCTTCTTTTGACTTAAATGTAATCTGAATTTGTTAATTTTGTTGCTTCATTGAATTCTTCATGATCCATCTTATCAATATTTTAATCTTGTTAAAATTAATAAGGATGAAAAAGATAAGAGATGTTTTTCAAGTGGCTTTTTGTTTTTTCATATTTTAATCATGTATACCATATAGAAATTAGAATCATGTGCGGGGTTGAATATAACACGACCCGGTTAATAGATCACTAATACTTTTAACACAGAATAAGTAGTTTATTTACAGAGTACATAAAGACGTTATAGATGACACCACATTTGACGACACACTACATACAATTAATTACAGGTTTCACATGTGTCGGAGTTTCCTCTTAGTCCGCAGAACTTTGAAGAAATTCCGTTTTATTTATATGCTGCCACCACCGATATGATTACGTGATATCGGTCACGCACTGAGAGGTTTGTTTAAATGAAAAACCAACGCTTTCAATTAACTAATTTAACAATTTATTTACACACTAATTACACAACACAAAACACTATTTACACTTAAAACTCGGATGTAGGTGATCCGGTTCAACATTAAATTAAATACAGTAAATGTTGGCTGTGTACTGTTAAAACTACGTTATCTCACTCTCACACTATACACGTTAAATAAGCTTTACCGGAGATCAATCCCAATCTCCCAACACATGGGCTCTAGGCCTAAGCTCTCCGAGTCTCTCTCAACCTTACGCTCTCTCTCAGAGCTATCCAAGGAACTACCCTTCCGCTTGGCACTCCAGCCTTCAACTCAACCCTACGCTCTTATCTAAGAACTATACGCAGGAACTATTGTCCACCCTGCCCTCTCGGCTCCAACTGACTGTCTCAGCAGAAGAGCCTGCGCCTAGCAACCTTCTGCCTTTTCTCAACGTAACACCCTCGGGGTTTTCTACCTGGCTCGCATTCCAAGGTCTTTTCTACGTTCGTGGAATGCCTTTGTCTCCCCATCTTCCACAGACATCTCAAAAGGTTGTGCAAACCCCCCTCCAACTATCTTTTTTCCCCTTCATTCCATCTACACATCTTCACCGGCTTAGATCCAGTTTTAGACAAGGAGAGAATGTTATTTTGAAATTCCAGTACACAGACCATACAATATATAATATATTAAGAGAAAATAATATAGAACCCCAGTTCTAATAGCAGATGTTTCTCAAAACCTGACAAACAGTTTTTTTTTTTGTTTTTTTTTGTCGTTTTTCATTGTGTGAATTCCATCTTGAGTTATAAGCGATTATTGTTTCAGGACGGCGGTTTTTTCCCTTTCCTCTGCTGCCACTGCCAGAAATTGAGTTCAAAGCGCCAACTTTGATAGCATTTTCGGATCAATCTTCTGTCTTTACTGAAAAATAGAAAGGAAAAAAAAATTCGTTTACACAGATTCTTAATAAGTGTACCTGGCAACTTGATATGTTAGCGAACAACAAAAAATAAAAAAATGTGCCAGAAAATAGCCATTGTTGATTTGGGTTTTAATGTTATAATATATAGCTTTTACATCTAAAAAACTATTATACACTTTACTCGCACAACGGAAAAAATTAGCATCAACCCGACGGGATGCGAGCCGCAATCGCCATAAAATCGGGTTACCTGACCTCATGCAAGACTCTAAAGAGAACACCAGATCTTCAATTTTTAAACTTATTCTTCCCTTTTTCTTGATTTTGAAGCAATCTGATTTCCTTTAATTAATTAATCCTTTTATTTATTAGTCAGATTATCAGAAAATGAATATTTGTTATTGAGGTTTAATATTTTATGCTCGGTATTGAAAATGGTATGTGTAGCATTTACGGTTCGCTTACAAGGGCACTCAAAAGAGTTCCCTTACATTACCTTATGGCGAAAAATTGTTAGCGGTGTATTTTATCGATGGATAAATTTCCGGTTGTTGATGGTAATTGCCGAAATTCGGTTTTCGAAATTGGAGCTAGTAGAGCTTTAGACTTTGTGTAGATCTGCCCACCTTATGGAACGTGTTTATTTAGACATCATCATTCACCTTAATAAACTATGCAGTTTTATTCCGGTTTTCGACGGATTTACACGTTTCAGGGATCAGAGAACCCGAAAAACATGTTTTTACAAAATGTCTGTCTGTGTGTGACACAAATTTTGTGAGCACTGTATCTCAAGAACTAATGAACGGAATTCAATAAAACTTTACATTCAGTTAGTCCTGCTATAAACTGGTGCTGATTACTGTTTGGTGTAAATCGCGCAACAGGTGGCGCTGCTATGCTGCATTTTTCACGATTTCCGCAATAGCCTATACCTCAAGAACTAATGCACGGATTTTTATAAAACTTCATTTCCATTAGTCCTTGAAATAATTTGATGCTCATCCTTTTTAGTGTAAATCTCCCTACAGGTGGTGGTGCTATGCGCATTATCCATGTTTTTTGCAATAGCTGTATCTCAAGAACTAATGCACGAATTTTCACCAAACTTCAGATTCTGTTAGTCCCTGATATAAATTAGTGGTGTTTAGTTTTTAGCTTAAATCGCCCAACAGGTGGCGCTGCTAGGCTGCATTTATCACGATTTTCGCAATAACTGTATCTCAAGGACTAATGCATGAATTTTCATCAAACTTCAGATTCAGTTAGACTCTGATAGAAATTGGTCCTGATTACTTTTTGGAGTAAATTGACCTTTATAAATAAACCAGCTACAACTTGACATAAGTTGTTGCTGATTACATTTTGGTGTAAATCACCCAACCGGTGGCACTGATATACTTTATTTTTCAGGAAATATTAACATGTATGAGAAAGAAGAGAGTTTTGGAATTGCCACTTCCGACTAGTTTATAATGTAGCTGGAATTTCTAAATTTTAATTATTTTTAATTTTTGTCGTTAGATTCATAACATGTAACATTTATCTTTTTTTCGCAGTGTATGTGTTGACTACTACTTGCTCAGGATAAAATTAAATATTTTATGAAAATTTTACACAAATATCGATGTGATAAGTAAGAGAAATACATATGCTTAAACAAGAGCATGGTCCGCAGATCATACAATGTTCACAGTTAGAGTTTGTTTTACACGTGATATATCTATTCTTCTAAAAAAATAAATCTAATACAGAAATAAGATGTCTTTTTTTTTTTTTTTTTTTTTTTTTTTTTTTTCTATTCTACCCAAAGCTATATACGTGAAGATATATACGTTATCATGATCCTGTTTTTGAAATTCCATTTTCTGAGTTTAATGCATCTTTCAAAGCTCATGTTGGAGCAGCGTTTATTATCTGATGTACTCTACGAAATTGAAATGTATTATTTATAACCGCCGAGATCAAAACTTATTCTGTATCCAGGCAAAGTTTTTGAATCGGAAGAGTCTTTGAAGGATATCGGTCTTTTGATAAAAAAATTTTTTTTTTTTTTTTTGAAAAAACTTGTATTATTTTTGCTATGTACACTTTGAATAATGAGAAATTTTTTATCCGAGTTCAGAAATATTTACCCAGAAGTAAAATTGGATTATAGTGGATTATATTTAGAAACAGAAATTAATGCATTTTCATTTTTATATTTTTATTGCAGAAAAAAAAAAAAAAAAAAAAAAAAGATGATTCTGGCAGCTAGTATGACAGTTTAAAACCGTAAAATTAACAGTAATAAACCGTAATATATCATTAAATATATCGTATAAAGTAATATATCGTTAATCAGTAATACACTGTTTAATTCATTCATAGGACGGTATATTACTGCTTATTTTACGGTTATAAACTGGCACCCCAACTGCCACACTGGGGAAAAAAAAAAAAATGTTGATTTTACGGTATAATACTGGCGGCTGAGATGCTAGTTTATAACCGTAAAATACACTGTAATATACCGTCGTCGTACAAATGAATTAAACAGTATATTATTGCTTAACGGTATATTTCTTGCTATTTTTACGGTATATTACTGTTAATTTTACGGTTTTAAACTGGCGCCCCAGCTGCCAGTATCATACTGTAAAGTTATTTTTTATTTATTTATTTTTATTATTACTATTATTATTATTTTTTTTTTTTACAGTGCAGTATTATACCGTAAAATCAACAATTTTATTTGCAGTGTAGAATTCCCCAATTCAAAATAATACTGTGCCAATATTGTAGGTATCGATTGTATCTTCGCCAATACGGACAAGATCTCCTCCATCACTGTTGAAATGAAGTATTTCCCTAATTTTAGGATGTTTTATATTTTTCGAATAGTGGTGCAATATTAGAAAGAAATATTTTGCTCTCCACTTTTAATATTTCCATTTTATTTCAAACCAATATATTTGCAACATTGGCGTTTCACAGCAAATATTTCCGAAGTAAAGTCAATATTTCTGTATCAGTGGCATTTTGTTCAAAATATTACCAATGTAGAACGAATACTTCATCAATATGAGTACAAGATTGGCGCCATAATGGTCCCAATTCCCAATATACACCCTAGATTTTTTTTTCTTTTAAAAAAGATAAAAAGTACACTTGTTAAAACAACAAAAAAAATAGTTACTTAAACCAAATTTTTTGTATACTATTTCCCCGGCTAAACGTTTGTTTGGATTTACCAAATTATTTTGTTACAGTAACTAAATGATTTGGTTTCATGAACCAAATCTATTTGGTTAATAGTTGTCGTAAACAAATACATTTGGTTATGGACCAAAATGAATATAAATCACAAATTTAATTTCAAGACAAGTTTTATTAAAGAAAATAAAGTTTCTAAAACGTATATTACCAAAAATGTTCACGTTAGTGTTTTGAAAATGTATTACAGCAGTTTATTTTCCGCTTTTCCTGTAAAAATGTCTGCTTTTAAATCAATTATTTAAATTGCCTTTAATTTATTAACTCAATTTTAATAGATTAAGTTAAAATAACGGTAAATATACAAAAAAAAAAAAAGAAAACCTTTTGCCAATCCTGTATTCTTTGTTTTTTATTTCCTATATGTAAACAAGACATTTCTGTTGTAGCTACTGCTTTTATAAAATATATTGAACTTACATTGCATGCGACCTATTTAGTCGGATATGTTGTTTACCAGATTCCCTACTCTAAGAAATTGAAATGTTTTATTTATAAAGGTCAAGGAAGAACGAGATTTATCGTGAGCAGTAAATCCCCAGAGTTGTTTTAAATTTTTTGTTCAGAATAATAATTTAAAAAGACTGTGAAAAAAATTGTCCTACAAACTTTACAAATATTAACGACAGACTGACTATTTAAAAATTAAAAAAAAAAAAAATCAATAACTACATATATACATTTTTTAATTATTGTTTTATGTGTTAAGTATACTCAGAACAACAGAAATATTTGTTAAATAATATGTATACGTTTAAAACACATAAATTTACTCAATGGCAGATGGTACACATAAACAAGAATTTTTATATGAACAAATAAAATTAATGAGCAAAAAAGCATAATATCGATGTTTCGAACAGCTTCTGCAGTCGTCTTCAGGGTAAATATGATGTTGAAATTTTTAAAAGTCTACAGACGAAGGTCGAGTCTTGGTCAATTATATGAATGGAAAACTGCCGTGAGTACATCAACGTCGGTATTATGCTTTACCATTAATTTTATTTGTACAAGTTTATATAAAAGTTCTTGTTTATTTGTACCATTGAGCAAGTTTATGTGTTTTTAACGTATACATCTTATTTATTATATTTCATGGTGCAATTGTCCTACATATAAAGAAATATTTGAGTACAAAATGATTAAAACACGCTTATTTTAGCTAATGCATAAAAAATATTAAAATGAAGGCATTGTAACGGAAATTCTAATCACCATTTTGAAGAGTACGCTGTTTTATAGTAGAAATATTAAATAATATTTTCTAATAAAAAATATTTTTTTAATATAATAAAGCACAATTTAAACATCGCTCAAAGACACTATAGAAAAAGAAAATAAAAGAAATAATTAAAAATATATCGACCAATGGCAATTTACAGTGTTTTCTACGGTATGTAAATGTTAAAATGTTTAATGCTTTTATTTTATTTTACTTATTTATTTATTTATTTTTTTTTTTGGATAGCATCACTACCAATTTTATTGCATCAATGAACTGCAATACTTTGATTTTAATTTTACATTTATAACAAATAGTGATAATGACACAACATGTATGGACCATTCTCACAATCTTTTAACTTTTATGTCCCTGAATAATAATTTTTATTTTAGTACATATTCTTGTTTTGTTTTTTCTTTAATTTCATATACTGAGAACATTCTATTGCATGATTGCAAAACAATATCAACGAGATAAATAAGTTTTGGACGATGTTGGGGGTTCAAATACCAGGAAAACTCCTACACCGTCCCGTGTCCCTGATGCTGATATTTTAATTTTGGAGTTGTCTGTATAAAATTGTTTCAATAAAAGTAATTCGATGTAATTTTTTTCCGAAACTGGGTCAATTGTTTTATATAAATATGTAACAAAAAATTAACCTGCACAAATTTTTATGGTTGATATTATTTTTTGAACTCAGTCCCTGAGTTTTAGATTTCTTACTGTCCCTCTTCTAAAATTATACAGAAAATTTTTTGATACGGCCACAGAATTGTTTTCAAGTTTTTTTCTCATGCAGAAGTGTGGTAGAAAAAGAATGTCTAAAATTCTTCTAAATTTCTAAAATTTACTGCAGAATCTAAATCAGCATTTAAATATCAATTTCAAGCTTCGTGGGTTTATTGGTAGTCTTACCGTTCCCAAGGTTTATAACTGCATTTTTCGAGGTAAATTATTATTTTTTTTAATTATTATTTAATTAAATGTAAATAACTGTTTCTAAAGATCAATGAACATTGTGGCTATCACTTAGTCTTAACGTGATTTGTCTAAAACTGCTGGTAATTTTCCTTACCATCCGTTTTTTCCTATACCATCCCCCTTTTTTCCCCTTCCGTCACTTCTTTAAGACTGTTCCGAATTGCTCTACTCAACAAGCACAAAACTTTTGACACATTTACAAATTCATTTTTTAACGGAAAGATATAAAATTGGAAAGCTTGACCATGGATCCATTTTTTGATCAATCAATTACCTATTGAGTTGTAAGCGATTTTGATCACGTGACAAACTCGTTTTTCATCCTTTCTCGAGTGCTTTTTCTCTTTGCTCGCGGAAATTCAGTTCAAAACGTTCACTTCGAGACTATTTTCTGAAAGATCTATTGCGTTTAAAAAAAAAAAAACAGCTCGATTACATGGTTTCTGAACAACAACAACTGTTTCATGCATTTCCGAACAAAAATAAATTAAAACTTATGTCATAAAGTTGCCCGTTTGGGTTTCAGAACAGCCTTAACACCCCTGTAAGACAATGTTATACCAAAATTTTGTACAAAAAATACTACATTGTTATTATTTCTTATTTGAATGTCCTGTGGGTACTATGCAAATTCATTATAAGTAAAAATTTAGAAGAAAATAGAAAGTTATAGTGGTAAAATGGTAAGAAAAATTAAACTCGCAAGTTTAACTTAAACCTCAGTTAAATAAAATAAAAAAAATTCGCTGCTTACTATTTTTTCTTCATTTTGAATCATTAACACATTCGTCTATCAGATTAAAATGTTATTTTAGCAAGTTTAATTTCACCAGATTTTTATTCCCGAAAGTCAAAAGATTGTGAGAATGCCCCATATATGTTTAAGTACATATGGCTTAAATTTAAACTTCTTTCGTACTGACTTTATAATATCGAACACAGCAAATTAAGATATTAAAATATATTCTAAATATTCCTCATCAAAAATAAATATTTTGTTTGACATAGACTTTTCTTGACACCCAGTTCATTATATCCTCCCCCCCCCCCCAAAAAAAAAAATAAATCCTTTGTAATATATTTTTATACAGAAAAGTAACGAAGTTAGATGCGTCCAATAAACATGCGAGGCCCCGCACATGTGATGGGCCCCCTAAAGATTACGTACCCATGTCTGCTCTGTATAGCTTGTATATGTAAAGTCGAACTTGGATAATTCGAAGTGCAAGGGACTACTTCAAAACTTCGAATTATCCAAAAACATTTATTTTTATGTCGTAAAATAATCAATTGCAATACAAATTGCGAAAAAATATATGTTTATTAGTTTTAAATAAAAATAACTAGAGCTTTTTAAAATATTGAGATATTACAGATTGCATTAAAGAGCTTACTTGATTTTTTTAACAAAATCTTCAACGATATCTACAGTTCGAAACACAGCTTCACTCATGTTAGATTGTCCTTCTACATAACGACGATATTCCGCTAGTTGAAAGACTGCCTCACTCGAAGTTGGGATCGGCCTCTGTTCTTCTACCTGATCTTCAATATCTTTATCGTCTTCTGTTGCAATGTTCTTACTGTTTAGAACTTCGGATAGATTATCGGTTTCAGATAGCTCTCCAAAAATGTCTATGTTTTTATCAATGTCGACGTAATCATCAAATGGTATGCTGTCTTCCCATGCAACTGAGGGAGGTAAATTTTCTTCATCTAAAAGCTCGCTAGGGACAGTGTTCCTGATGAATACTGCTTTCCGGAAACAATTTCCTATTCTGTTTTGGCTCACTTTGGACCATGCATTTAAACACATTCTTGATGCATCGAGGAGGGTAATGGGACGCTTTTGAGAAGATTCAGTAAGGAGGTGTTGAACGACTACGACTAGGCATCTGCAGAATGCTTCAGATTTTTAATGATGCCTTGATCCATTGGTTGCACCACGGAGGTCATGTTTGGGGGTAAAAATTTAACTGTGACATTTTACATAGCAGGTATCGATTTATGAGCCGTGCAGTTATCAATAAACAGGATGATTTTTCTGTTTTTTGTACGTGCGATTGAGATCTAGTAGTCATTCTTCAAAAAGATTCGTCGTCATCCATGCTTTCGTGCTAGAACATTGTTCTATAGGATTTGTTTTGACATTATTAAAACGCCTTGGATTTCTTGATTTTCCAATCATCAGTAAAGGTAACTTCTCAGTGCCGTCCATGTTTGCTCCCACAAGTAGGGTTATTCAGACTTTACTGCGTTTTCTTCCACTACATTTTTCACCTTTAAAATTCAAAATCTTTGCAGGGGTACATTTGAAAAAAAGTCTAGTTTCGTGGACATTAAAAATCTCTCTGTCCTGTGTATGCTCAATGATATGAACTATTTTTTCTTTCCATTCCTTTGCTGCATCTTGGTCCATACTTGAACTTTCACCACACACAGACTTAAAGAAAATTTCATTTATTTCCTTAAATCCGTCTAACCATCCGGAGCTTGCTTTGAAGTTGTTGTTTCCTAAGCTGACAGCAAATTTTTCCGCTTTTGCACGAACAAGAATTCCACGGATAGGGATGCTTTTGTCCCGCGCTTGCTTAAATCACTTCAAGACACACTCGTCCACATCAGGTTTATAAGGGTTCCTAGCTCGTTTGTGATTCCGTTTAAATTTCTTTTTTTTCTTTTTTTTTCAAAAAGGTCGAAAGAGTATTAGATGCTATTCTATACTCTTTTGCGATGATGCATTTCTTCTTTACACCCTTTTCTACCTCACGAATCACAGCAATTTTTTCATCGAAAGGTAAGGTTTTATACGGAACACGGGTCTTACTCAACGATATGCTTGCACTGAACTCTCACCACAAAAACTAAAAGCACAATGAAGAAAACTCAAGCGATTACATCCCTGATTTCGAAGGAATTGCAACGCGTGTCATCTATGATTTTGGCGAGATTAGCATGTGTCACAAGGGAAAGGGCTTACGTTCCTCCTCCCTTTATCCCTGCTCTGTTTCCTAGAACATATAAGAATATTCTTCCACCTTCTTCTCTTCCCGAAAGAATTTTCCAAAATAGCTGAAAATAACCCGTCCACTTTTCAAATAATTGCATTGAAACTAGATTTTGTCATTTTTGAAAGGGTAAAAACTTCGAATTAAAGAAGTTGGACTTCGAAATAACCAAGCTTTTTTAGCATTAACTGAATACAAGTTTCAAGGGACTGACAAAAAACTTCGAATTAAACACAAATTCGAATTATAGACGTTCGAATTATCCAAGTTCGACTGTAATATGAAATCGTACCGCCTACGAGTTCTTTTCAGCTTAGGGCCCGGTATCACTGTACCTGTTGTCCCGCCCAATGTTGCATTCAGACACTTTTCTCTGGGAGGGACATTATAGTGTTCCGGGGTGGGGGAATGGGGTATTTTACTTTTTGACCATTGAAAACACAAAATATCAAATCTTCCGGGGGGACATCTCAATGCTCCAGGGGGGATGTCCCCCCGGGCCACCCCCTGAATTCAACACTGGTCCCGCTTATGCACGTCACTAAAGGAAAAGATACTTCCTTGAAAGTTATTTCATTCGGTTTTGTTCTCATCGTTAAAATTCATATTATATTTTTGAAATCTTATGTCCTCGTTCTAAAACATTTGTTTAATTCACAAGCAAATATTCTCGGATTCTATTTGACTCTTAGTAGCACCGTATAACCTATATATTTTGCATTGTATATTCTTAACTGATGAAACCTGTGTAACAGAAACCTCCATTTTTAAAGTATTCGATTGCAATCTTATTTGCATACAATACAACTCGGCTGTTGATGATTTATTTTATTGTTTATTTGTGAAATGTTTAACAAGAGGAAACATTAATCGGTGGTTTATAATTCAGTTGATCTTGTCTTTTAATGTTTTTGAATCCAGTAATAGATATGTATAACATACCTTATTAAAGAGGTAAATTCTTCGTTTTTTACTCCGTGAAATTAACGATTTTTAGCAGTTTTCAACATAGTTGAAAATACTTTGTGAATTCGGTTTGTCTGACCGTCTGTCTACAACCCTGTGCTCTAACTCCATAAATTACACGTATTTGCCATTTAATTGGTATTTGGATGGTATAAGGTTTCCTATGGCGTGTTCGGTATTGAAAATAAAGTGTCTACTGTCTAGCATTTATAGTTTGTTTACAGGGACACTCAAAAGATTTCCGTCTCATAATGGTCTATTGGGGAAAAATCGTTTGTAATGTATTTAATGATGTTACACCTTTTCAAACATATCGAAATTGAAATACATCACTGTGAAGAGCACTACAAGATGCTTTCTATAGTATATAGTGTGCATAGTATTTATTATTGATATACAGATACACACAAAATAATTCGGTTACAGTACTGTCTATGAGCGATATTTGATAAAAATACGTTTTTAATTTTAACTTTTTTTCCATATTGCTTGGTGTTCATAAATTCTATTATAGATCATGTACAGGTCTACACAAAAGAATTCAATTATATTTCCGCTTATTGACAGAAATTGCTGAAATAGAATTTTCAACTCTGTTGTATGCGACTGTTGTAAGTTACTTAATTTTAACTTAATGTTTTAATTTAAACTTAATTTTAACTTACTATAATGTATATATATGTAATAATAAAAATTTTCGCCCTTTTATCTTAATTAAATTATTCCAAATTATTATAATATCTACCTTTTTTACTTAGCTTTAATAGTATCTTAAATATCTTTTATATTTTTCCCATGCTTTAAATGCGTATTCTTTTATTATTCTAAAAACCTTAAATCCATTCGTGTAATCTTATAAAACCCATTAAATTACTTTTTTCATTTTATTCTGAAAATAAATTCTTTTGTTTCGAATGTTTTTAATAGTATTTGTTCTCTGATGTTCTATTTCCCATAATTCTGGGCAAGCCTCCCGCCAACATTTGTTTACGATATTAATCTGACGCCGAGACTAAATAGTTCATCATCGACGTCACGCGTACTTCCCCCTTTCCCCCGGAGCTAGGTCCTATCGTAAGCCTGCCTCTCGTCGCGTCCTCCCGCTATTCTTACGGGGTTGGTTCTTGCACTTGTAATGTATTCATACGCGTGCCATTTTCGGAAGTATTTAACATGTTGCATTGGCTAGGAGAGATTTTTTTTTTTACAAATATTGAGTTGCTTAAATAACCAATGTCACCTGGAGAGCTTTGTTTCCTGCATCTTCGTCCTGTTGTTCTGATACTAGTGGTTTACATTTTACGACGTAGCAACTGCCTGAACATGGGTAGCATATTTCTAGTGGAGTTTGGTGCACTTTATGATCATCTAATAAATGTTTGATGAATCATAACGGCTTCTGTTATTATTTACGGGAAAATTCCAATGGACGTCGGCTTGATCTTCCACTCTTAACCACGATTTTACGACTGCAAAACTTTGAATTCCTGGTTGAGTTTACATAACGAGTATATGGCTGCTGCTTAAGACCGATATCTTTATATGATACTACTGAAAACGTATCATATATATATATATATATATATATATATATATATACACAAATCTGTAGATCATGGGTAGCATATTTCTAGTGGAGTTTGGTGCACTTTATGATCATCTAATAAATGTTTGATGAATCTTAACGGCTTCTGCTATTATTTACGGGAAAATTCCAATGGACGTCGGCTTGATCTTCCACTCTTAACCACGATTTTACGACTGCAAAACTTTGAATTCCTGGTTGAGTTTACATAACTAGGACTTCCCTCAGAGGGATTAGTCTGAGCGATATTACTGAGAACATAGATTTAATAATAACATGTGGAAGCAAAGAAAATGAGATGCTATCTTTAATTGTCCATATACTTCGAAAAATTGAAATGATGAAAATAAACGAATTGTAGAATTACAAAATCTTATATATAAATTCGTATACACTGTTTAAAAAAATGGGAAATCAAACCATTCAAGACAACCATGCATGGATATAAAATTGAAAGTTACGCAATATATTAAAAGTAAAATAGAAAATGAAACACTAATTTACTTATATCGGAATTTTAACTGTATAAAATGATGTCAAGAGCATAATCAGACGCTCCGCACCAATTTGAGTAACTTTAAATGACAAATATATGATGTTTAAAACGAATGGACTGTACTTTATATGGTGTGTGCCCCCCCGGAATAGTTAATATTGTACAATATCTGTTTTCCACGGATGCAATGAGGTTGTCGATAACATTTAAAGAATTCTCTTCTCAAAATCTAATATAGTATCAAAGTACCGATTACATCAAAAGTGGCATGCAATGCTTCGTTAGAGTGTGTTTTAGATATGCTCGATCGGATTTAAATGATGAGTGTATGCTGGCCACTACATACGCTGTATTGTTTTGTTTTCAAACATATTCTGCACAAGTTGAGCTGTATTTAGCATGTATTAAATAAAAGAAATCGGCAATGATTACAACATAAAGTATGACACAAGATCTGAATATATCGTCTGCATAACTTATGAGCTGTCAAAGTGTTATTTGAAGTAATTTACAAATCCATACATATTTATTCAGCAAATCATGCAAGCTAACATACGCCAATATAAACCCGATTACAAAATTTCACCAGAATAAGTTAATATATAAAAAATCTACTAATGATAATTGAGAATATGACCTTATGATAAAATGTCTAGAAAAATGAATCGGATGAAAAATTCATATACATTTAAAACGGCACTTCCCTCTGTTAGTGGCCTTGGCGAGAGAGAGAAAAGCCTAGAGAAGGAACACTTTAACAAGTACTTTCGGGCAACCTACTCACTGTTTCATACAGGTTTTTATTCAATATTTACACAATTTATTTAATGCTTGGTGGGTATCTATCAGTTTTGTTGCATTTAAATCGCATGTTTTGCGGAGGAAATGCAGCATTATGAAATATTTAAAGTTGCTGTACCTAATAATTCCAAATTAATGGTAATTGAGATCGCTTTCCGTTAATTTCATCTTTTTAAATTTTAAATTTTTTAGAAACCATTCATAGAGACAATTGTATATTTTAAAACTAACCCGAAGCAAAATTTCAAGATTTTGGCCTCAGCAGTAACAGAGAAATAGAAAATTTGTGAAAGTTTTTTGTTTCTGCACTGTTTTATATAGTGACATTTTTAGAAATTGTTCTATTGCGAGAATTTAAGTCATGATAAATACAGCCATGTCAATTTTCATGTTTATATTCCTAACAGTTCCATGTTCTTCGTTACTTAGATCATCTTTAGATCTTTTTCCACTTTGTTTAGTCTTTCTATTTTTTAGAATTCGTTCTACAACGAGCATTTACATCTTATTAATTACTACCATGCCAAAGTTCTAGTTTCTAACCCCAACAGAATCCCAAAAATTTCAGTATTCCAAATAAATCATAGTTTAGAAACTTTCTAGAAATTTTTACGTTTATCCGTCAAATTGAACCTTTTAGAGAGCGTTCATTACGAGTATTCACATCTTAAAAGTAACTACCGCACCAAATTTAAAGTTTCTAACCCAATCAATACTGCAGAAATCACAATTTTAGAACTTTTTTGCTCCTGCAGCGATGTAGATTTTTGCACTGACATAAAATAGTCTTTTTTTCGGAGCAGAGATGGCCACCAACAATTTTTTAAGTTGGCTATGTAGTTTCAGAGGTAACACCTCACAAACGTACAAGCATTAATAATATTATATACTTTATAATATTATAACGCTTTATAATATTAGCATTAGATGTACAGATACAAAAGCCATTTATCTGTTACAAACTAAAGTGCCGGCGTTGCCCAGAATTTGAAGGATGTTTGTTCTGAAAAATCAATTTCAAAATTTAACATACAACACAAAACAAACATTAAAAAAAGCAGTCGAAATGTTGTTGAATGAATCATATGAAAACGCTATATAAAAATGTATAAATGTATATAACAGACGCAAAAGAATACAGCTATAAATGAACTTATTTCAATTTACAATTGGAGCAATAATGTTAAAATACGCCAATATTTCCCTAATCGGGTTTTTATCATGCTTCAATACATTTTTCACACTCATATGACGCTATACTATATCCACCATGCCCTTTATATTTCCAATATGACGTAATATTTTTCTCTTTCACGTGGAAACCTTGAAATAGAAAAGTTATGAAGTTATATTCACTTTCATTTAAATTCGTCAAGCCATTTATTTCATTTTCATATTTCACGTGAATATCTTGCAATAGAAAAGTTATGACGTAATATTCACCTTTTTTTTAAATTCGGCAAACTATTTATTTCATTTTCATTTCTCACGTGGAAATCTTGCTGTAGAAAATTAATTGTTGTAGTAATAATTTTATTGTGTTTTTTAATTGTTGGCAACTGCTATAACGAAAAATGTTTAAATTTGATAAGAAATTGCTGTTAAATTGGTGGTTTTTTATTAATTAAAAATTAGCTATAGGTTATTTCGATTCCGGATTACTTTAGTTGTCTCGGCCATGTTTTAATACACATGTACGTATCTCTTCACAATTTTGGCTTCCAAATTGTGGATTTTTTATAGAATTACAAACAGACAGATAGACAAGTTTTCATTTTTATATATCTCTCTATTCTATAAAAAGTAACTAACGCTGTCACCGCCACCGCCACCGCCGCCGCCGGTTTTGAATTTTTTGTGACCGGAGGTCTTTCTTCGTTAATATTAAGAAAACTATTGCATACAAATATATGAAAATCGGTGGTATTATAGCGAAATGTTTGATCAACACACTAATGCATACAGTTTTCAAATCGAAGAATTATTTTAAGAGATATTTAATGCTAAAGTTGGACAAAATCGTTCCATTAAAAAAAATTTATAAGAGCAAAAGCTATACATGGGAATTTAATCATTTTTAGATCATTTTATTCAATAGAAGATCCCGGTCTGCAGATTTCATTAATTTTTTTAATTTGACTCATTTTTTGAGGTTTTATTTCTATTTTAAATTCAAATATTCAGCATTTTGACAGATATTTTTTTACATATTTTAGAAAATGGTATTAATTTAAACTGTTGCCAACTGTATAAACAGCGCAAACAATAATGTTTGCTTCAAATAAAAAAAATTATTTACACGTTACTATTATAAACAGAAAAAAACCTTCAAATTGGAATTAAATAATTAGGTATAAAAAGCAGGCACTTATTGGAAATTACGCCATAAAAACTATATTTACATGTGAATTTTAAAAGAGAAAGGATATTGTAAAATAAATTCATTAACATGCGTTAGAAATCTGAAATAGAACAAATTACGTCACATTACACTTATTATGCAAAATGAACAAAAAATAGTATTGCAAAACAGTTTAAATTTAAAAATTGCACGAGACAAAATATTAGAGGTTAAATATTAGATTTTTTCAAAATTTCATTATTTGTCGTTTGATGTGAGGTGTTCAGCTATAAGTATGCAAATTTTTGTTTCCAACATAATTAGGGGCTGAGTTAGAAAAATTGCTTTAAATACACAAGTTAGAGCTCAGAGGGTTAAATATTAGACTTTTTCAAAATTTTATTATTTGCTGTTTGATGTGAGGTGTTCAGCTATAAGTATGCAAAATTTCACGTCTCCAACTTAATTAGAGCCTGAGTTAGAAAAATTGCTTAAAATACACAAGTTAGAGCCCAGAGGGTTAAATATTAGACCTTTTTCAAAATTTTATTATTTGTCGTTTGATGTGAGGTGTTCAGCTATAAGTATGCAAAATGGCAAAATGTCATGTCTCCAACTTAATTAGGGCCTGAGTTAGAAAAATTGCTTAAAATACACAAGTTAGAGCCCAGAGGGTTAAATATTAGACCTTTTTCAAAATTTTATTATTTGTCGTTTGATGTGAGGTGTTCAGCTATAAGTATGCAAAATTTCATGACTCCAACTTAATTAGGGGCTGAGTTAGAAAAATTGCTTAAAATACAGAAGTTAGAGACTGGAGGGTTAAATATGACTTTTTCAAAATTTTATGATTTATCGTGTTATCGCAAGTGTTCAGCTATAAGTATGCAAACTTTCATGTCTCCAACTTAGTTAGGGGATGAGTTAGAAAAATTGCTTAAAATACATAAGTTAGAGCCCAGAGGATTAAATATCAGACATTTTTCAAAATTTTATTATTTGTCGTTTGATGTGAGGATTTCATCTATAAGTATGCGAAATTTCATGTCTCCAACTTAATTAGGGGCTGAGTTAGAAAAATTGTCTAAAATACATAAGTTAGAGCCCAGAGGATTAAATATCGGACATTTTTCAAAATTTTATTATTTGTCGTTTGATGTGAGGATTTCATCTATAAGTATGCGAAATTTCATGTCTCCAACTTAATTAGGGGCTGAGTTAGAAAAATTGTTTAAAATACATAAGTTAGAGCCCAGAGGGTTAAATATTAGACTTTTTCAAAATTTTATTATTTGTCGTTTGATGTGAGGTGTTCAGCTATAAGTATGCAAAATGGCAAAATGTCATGTCTCCAACTTAATTAGGGGCTGAGTTAGAAAAATTGCTTAAAATACAGAAGTTAGAGACCGGAGGGTTAAATATGACTTTTTCAAAATTTTATGATTTATCGTATTATCGCAAGTGTTCAGCTATAAGTATGCAAACTTTCATGTCTCCAACTTAATTAGGGGCTGAGTTAGAAAAATTGTTTAAAATACATAAGTTAGAGCCCAGAGGGTTAAATATTAGACTTTTTCAAAATTTTATTATTTGTCGTTTGATGTGAGGTGTTCAGCTATAAGTATGCAAAATGGCAAAATGTCATGTCTCCAACTTAATTAGGGGCTGAGTTAGAAAAATTGCTTAAAATACAGAAGTTGGAGACCGGAGGGTTAAATATGACTTTTTCAAAATTTTATGATTTATCGTATTATCGCAAGTGTTCAGCTATAAGTATGCAAACTTTCATGTCTCCAACTTAATTAGGGGCTGAGTTAGAAAAATTGCTTTAAATACACAAGTTAGAGCCCAAAGGGTTAAATATTAAGCCTTTTTCAAAATTTTATTATTTGTCGTTTGATGTGAGATGTTCAGCTATAAGTATGCAAAATTTCATGTCTCCAACTTAATTAAATTAGGGGCTGAGTTAGAAAAATTGCTTAAAATACACAAGTTAGAGCCCAGAGGGTTAAATATTAGACTTTTTCAAAATTTTATTATTTGCCGTTTGATGTGGTGTTCAGCTATAAGTATGCAAATTTTCAAGTCTCCGACATACATAGTTTCTGAGAACGGGCTCTGTGACTGACGGACAAACAGACAGACAAAGGAGTGAGACAGGTAGGGTTTCGTTAGATGAACGAAACTCTAAAAACATGCTGCGGATGACTGTAACAACATCCTAAAATTACATTACCATCAGCGATCTACCAATCCCAAATTTAGTTTATATTCGTTTCATATATTCTTATTCTTTTGTGCGGCCCTGTAAAATAATTATCAATATTATATACAGTAAAACCTCTGAATAGTGGACACCCCGAGAATGCAGAATTTGTCCTCTATTTAGAGGTGACCACTACTGAGAGTAAAACATATACAGTTATTTAAGAGTTGGTAATCGAAAAAATGTCCGCTAAATTGAGGTATCCGCTAATCGGATGTGTCCGCTATGGAGGTTTTACCAGTAAAACTTCTGAATAGCGAACACCTCGGGAGGGCAGAATTTGTCCTCTATTTGGAGGTGTCCGCTACTGAGAGTAAAAAATGTACAGTTATTTAAGGTTTGGTAATCGGAAAAATGCCCGCTAAATAGAGGTGTCCACAAATCGGGTGTGTCCGTTATGGAGGTTTTACTGCATAATAATATCATCCTTTACAAGAAAATTGCATGCTGTATGATAGACAGACAGACATCCAGAGCACGATAACCTCCCGGATCAATAAACACTCATGTCTTTTGTTTTAATCATCCACAATTGTATGTCATACAACATGCCAGATTTTATACAACAGGCTAAAAACGGTCACCGTGGTACGGAATACTGTATTATTATTTGTTTGCCCACCAAAACTGGTTGCCACGGGTTGTTGCAAGGTTTGTGATCACGTGGTTGAAACTGATCTATTCAATATTACTGCGTGCGTATTTTTTTTTATTTGCTCCATGTGTTCAAACCAGTTGTCTACGAAAACATCAACCGGTGAAAGTGACGCACACCAAATTTCTGTGACGTATGCAGATAAACTGTACTTTTTTAAGAGTTTTTTCTATATAATTTTTAAACGGTTTGGAACTTATTTTTCATAGTAGGTGCATTCAGTAGGCGACCCTCATAGGTACCTTCTGGTGCAATCAGAAACGAAATCCGACAAATATTTTTTGAGTTATGCTTGACGAAAGGTTTTTATTAGGCTTTTTTTTTAGTAGGACATGGCGTTAATATCCATCGTAGTAGTAAAGTGTCCGGACAGTAATATTTCGCTGAGTATTAGCCTTCGCTTCGCTCAGACAACGAGTATATGGCTGCTGCTTAAGACCGATATCTTTATATGGTACTACTGAAAACGTATCATATATATATATATATATATATATGTATACACAAATCTGTAGATCATGGGAAACGATAGTATCCCGAGTGATGCAGTTTAAGCCGATCATGTATACAGGGCTTCAAAAAGACTTTGAATATTTTTCCGGTTATAGATGGTAATAGCTGAAATTAAGTTCTCAAATGTGTTGTGCTTTAGAGATATCATTTATCATCTTATTAAACGGGGAAGATTAGCGTGACCGTCAACATATCTGGAGGTGTCGAATTCGATGGTCACGAGATTAGCCACAGTATTCTAAACGCGTTGGAATAGTTATCGTAATCTACTCTTGACGCATGATTTTCCTTTTTTACTTTCTTCTACCTTTACAAGAAGAAAGTATTGGATTCGTGAAAATTTTCGACTTCCGGTTTTCGACGGATTTACACGTTTTAGAATGCCCAGAACACGATTTGATGGTTTTTAGAAAATGTCTGTCTGTGAGTCTGTCTGTCACTCTGTCACTCTGTCTGTGAGTCTGTGTGTGACAAAAATTTTGTGGGCGCTCTATCTCAAGAACTAATGCACGGAAATTCACAAAACTTATTATTTAGTTAGACCTTGATATAAACTGGACCTGATTAGTTTTTGGGGAAAATCGCCCGACAGGTGGCGCTGCTATGCGGCATTTTTCACGATTTTTACAATACCTATATCTCAAGAACTACTGCACGGATTTTTATAAAACTTCAGATTCAGTTAGTCCAGGATATAGTTTGGTGCTGATTACTTTTTTGTGGAAATCGGCCAACAGGTGGCGCTGCTATGCTGCATTATTCATGATTATCGCAATAGCTCTAACTCAAGAAAAATTGCACGAATTTTCATCAAACTTCAGATTTCGTGAGTCCTTGATATAAGTTGGTGCTGTTTAATTTTTGGTGTAAATTGCCCAACAGGTGGCGCTGCTGTGCTGCATTTTCACGATTTTCGCAAGAGCAGTATCTCAAGAACTATTGCACGGATTTTCATCAAACTTCAAATTTAGTTAGTCCTTGAGATGAATTGTCGTATAAATTAGTGCTGTTTAATTTTTGGTGTAAATCGCTCAACAGGTGGCGCTGCTATGCTGAATTTTTTGCGATTTCGGCAATAGCTTTATCTCAAGAACTAACTCTTAGATTTTCAACAAACTTCAGATTCAGGTATACCTTGATATCATTTAGTGCTGTTTATTTTTAGTGTAAATCGCTCAACAGGTGGCGCTTCTATGCTACATTTTTCAGAATTCCCGCTGTAGCTCTATCTCAAGAACTAATGCACGAATTTTCATCAAACTTCAAATTCAGATATACTTTGATATGAATTGGTGCTAAATTCATGTTATTTCTTGCACTATTTAAATGATTTAATTGACGTGATTTATATAGAAGAAAGTTTTGTGATGGCCACAACATACTAGTTGTTTATGTTAAGCGACGGTGAGTCGTTTTTCGCATAAGAGCCTTTATTTATTTATTTTTTATTTTTCGCTCTTGCATCAATTAAAACAGAAGTATTATTTTAATTCCTAGTATCGTGTAATTTATTGTGTTTTATTATTGAGCATGTTAACAAAACATACCAAATCAAATTTATATTATTGAAATTTATGTCTCAATACTTTTTTCGTATTCTGTTATTTCTTTTTTAATCATCATTCCAACAAAACCATCGGTTTACTGAGTTTCTTCTACGAAAGTTCAAACCGGCGTTGTGACTGTTGGTGCTGCTCTATCAGGCGTGTAGGAAATAGGCTCCCAGAACCGATACTTTATCTTCCAAATAAAGTTGTAATTCCATGTGATGTAATGTATTCATACCGTCAATGTAAAAATAAGAATACATATGAAAAAGTCTAAGAGAAGTTAGCAGATTCATTTCTCTTCTTGCCGGTAAGAAAATGACTTTTAAAGGTTTACAAGATTTGCATAGCACAAAAATAAGTATTTTGTTTACTTTTCTTTCAAAAAATAGCTTCTCACCATCTTTGAGAAATTTTTTTTATAGGGTCAAAACTGGCTAATAGTGATTGAGATCAGTCCGAACTCATCTCAGGAGAAAAAAGAAAGAAAGTAAGAGAGCAGAAGAAGAAGCAAAAAAAAAAAAAAGAATATTTTCTGATATTCGAAACTTTTCTTAGAGGAAATTACCTGAAAGTTTCACGTGCCGACAGATCGTTTTCACATAAGCAGATTTTCTCCCCCCTTCTTCTTGCATTAGTTACAAGCATTGTTTTAATTCCACAATATCTTGTAATATATTCTAGCCCATTGTTGTGCATGTTAACCTAGACATACACAAAATAGAATCTATATCACAATCCCTTCATATTCATTTACTCTTATTCAATTTTTCTTCGTAAATCATCATTCCAACAAACGTCTTTTTATTGTACTTCTACGGAAATTCAACCCGGCATTGTGACCGTTGGTGCTCTACCAGGCGTGTAGGAATTAAGGCTCCACAACCGATGTTTTATCTTCAAAATTAAGTTGCTTTCATTGTGATGTAATGATAGTAGCAACGTAAAAATAAGAGCACGTGTAATGCTCAGCTTGAGGGCATTAAACTATTTTCTTTAGTTTGAATATGTTGTGGAGATCGTTTTCTGATGATGCCTTATGCGTATTTCAAGGTTTACAGAGTAAATTAACTTTTTTTCAAACGATATAAAGGCATATTTTTTTAGGTTTTCGGGGCATACTTTGTCGGAATATTTAAAATTGGAAGAAAGCAGCTCACTTTTATCATACTCTTTTATTTAACTAAACTTGTTTTTTGTAAGTAAAGATGGAATTTTGCAGTAGATTTTCAACCTACTTCCTGATGAAAATAATCTACAATGGTGTGCTTCCGTTGACAACATTTTAATATTTTTAAAACGTAATTATATATTAATACATTATTTTTAAGGCATTTGTCCATTAGCCCGCCGCAGGTGATAAATCGCAAAATATTCTCTGTAACTCGTATAGTTGTATTGTATGGGAGTTGAAAAAACGATGAATTTAGTTATGCGCCAAAAAACGCTCGTCGAACTATGCTAAAGCGATGCGAAACTGCAGCAATGAAATATTTTAAAGACTAAAAGGTATAGAATAAATTATAAATAAAAAATGAAGAGTGCTCACTCAGAAATGCACCCGAATTCTTTTGTAGAGCCCTGTATATTATTTAAGGACTTTGGTACACACTACATATTAAGCTAGAATTTAATTCATGTAAAAAATGCTTAAATCGACTTAAAATGCACTACCAATTGTAAAAGGCAGGCAATGTCTTTTATTTTTTACGTAGCTCTGTATATGGATATAGTTATATTCCACAAACTTCTATTGGTATACTAAATATAGTTCAGTCGAAAAATGCATAGCACAATTAAAAACTACCCTTAAGCAATTCCCTCCCATATTCAGTAACACTTACGAATTCCTTTGTGTAGTCCTGTATATGATCAATAGAATTTGCACACACACCACTTACTATGCAAAAATTTAATTAAACTTAAAAACACAAACCAAAGTTGAAAACACACTTACAACAATACAGCAATTATCGCTTTTAGCCAGTACTGTAATCGAATTATTTTGTGTGACCCTAATCATGTAAAAGAATAACAAATGAATAACAGCCTATATTCTACAAAAAGCATGTTTTAGTGCACTTCATAATTGCATATCAATTTATCAGAATGCAGTTGAAATGGTATTTTCCCATTGATTGTAATGTAACGGAATAGTTTTGACTGTCCTTGTAAACGAACTATAAATGCTACACATTTCATTTTCAATAATGATTGAGCTGTAGAAAACGTGACTAACATATAAAAATTACATGACAATCCGAGTATATTTACGATAGTTAGAGTACGTACGGCCTGACAATCCAAAGTCATAAACACTTTTCTACATGGAGGTAAAATTTAAAGAAGAAATATGACAAAAGTAGGGGGAAAGACCCGTACATAGAACGCAGTCATACGACAGATCCGAAAGGCTAGATTTATCAAAGTTTAACAATAAATTAAAATCGTATGCTATTCATTATTTTTTTTCTTTCTTTTGTTCATTTCTAGTAATAGATATTTATTTATTTATTAAAGTTCTTTATCCTCCTGAGATCTGACATCCATTAAAATGCATGTTTTATAATGTATTTTATTTCGCTCAGGTCTCAGGAGGATATTGGAAACATTTAGAAATACACAGTTTACTTCATCATATTATTATAAATTTTATTGCATAGCAGAACGTACATAAAACTTAAATGCCTTACGCACCTTTGAGAACAAGTCATCGTAGATCGTTAAAAAATGCTTAATAAGGAAATTAATTTGCTCATCGAAGCCGTAATTACACCAGTTAGAATAAAATAACAGCGAAGTTTATTTACAAGTATTTTTTTCTATCCAAATTTTTCATGCCGCCTTTTACTGAATAGTTCATTATGTCAAGAGAGATGAACTAGCGGTAATTGATAAAATAATTCATAAATCTGTTTACTTTTATTTTTTGCCAACCTAGCAAAAATGTTTTATTTCGCTTGAACAAGCAGAAAATTATTTTCGTGGTTCAAATTACCTGTCGTTAATGTTCTAGCATGCATTCTTGTTTTTTCCCATTTCCATTTCCGTTTGTGTAATTTATTTTAGAAAATGGTTGTTGATGTAGTTTAATGTTATTGATTTAGTTGTAGATGACCTAATCGTAATGGTTATTTTTGTATCATTAACATTCGAGATGTTGTTTATCATTTGGCTCTGTTAAGTGCGTAAGAAATGAGTTTTTTCTAACCCTCTGTTGTATTAACCACTTTCAGGCTTAATTTCTCTGGTGAAGGGCTATATACCAGGCTGTGCGTGTAAAATGCAGTGGTGTAGTCGTAAAAAAAACAGAGGATATACGTTCTAAGCAGAGGGTATACGCTCAAGACAGAGGGTATACCCTAGTGTATATATACTATAGCCTTCTTGAGAAACAGAGGGTATACGGAGTTCCTTAAAAAAATCCAGAGGGTATACGGCGTATACCCCAGTATACCCTCCACTACATCCCTGGTAAAATGTTTGTGTCATAAATCATTTCATAACTTCCGTGATATAATAGCAATGAATTTAAGGTCGTTTTAAAGGATTTACAATATTATTATAATATGTATAAAATAATATATAAAACGTGCACATTATATACATACACTGATATACATACATACATTATATACATAAAACTCCGCAATTTATTTTAAAGATTTATGATATTGATAAAAATGACTTCTACTGCTCAGTCCTGCAAAATCTTCACAGCCAGAACACATTAGCCTTATTCTTATAATGACGTAAGATGTGTAGTGAACGTATTGGTGTACGTAATGGTCACTGATTACTGACATGAGTGGACGTACGCAGCGTACGTCCTGGGAGTGAAGAGGTTAATATCTTTAATTAGAATTCTTTTGTTCAAAAGAGGAGACATTTTATATCAAAGTTCACGATATTTTTTCATACTTTATTTTTTCTCCATTTGCAAAGCCACGTTTTTTGCTTGTTAAAAGTTTATTAATAAATATTTATAACATTGTACAAGACAATATTTTAAGATATAATTATCATCCCCATAAAATAAAAAAGTTTAGAAATAACTAAATATATATATGAAGACGTGAGTTTCAAAACTAGCTTTATCCAAAATTGTAAAAATCGTGTTTTCTCTATCAATCTGTTCTATTGGTAAAACTGTACTTAAAAAACGCAACAATCTGCAAAAAAACTATTTTAATCCTGTATTTCTGCCATTGTAAAATCTTGGTTTACAATGAAAACCAATGAAGGCAGACGAGACGTTTTTCACGACTTCCCAAAATTTGATTTTCTGGATAAGGCGAGTTTTGAAACTCGCGTCTTCATATATACATAAATATGTAAACTTTGTCAAAATGCTTAAATAATCATACTAGTAATCGTATTCGTATTATCGTTTGCGCATGCGCAGATGAAAAGTATTTCATACAACTTTTCATATTTGATAAAATATTTAATATATTTATATTCCAATTACACTATATTGTTTCTACTACATTTTGCTAACTTTTCTGAAACTGGCTTTAAATTTAGTTGAAAACCCTGCCTTCATTAAAATATAATTCAAGTTTTCATTAGTTTCTCTTTTAAATATAATTTCAGTTTTTTATTTCCAGTAAATATTGTTTCTTTGTTTACTCATTAGTGATACTGAAATACATATATATATAAGTTTTCATATAAATTTATCACTAATAATTTTAATATGCACTGATATACGGGGTGTTTCAGCACAGCGGTTACAAAGTTTCAGGAGAGATAGAGTATACCTAGATGATGGGAAATCACTGGTCGGAAACGCTTTCCTGGTGCGGTAGTATTGATACAAAACACAAAAAAGGAAGGACACGAACAGAGTGAGAAAACATGTTTCTTATTCTTAGGACCACAAAAATGCTGGTCAGTGCTGAGAAAATACACATCGTGGCAGCTGCCGAGGAAGTCCGGGACACACCCGGTATTTTCGAAACCATTAGATCTTCCATGCGTCGGAGATGTGAGGCCTGCATCACAGCCCGGGGTCGTAATTTCAAAAACACCTTCTTTAATGACGATCGTTGTATCTCTTTTTCTTCTTATTTCTCAGTTTTTTGCTGTACTAAGAATAATAAACATGTTTTCTCACCCCTTTCGTGTCCTTGCTTTCTTGTGTTTTGTGTCGACACTACCGCGCCAGCAAAGCGTTTCCGACCATGCATTGCTATCTGATTTCCCATCATCTAGGTGTTCTCTATCTCTCCTGAAACTTTATAACCGTTTTGCTGAAGCACCCTGCATTCATGAAATCCATATACATGTACGTTCATGTTATATCGTTATAAAATATGCACTGTAAGGAAATTAGTTGGCTCACTGAAACCGTAACTGCATTAATTAAAATAAAACAAGAGAGAAATTCATTTGAGGTTTTCTTTACCTTTTCAATTCTTCATGTTGCCTTTTGCTGAATAGTTCATTATGTCAAGAGGAGATGAACTAGCGGTAATTCGTAAAGTAATTCATAAATCTGTTTACCTTTATTTTTCGCCAACCTAACAAAAATGTTTTATTTCGCTTGAACAAGCAGAAAATTATTTTCGTGGTTCTAATTACCTTTCGTTAACGCTTTAACAGGCTTTTCTTGATTTTTTTTTTCTCCCCATTTTCACTTGTGTTGGGGGGGAATTCTTGCTGATGTAGTTCAATGTTATTGATTGAATTCTTAAATGACACAACCATAATGGTTATTTTTCTAACATTATTACTTTGGTGTATTGTTTATCATTTGTCTCATTAAATGTACAAGAAATAAAACACCTCCGTTCTTACACTGAAAAAAAATGAAGTACTCAAAAATGAGTAAATCGATGTACTCATATCAAATTGAGTATTTTTGGATCAAAAATGAACCTATCTTTTTTCAATTTTGATCCATCACATGTTATCAAACCCAAACAAAACAGTAATTTTGTACCCTGTAATGATTTATTTATTTTATGCCGGCATAAAAGATGTTTATTAATGTAAATATTAAACTATGCACAGTATTTTAAAGTTATTTAAAAGTGCTTGAAAACAATGCTCTTGTCATAAAAATATTCGATTTGGCTATCTTGCTAATAATTTTGCTATTTTTCTTTAAAAATAATCAATTAAACATGTCTCGTTAATAATTGTTAACGGGAAATAAATGTCAGTACATTTTTATTTTAATTTGTAGGTTCAGGGGGCAGTACATAACGATTCATATATGAACACAACTATGGAATCAAAAATGAGTACATGTGTTTCTCAATTTTGAATACATTTGGCTCGGAGCTACTTTGAGTATGTGACGTATTTAAAATTGAGTACTTTTTACTCAATTTTGAGTACTCATTTTTTTCAGTGTATCTTGGTTACATTAATATCCATATGTATCTATGTCTGTATTTGTTTTTCATTTTTTTCTTTTTTTTTAAGAGTAAAAAATTTGTATCACAACTCATTGTTCTCTATTTGCTCTCCTTCCCCTCCCCTCCACACTCATTTTATTGTTGTTAATATTATTTGTTAATAGGAATTATGCTATTGATCTGTGAAAAAGGTTAAAAATCAGGTATGACGTTAGCATTCTATAACAAGTCTTTTAATGTTTGATTATCGTTTTCATTTGTTCAACGAGTTTAAAATAAATAGATAAAAAAGTGAGCTGAATAAATGCCAAAATGCTTAAGGGTGTATTCGGAAAAATATTTTTCCACCCTCAACAGCTCGAAATTTTCTGAGACATTTTCAGACTCATTTTTAAAAATAAAAACATGAAACTTGCTGGGGTGATTTTTGAAGAGTTGTATAAGGTGTCGTGTGATTTCATTTTTCGCTCAGTTAATTAGAATTTGATTTTTAAGCAATTATTTTCTCAGTATGACCATCTTTTTCATCCCCGGATCTCCCGCTTCCGGAAATTTCGGTTCAAAACGCCGATTTTGACAGCATTTTTGACAATATTTTCTGCATTTATCAAAAAATCGAGAAGCACAGCACATTATGTAGTTTCTAAATAAGAGAATTTCTTAGTTTGATGCGTTTGAGAGCAAAAATTAATTTAAAAATGAATCAGAAAATAAGCAGTTTGGATCAGAATACACCCTTAAATAATCGTTTGATTAGTATCAAAACTTTACTCTTAAAAATATACCGTATATACTCGCGTATAAGTCGAGGAATTTCTGACAATTTTCGGTAAGCAAATTTGGTTCCGGCCCAAGGGGCCCGGTTCAAATCAAACAATAAGAAAACCATTAATTATTCTCCCCCACCTCGCATCGGGAGAAAAACTAATCCTTTCTTTGAAATAGTGGATTTGCCTCGGGATGATCCATATAAGCATCCATTTTGTTGCCTGGATGGAGTGGAATTGGGTTTTTTAATTTATGTATCAGGTACACTTATGGGCACGCACATGTTCAAGAAATATGCGCCAATTCAGCTAATGTGTTAGTACTACGTATGCTTCTCTAATAAAAGGGACTCATTCTGTAATCTTTCTGAGAGAATTTTTTTTTCTTTTCTGATACTTTTTCTTTGTAAATAACTATATGCGTTAACTAAGTGCTATCTATTTTCATATGGTGACAAATTTCATAAATAAATGGTACACTATCAAGTAAATCTGAAGATATTAAAGTGCAGTCGAACAAAAGAAAGAAAGAAGGAAAGAGATACATTTTAATCACCCCATTGTACAATAATAAAAAAAAAAGGAATAGGCAGTTTTCTAGTTCCGATTCTTTAAACAACACCGACTTCATTGGTGTCAGATCTTTAATCATACAATAGTCAATTATTTGTTACTATATAAGCTTTTAAAAGCACAAAGGCTGTTTGCTCTTTTCCAAAATGCATTTCAGTTGAAAGTGGAATAATCTGGAAGCACTTTTAAGCAAATGTCAACTTCATGTCATTCATCGGATTGTTCCGACAACCTCTCAATGTGGCAAATATTGCTGTCGTTAGTTTATTGACACGCGATTAATAAATAGCGACTTATAAGCTTACAAAGGGTTTCAAATGCTTTTCTTGGAGAATATAGCAAAAACAAAATTTCACTTCCGGCTGTAAATTCTTAAATCTATAACCTAAATACCCCAAGGAAAAAAAAAAAAGTCTAATTAAAAAAGCAATACATTTCTTTAAAATGTACTTCAAAACAGTAATGTGGCATGAATTGCCAAATATAATAAGGAAGGGTGAAACGAAGTTAATTTTCTCTCTACATACATGAAATATTTTTTAGGTAAAAAAAAATTGATTCAGTTGATTTTTGATTCAGTTATCTGTACATAAATTTACACACGTACAAATCTGTATAAATCATGTATTCTTCTACATTAACAACATTCATTTGTCACGTATTTTTTAGTCACCGTAAGTATGTCTTTAAAAAACTATAAATATGCGATTTTTTTTTTTTTTTTTTCAATGCAGATGCAATCTTCTGTTAAGCATGCGATAATAAAACATATATATTGATTAAGCACGTTTTAGTCGAATATAGTTTAATTGAATATTCTGTATCATATAAATATATCAAACTGTAATGCTAAAATAATCTGTATCATATAAATATTACATAAACTATAATGCTAAAGTTTTATTATTTTCATAATAATGCAGTACTTAGCATTATATGCTAAATAATTAGTATGAAAATAATTAAGAGCACAAGCGAAAACTGATAAAAGTGAAAACGAAGCATTTTTTTCAAACTCAGTTTAGAACTTAAAATTTTGAAACGAAAAAACTCATAGATTAAATCAACAATTCAGTGTGTAAACCAAACATTTCAACTAGAGATCGACCGAAAATTCGGTTTCGTTCTCGTTTTTGGCTCAAAATCGGAGTTTCGTTTTCGGCGAAAATGTTGCCAAAAATTCGGCCTCACCGAAACTCGTCCGAAATTATTTTTATTCCAAAAAGTCTCGTTTCTTCCTTTGGAAATTTTCAATATAACTCATTGATTTGAGCATTATCGGCTCAAATGAGACACTCTTTATTTATTGCTGTATATTTCACTGTTTATAATTATCAGTCATGACTGACTCAACATGTGAAATAAAATATAAAGCAAGTAATACATGCATGACTAAACTTTGAAGACGCTTTTCACAAGCTCATTAAAAGCTGCAGACTTAACAGTAATAGATTTGAAACCGCAGAAGTGTTTCGAATACCCGTTGAATATAGTATAACGGAATAATATTACTATATTACAGTATAGCAGATTATCATTTACAAAAATCTTTGTAAAAGGTAAATCGAGGTATGTATACCTAAAACATTTTTTAATTAGATGAAATTCATATAATTAGAGACTGATTTAATTATATTTTATTTTATATGAAAATAAAAAGTTTTGGCCAGAGGCACAGAGAGCCAACTATGGCCACACGTATAATAATTACACGTATAATACACTTAAAAGTTAACACTTTCAAAACACTAAATAAAATTCTAAAAGTCTAAAACTTACAAGTTTCAGCTACCCTGTGGCCATCATCAGGGTCTTACTTCAGTTAAAAAGAGAAAAATACTTATTAGTTTGTAGAATTCAAAAGTTTACTTTTGAAACTTGTAGGTTTTAGACTTTTAGAATTGTATTTAATGTTTTGAAAGTGTTAACTTTTAAGTGTATTATACGTCTTTTAATAAATCTTTTTAATTATATTTGTGCGTTAATTTCAAAACATAATAATCCTTCAATTTATTTAATTACACATATAATTAACCAATAATTATGTATGTATTAATTACTTTAAAAAAATAGGACATTTTCGTTTTCGGCCGAAAATAGTAAGATTACCAAAGTTCGGTTTCAGTTTTTGTTTCGGTCTTAAAAACTCGTTTCGGTCAATCCTTAATTTCAACTAATATGTATAAAATTCAAATTGGATACTTGCTGAGACAGTCATAAATACGTTTTTATTATTAACAACACAAAACTGGCAAGCGCGTTTTTATATAAAAAAAAAATTACGAAATCTAATAGCGTTTTTCTTTTTCTTATAAAGGCAAACAAAGTGACAGAAAAGGGTGTCACAGTTGGCGATTTGAACGGAAGTTACCAAAAAAGTTGTTATAAGAGAGTAAACACCTGTAACTCGATTAAGTATATTTTTTGAAAAATGAAAAATAAAATTCGATTCCAAATCACTTGCATTCCTGCCCAGTTTCACGTTTTTACGTTAAAAGAAAGTCTGTGAATGTGCCGGAAAACCATTAGTTTAAAAACACCTTGATTCTTAAAAGTAAAAGCAAAATGTAGATATTGCTTGCCTGCGCATTTTAAAACGTCCTTTATAAACCGACTAGAGGTCTGCCCGGGCTTGGCCCGAGGCCCGTACCCTGCCCGGCGGAATGAAGGCGAATTTTCAAACGGGCCGGGCCTGCAGAATTAAGACAATTTTTTCAACGGGCCAGGCCGGCAGACAAAATAAACGGGCCGGGCCAGGCCGGCAAAAAAATTGAACGGGCCTGCAGGGTCGGGCCGGGTCGATAAAAAAATTAATCGGGCCTATCGGCCCGATATAAGAATTCAAGTGAAGCAGATAAAGTACGAGCCATTTTCAATGAATATGATTTTCTCGAGAAGTATAAATGTGCATCACGAGCCGATGCGAGTTTAACAACATCAATACAGAAATATAACATGTCCATCGTTGAGATCGGCTTCGTACAGTTACTAGATGTCTGACTCCGGGTTTAATTTTTCTCAGCAGACTGGTGCCGGGACGAAACTGGTCTTAATCGATCTCAGGATGTGTAGGATAGGCATTATGTTTTGTAAGATTATTAATAGTGATAATGAACTTCTGTTAAGGGTGTTCTTAAATCCAAAAGGACAACTTTCTGACATAAGTTTTAATTTATTTTTGCTCGAAAATGCATGAAACAAGCTGGTGTTGTTGTTCAAAAACTAAGTAATTGAGCTGGTTTTTTCATTTTTTTGCAAACGCAATAGATCTTTCAGAAAAGAGTGTCAAAGTGGGCGTTTTGAACCGAATTTCCGCGCGAAGGGAGAAAGAGCACTCAAGAGCGGGCGAAAAACGTGTTTGTCACGTGATCGAATTCGCTTATAACTCAATAGGTAATTGATTGATCAAAAAATGGAAAAAACAGTTCAATTCCAAATCGCTTTCATGGCCAGGCTTTCCAATTTTATATCTTTCCGTTAAAAAATGAAATTGTAAATATGTCAAAACGTTTTGCGCTTGTTGAGGAGAGCAGTTAAGAATAGCCTTAACAGTATCTTTGGAAATATACCTTAAGGTGGTTCTCATAGTCACTGCTCAACAATGCGAAACTTTTAGACACATTTTCTGACTCATTTTTAACTATAAAGGCATAAAATTGACAAGCCTGATTATTGAACGCATTTGGAAACGAATAGCTTTCTCCATACTTGATAAATTATAGAGATAAAGGAGATTCTTGTCACGTGAATGTCACGTTTTTCTCTTTTCCTGTGCTATCGCTTGCGGAAATTCGATTCAAAACGCTAACTTTGGCAGTATTTTCAGAAAGATATATTGCTTTTATTTATTAAAAAAAAAACGACATTTACATAGTTTCTGAATAAGAATACCCGACAATCTTATGCGTTTCCAAAAAGAAATGAATTCATAAATGTGTCGAAATGTAGCTCCTTCGGATTTGAGAAAAGCCTTAAAAATGAGAGAAATATTTACACAAATCTACTTTTTATTATACAGCTTCAAAAATTATCATGTTTTTAATCCTTTATTCTGAACTACATTCACTGCAAATAGAAGCGTCTTAAATTTAGACACATATGTGACTGAAAAAGAATTTTAGACACTTAAGTGTCTTAATCTGAAAATTAAGACACTATAGATGTCTTAATTTAAGATACATAAGCGTCTTACTATGACCATGGTGTAAGCGAACTGAGAATAATGTCTAAAATATCCGCAAACGTCTTATTTTAAGACACTTCATTGCTTTAAACGTGTCTTAATTTAAGACGTTTTGATTCTTCCGACGCAATAACCACCAGGGGGCACTGGGGCACTGCCAGTCGCGCATGCGTTTTAGATGTCTTCGTTCAAAGTTGGTATACGTTGTAATTCAAACGAAGTTTGTTTTTATGTACGCATGTATTTTAATTCTTTTTTCGCGGAATGTGAAGTTCTGTGATTTAAATTCGTATTCACTTGGATTATTTATTTATTGAATACATACATCTGACGTGTGTGCTTGACATCAAATGTCTCTTAGAAGCTGTCGTCCATATAAGGGCGGGATAGACACAGAACAGAAGTAGACGACGGTTGAAGATTACACCCGGAAATTCTACAAAGCGTGTGCAATGGGCTTAGTGTTAACTCGTATTAATTTATATCAATAATATTGTGTTATTCATCTTCGTCCTGTCGAAGCTGGCAAAAAAAAAAGAAACTTTTGTCTGGCGGGCCCTGTTTTGAGGATGAAACATCTCATTCTTTAAATATGGCTAGTCGGATGTATTATGGGATTACCTTTTAAACTGATGAAAGTCTTTCTCCCTCACTGTGGTTGTGGTAGTTTATAAAATTTCAAATCGAGGAATTTTTCTTACCTCTTGCAGCAACTCAAGTAAGTTTCTTTATAGTAGTAAAATTAGTGTATTTTATGATTTTATTTATTGTACTAAACAAAATCTTGCATGAAATTTAATTAGTTTTGAATCTGTTCGCAAAAAACCCCACTAATTCTAGAAGTATATATTTTTAAACTTATGACGTTCTTTTTTATTACGAATTATATATTCAATGTCAGTTCTTAGTTTCAATGGATAATTTTTATCTCGCAGTAAAGGACGGCCACAAGGAAGTAAAGAAAAAAAAAACTTTGAAAGATGACCTAATGCTTTCTTACTTCCTGGCATAAAACCGCAGATTAAAAAAAGATAAATAAAGTAAATGAGACTCGTCTATTATATGAAGCTGCCTGTAAAAATATACATATGTATTTGATTTGCAATCAACTCTAATACTGATTTTTTTTATTATTTTTAATAAAAAAGTAATTTGAAATTTATAATGGGAAAATCAAAAACCTCTAACTAGATTTCGTATTTAAAATTGTGGTAACTTTATTTATATGCACTTATACGAAAAATACAAAAATGACAGATGTTACTGTATATATTTAAAACGAAAGAAGTTTGGAAACCATAAGTTATTTTTTCCTCATGTTTTTAATATAGAATATGTACTTATTTGTTTTTATTGATAGTTGAATAGCTTTTGTGAGTACCCTCTGATCTACATAAAAACTTGCCCATGTGGAAATATAAATTTTTTAAAAACATAATTTTTAAATAAGTATTTTCATTTTTTTTTTGGGGGGGGGGGAGGGGGGGATTTTGCATGAATTTTTGTAAAGCTGATATCTTAAATCTTGCACTGATTGAAAGTTTTGAACTTTTAGAGTAGGACAAGTTTAAAAACGCAAATATATTTAACAAAATACCAAAGTCATTTTTTCCCCAATGTTATTAAAGTAGAATATTTATTTATTTATTTTCATTATTCACGACTGTACATTACGACTGTAGTGCCCCCAAATTTGATGTGCAATATTTGTAAAACTTATATTTTAAATCTGTTTCGAAATTGTACTGATTATAATCAATATTTTGAACTTTTAAAGTAAAATAAGGTTAAAAACAAAATAAATTAAAAAATTCTAATATTTAGATAAATATTTTTTGTTTTTTAATCTTGTTCTACTCCTGAAGTTCAAGATATTGATTATAATCAGTACAATGTCGTAAAAGATTTAAATTATCAGCGTAACGAAAATTGTATACCAAAACTGAGAGCACCAAAAAAAATCAGGCTGTATTGGGGGGGGGGGGAGGGGCAGGACCACAGCCAAATATTTTTCCAGGATTCAACGTGGTCAAACATGGCTACGTATGATGCTTACAAAAAAATGGATGCGATTCAGACGTTTGAAGTGTCTGAAATTCAGACATTTTAAAATGTCTGAAAATTGAACACTCCATTTCAGACACTTAAGTGTCTGAATTTCAGACATTTTAATTTAGAGTGTTAATCTTTTAATGAATCCTTATTTGAATTTTGAAATGTCAGTAGAGACGATGACTAAAACACTGTAAGTAATCGTTAATGTTTACTGTTATGTGTTTTCTGTTTTGCGAACACATAGTAATCTAAAATATACTGTAAAATGTTCCTATAAATATGTATGTAGTATTCATTAAAAGAATCTTAATTGTATGTCGAGAAAAACGGACTTTTTTGTAGAAACTGAGTCGGGCCAAACTTCCAATTTTTATACCGGGCCGGGAAAAGATAGCTTTCGTTGGGGCCGGGCCTGGAAATTCCGACCCGTGCAGACCTCTAAAAACCGACTGGAGTAAAATGTAAAAAAATATATATATCTTTTTCAATTGTTGTTATTTGAACATGTGTGCGTATCTATCGGTTCGGTCCCTTCCTAATAAATAACTAAATAATTGTCAAATGTTAAATGTAATTCCTTCCAGCCAATTCTAATAAGCTCCTTGAAAAGCTAAGAAGGAATTAATTCTTAAAAATCAATGATGGTTTTAGAAAAATAAAAGTTCCCTTAGATTCAAAAAATATATATATATTTTTTTTTTCGAATAAAAGAAAATTTTCTTTATTTATTTTAATTCACCGACAAAAATACAAAATTTAAAGTTTTATTAATTAAACAAGTTTTAAAAAAGTTTTTCTCTTAAATAATAATTCAAAGTTTTTTTTTTAATGTACCAGAGGCTGCGCCCGTTACGAGCTAAGTCCTCAAAACCCTGTCCAAATCTCGCCGGATTGTTAAACATGGTAATTTGAGTTGTTTCAAAAATTAAAATCTGATTATAGTAGATTGAACGATATTCCACAAATGAAAATGTAGTCATATTTAAAGGAATATTGTAACACATGAAATTGGTAGATTTTTTCATGCAGATACTATGCGATTGAGTGTTTTCCATTTTTTAATAAAAGCAAAAGATCATTCATAAAATACTGTCAAAGGAAAACCTGTCGTCACGTGGAAAAAATCGCTTATAAATACATAAGTAACACATTGATCAACGATTAGTAAACACTATTCGATGCCAAATCGCTTCAGTAGTCATGCCTGCAAACGTCATGCTTTTGCATTTAAAAATATGTCCATAAATATTTAAAAACTCCATGTTGTCGGAGGGACATATTTCTTTGATAAAGTCCTTAAAAGGTGACATAATCTTAGATTTCAGATTAGTTCGGATGATGAAACTGACACCATTTTCAAAAGAAAAGATCATTTTCATATATGGAACAAGTCATGATATGACTGTGTGATTGCGTCAGTATAATGTCATATTCAATAAACTTTAGCTTGCATTTAAAGTTCCCAAAATTTATTAGTTTATTTCTAAATTTCTTTTCTTCTATCCCTTGAAATCAAAATTACGCAATAAAACTAAAATCTGAAACATTTAAAAATAATTGATGGATATGATGCACTAATCTTAAACGCACAGACAATTCTGTTGGTGAAAATGACATAAATTCCAAAAAGAAAAAATGCCTTTTCATCCAAAAAAAAAAAAAAAAAAAAATGTACATCAGCACAGATTGTTTAGAACAATATTTTAATTAAAATTGTATTATATAATTTTCATATTCCACTATAACGAAGTCTTTTTAAAGAAATATACTTGATAAAACCTCTCAAAAAGAAAAAAAAAAAAAAAAAGCAATTTAACAAATTACAACGACCGTTTGGAAAATGATTTTTTCGAAGACTAAAATTTAAGACATAAAAAATCGCACGGAGTTGATCATACATTACGTACGCCATGAATTAAACATTCACATTCCTGGACCCATCATGAACAAATTTTAAAAGAAATTTCAGTTTTACAATTTTCAGTACTGTAAATGTTTAAACTTCTACGGAGCTGGTCATACATTACGTACGCCATGAATTAAACATTAATAGTGTTATTACACATAAAAATTGCAAGCGACAAAAATCGCCTGCGACTCGTCAGATTTCGTGAAACTTATGTATTATCCACCTGAAACTTACGTATTATCCAAGCATTTCATTGGATGTTCGGGAAAAGGCTTTTCCATCGTCCGATTTCCAAGAAATCTGACGACCCATTTTAAATGAAATTTCATTCTTAAACTTCTAAACATCCCACAATATTACTTTTTACACCGTCGTATAGAGAAAAAAAATGTACTTTTAAATGTAATTTGTTTGGAAGCTGTATCTCAATTTGTTTCTGAGTTATTAAATTTTTTTTCTAGTTTTTATTACTTTTTTGTCATAGTAGCAACAGAAGTATCCATCTCTGTTGAAAGTAAAGGCAAATTACAGATTACTGTATAGACCAATCAGAAAACGAATAAAATGCTGATTCAACCAATAAAAAACTCCAGATGTGCTTTTGATTTCCTACCCTGACGAGGACAATAACCATTTTTCAAAATAGTTTAAAAAAAAAAAAAAAAAAAAAAAAAAAAAACTTCACGGATCGTAATTTTTGCAAAAACTTTGTGGCAGAGTTTAAATAAAAGGGGACAAAAAGCTAAAATATCGTTTTTTTTTTTTTTTTTTTTTTTTTAAGAAACACTACAGCAAGGAGTGATAGCTAATGTTAAACCTATGGGAGCTTCTTTTCGTAACTTCTGTAAAAACATTGTGGCAGAGTTTTAATGAAACGAAAAAAAAGGCTAAAATGTATGTTTAAAAAAGAGCGAAACATTACAGACACAGTTTTTTTTTACTTCAAGAACTTTTTTAAATTATTGTATTCCATTATAATGTAGTATTTTTAAAGAAATGTAGTATTTGATAAAAGTAGTATTTGATAAAAGTTCTCAACAAAAAAGAGAAAAAAAAATACTTCACCAGGCTACAAAATGGATGCCCTGATATATCCCTGCAGATTAATCGAATGCGTTAATCCAAAGAGGAAAGCTCCCCGTTCCTTCACTTGACAGCCCGACACCACCCATCTTGACCTTTGAGGGGAGAGAGCGAGCAGCGTGGGTTTCCACGAGCAAATTTGGGGGGTTGACTTGTACGCGAGTCAGTTAAAAAAACAAAAACAAATACTTCGAATACTGCAAAATTATATTTTTATGTGCATTTTTAATGTGTATGAATAAAAAAATAATATATAAAATATGCAAATAATAATAATTTATCATTTAAAAAAATTCCAATGATTTGGTTTTGTTTACTTACTGCCTTTTCGCATTGACAAGTGAAATCTTTGGTTTGATTTTGTGCAAAACTGAAGTAAAAAGTTAGGGGGTCGACTTATACGCGGGTTTTTTATTTTTTCCAGAATTTCCATTCGAAGGTTAGGGGGTCGACTTATACGCGAGTATATAGGGAATGGTACGTATTTAAAAAAAGGGAATGGTTCGTTAATTTTGTAGTTTCTATGTTTATTATGGTCCTCATGAGATTTGTTGTCCTTAGCACTGTATTGAAATATTTATATTATATTGATATAAATTTAAGTCACTTTCATTGATTTACTTCAATATATATCGATTTAGAATGGTGGACGTTATTACAGTTTGGTATTTGTAACTATCAGTATAAAGAAATGTTGTAATTTGTTTATATATACCCCCTCCCCCACCATTTTCTAAAGTACATTTAAGATTTAAACCATTGAATTTATTGTGTGCATAATAAAAACATACTTTTATATCATAATTGTAACTTAATTTAAATTATTATTAATTTACTTAATATTTAATAAAATAATTATAAATAATTATAAACATTATAATATAGCTGAGTGATTATTATTGATATTTAGTTGTGCTTTTTTAGTATGATATTGTTGTGTTTTAAGATGATTTAATTATTTTTTATATTAGAAATAATTTAAATATGCAATTGTTCTAAAGTTATATCTGGTATTTACATTATTTACAATAGATGACACCACTATAAATTATTTTATTTCAAGGTGATTGTGTTCTTTTAATTTTATGAAGTTCCGCTAGATGGCAGGATTAAATAATTATTTATTTAGTTCTAAATAATATTGTTGCCACATTTTTTTTATATTTTAATATTTCTCTGAGTTATTGCCCATGTAATTTTAAATAATTTAATTCTTTATATAATTTTAATAATAATTTATTCCAGGATCCTTTAAATGCATATAATAATTTTTATTATAGACTATATATGTTAAATACAATTATAATATTTATTAGAAGTTGTGTATTTTCTGCACACTGTGATGTTTTGCAACCGTAAGAATTCGATTTTAACTGTTCCATTAATTAGGTGGGACTTTTGCTGTGCTAATTTTGATACTAGTTCGAGTTGTTATAAGGTCATTGCAATTCTCTTGTTGGGCATGTCTTTAAATTTAAATGTTTCTATGTATTCATATTGTTCATTATTACGGATCTTGTATTGATTATTATTTTTTTTTTAATTCAATTTATCTATCATGGTAAATTTATGCTTTTTGGTGTGTGGTCGATTGGGTACATATGGAATCTAATTTTTAGCTTAACGCTGGATTCTATTACAGAAATCGACTATGCTTTTGCTTATATTGGTATTTCATGTACCCTTGGAAAAGTCAAATGCTACATAAGCTTCCGGCCGCATCCTTCAATTTGATCTATTATTTGTTTACAATATGTCTTTTAATGGTTCAACATTATTTTGCTGGTTTTTGTTTCTTATGTCTTTAATAAATTATTTTTTCAAAATTTGGTGGTTTTTCATATGTTTATATGGATTAATCGCATGCAATGTGCTTGACAATTAGTGGATATTGCTTAATTTGTATTACTTATACAGAGTTCATCTCTGTATTTTGTATAATGTTACAGTTGTGATTGGATGCTAAATTTATTAATTTATTGATTTAATTATCGTAATTGGAATAGATGATGATTTGTAATTATATTATGGTTATATATATATATATATATATATAGATAGATAGATAGATAATAGATAGATAGATAGATAGATAGATAAATATGAAGAAAAATGAATACCGTATATGGAATTCCTTTTTTCTTCATATTTTGTTTTTCATTCTATCATTACTGATATTGATATATTTTTAAAGAAAATAATACTTCCTCGTAAATATAAAGAATATGACATCAATATTTATCTATCTATTCAGGAAATCCATAGGCATGCATTTTTCAAATCCGTGTTAGATCACTATAAAATGTTAAGAAACTGGTGTGATACACAAAAAAAGGCAGAAAGAAAACTTAATAATATCTAAAAAATAAGAAATAAGCGTATTCTTATCTTTATGGTGTTTTTAAGGTAAGGGTTTTTTTTTTCTTTACCTTTATCCATGTTAGATTGTTAAATATATATATATATTTATAGGGAAATTAATTTGCTCATCGAAGCAGCAATTTACATTAATTAGATTAAAATAACAGCGGAAGTTATTTCCAGTTTTTTCTTTACCATTTTTCATACTACCTTTTGTCGAATAGTTCGTTATGTCAAGAGGAGATGAACTAGCGATATATTTGGTAAAGTAATTCATAAATCTGTTTACCTTTATTTTTCGCTGCCTAGCAAAAATGTTTTACCTTGACTGAACAAGCAGAAAATTATTTTCGCGTTTCTAATTACCTGTTGTTAATGTTTTAACATGCTGTTCTGCTTCTTTTTTTTTTTTTTCATTTCCGTTTGCGTTTGTGTAGTTTGTTTTAAAAGAATGCATGTTGGTGTGGTTTATTGAGAGTGATAGAATCGTAGATGATACAATCATAATGGTTATTTTTACAACAACAATTCTTTAGCACGTTGTTTGTCATTTGTCTTTGTAAGCGTATAATAAGTAAAAAAAATTAATTCTTCTCTTTGGTTAGGTTAATCTCTTAAGGCTCCTGTCCCCGCCGGCGAAGACACTCACAAGCTAATGCTAATCCTACGGGGAGGGAATTTTCTAATATCTCGTTTGAATTTCGACATTTTTATTTTTATTTTTATTTATTTATTTTTATTTATTTATTTATTTATTTATTTTTTTTTTTTTTTTTTTTGCATTGGATAGCCGAGATCCGTCTCTACATCGCACCTTTTTTACTTTTTCTATTTTGGTCGCAGATATTTTTTAGAATGGCACTTTAATTTTCAGAAACGGTTTTGAAAGTGAAAGTAACTTTATAAAAAAATAACTGCGACCAAAATCAAAAAAGTAAAAAGGGTGGCATGTAAAGACGGACCTCGGCTATCCAATGCAAAAAAAAAAAAAAAAAAAAAATATATATATATATATATATATATATATATATATATATATATATTTAAAAATGTCAAAATGCAAACGAGATATTAGATAAATCCCTCCCCATATGATTAGCATTAGCTCGTGAGTGCCTTTGCCGGCAGGGACAGAAAGTTTTCAAACATAAAAACATGATACTTGAAGGCGTGATTACTGTAAAGGTTTGTAATTGAACAGTTTTTCTACTTTTCAATAAATGACTTACATCTTGAGTTATAAGTGATTGCTGTCTTAGGACGGCAATTTTTTCCTTTCATGCGTTGTCGCGTCCGAAAATTCCGATTCAAAACGCCAACTTTGACAGTATTTCCTGAAAAATCTCCTGTCTTTACCGACGAACGAAAAAAAGAGTACATAAGAGCACATAAGAGTTGAATAAGAGCACATGCCAATTCGATACTTTTGAGGTCAAGATTAATTTTAAAAATGCATCAGAAAGTAGGCAGTTTGGATTGAAAAACAAGCTTATTTTTTTTATTTGAAAGTATATTTAATGTTATTGAAATATTGAAGACAGCAAAAATAAAGAATTATTTTATAAGAATGTTTTTACGGGACGATTATCATTTTCATAAATTCAACAAGCTAATTAAGAAATAAGTAGACAAATAGGTAAACGAAATGCTTATCAAAATGCTTATGTAGTTATATTACTCGTTTCGCATCATCAGTCTTTGCAGTGCAACTTGCGTTTTTCCTTAACTCCTGCGGGACCATGGGTGCATATTATGCATCTACAAAAGGTGCTTACAGCACTTGTTTTTGGTATCAGCAAATGAAAAAAGTTAAATTTGCGTTATTTAATTAAGGCATTTCCTTGATTAATGACTTAATTAAAGTTAACTATTTAACAAAAAGTGGTTTCAACGGAATGAAATGCATGCAACAGATACTGTTCCCGAACGGGTTAATACGTATTTCAATTAACCATTGCCAATATTGAATTTTCGTAACTGTAACAGAATGTATTTCTGCATAAATGGGCATATTCATGCACTTTTCAAGTCCACAAAAAATTACTTTTTAAAGAAATTAATTTGCTCACCATTGCAGTAATTAGATCAGTCAGAATAAAATAACAGCGAAATTTATTTGTAGTTTTTTTCTCGTCATTTTTCATGTTCCTTTTTACTGAATAGTTCATTATTTCAAGAGGAGATAACTATAATATAGAAGGATATTTTTATAGTAGTACATGATAAAATAGTACATAAATCTGTTTACCTTTATTTTCGCTAACCTAGCAAAAATGTTTTATTTTGCTTGAACAAGCAGAAAATTATTTTCGCAGTTTTAATTAATTACCTTTTGTTAATGTTTTAACACGATTTTCTTGTTTTTCCCCAATTTTTATTTCCGTATGTGTAGTTTACTGCAGAAAAAGCTTGTTGATGTAGTTTGCTGTTATTGATTTAACTGCAGATGGCCCAATCATAAGGAATATTTTTGTAACATTAATATTTAAGGTGTTGTTTATCAATTAAAGTTGTTTATCAAGTGTATTATAAATAATAAACCCCTTTTCTCTCGGTTGTATTAATTTCTATAAGCGATATTTTTTGAAAGATCCCAAATTATATAACATGGTTCGCATTAATTTTTATTAATGCGTTTTAGCTTTCTGTATTTTCTTCTTTTAATTTTTATAATTTTTCTGTATTGTTTTTTGAAAAATATATTGATGAAAAAAAATCGTAAATATGTTTATTCGATAGCGACTATATGCATGTCTTCTAATCGTGATAAATAGTTTTGAAGAATGTTTACCACTTAAATTTCACAACAATAAATTAAGGTAAGAAAAGATCGCTTACCTTTTAGTCTTCTGCTGAACGTCATATATCAGACTTAATTTTCG
Source organism: Maratus speciosus (assembly GCA_963932465.1). NCBI lineage: Eukaryota > Metazoa > Arthropoda > Arachnida > Araneae > Salticidae > Maratus > Maratus speciosus. Next base: position 470,408,831 of record OZ010795.1, read on the forward strand.
ATGTATCATTCAGGGATTGATTATAATTGGATTAACTATTTCATTGTAGCCAGGGTTATCTATCACAGGTTACTCCATAAAATTGTATGTTTGTGTGTGTGTGTGGGGGGGGGGGACTTTATTCTGCAACGCTACTAATTTAAGAAAAATTAAAAAAATTAATTTCTAGGATACAAATATATTTGGAGCATAAAATTAGAGCTCCTTTCACAGTGAAATTTATTATTATTGAACTTTCGAAGCTATAAAAAATAAAGAATAACGTTGCTTTTAAAAGGAATTTTTATACTATTACTTGAATCTTGAATTACCATATTAAAAATATGCAAATAAATTAGTAAGCTAAATATATTATTTGTATTAAGGTTCTTTTTATAATGTAACTCCCGCTTTTTTGTTTATGTATTTTTTTTTTTTTTTTTTTTTTAATAACATTAGGATATTTTAAAAGAAAACAGTATTTTACCTTCAAACTCACCTTTATAAATCTCATCGGTGTACGTCGATACTTATTTTCTAGTCCATGTTACCTCGTTCAAATATTGCTTTATAAAGAAATTAATTTGTTAACCTATGCAGTAACAAGGTTATTTAGAATAAAATAACATTGAAATTTATTAGCAATTTTTAAAAATCTCATTTATAATGCTACCTTTTAATGAACAGCTCATTATGTCAAAGAGATGAACTAGCGGTAATTGGAAAAGTAATTTATAAATCTGTTTATCTTTATTTTTAGTCAATCTAGCTAAAATACGTTATTTCGCCTGAACAAACAGAAAATTATTTTTATGGTTCTAATTACCTTTCATCAATGCTTAACATGTTTCTGTTGTTCTCTTTTCACCATTTCTATTTCCGTTTTTATTATATTTATTTAGAAATTATTTTTTCGTGTGTTGTGTTATTGATTGAATATGGGAAATAAAAATGTGTTATAATAATAGTTATTTTTTAAAATACAATATTTAAAAATGTCTATCTTTCTCGGTACTCCGAATTTATAAATAAAAATTATCTTATTACCGTCTGTATAGCTTTATCTTATTACCGTCTGTATATAGCTTTATCTTATTACCGCCTGTATAGCTTTATAATAAAAAAATATTTTTAGATGATATTTAATATTACTTAATGGAATTTAAATATTATTACTATTAATTATAATGTTATTTTTATACGTTATTAATTTTGATTGATTATTATTTTGCTTCATAAGTTTATAATAAATAATAATAATAATTTCAGGTTAAAGTTTCATAAATAATTTTTTAAGGGCAGCTGGCGAATTCGTAAAAAAATCGTTTTATTTATTTATTTATTTATTTAATATTGTGAATCTTTATTTTTCCCCTTTCGAATGGCACATTATTTTTCTTTCTGCGACAACGAGAATTTTTACTTCTGTTTATATCAGGGATGGCGAACCTATGCCACACATGCCGAACTTGACACGTAAGAAAACTTCTCAGGCACGCGGAAAAACTTATAAATTATATTCAGTTTATGGAGAACAATCCATTTTGGGGGTTTTTTACATGGTTTTTTTCTTACAAAAAATATAGTTTTGGTTAACTTTCGAATGAATTAAGGTATTATAAATATCATTGAAAGCACCCTGTAGCGTCATTTTTCTCGCCAAATCATTTGACGATAGTGTTTTCCAGATCATTTTCTCCTCTATCAAATTTCAAAGTTTTTATTTTTTTTTTAAATTGAATTTTAAGCGATAGTTTGCATAGTAATATACCTAATTGACACACTTCTTCTTCAGATTAGGTTTTATTTTATTTAGATTTAGAAGTTTTAAGTCATTTTAGGTTTTATTATATTTAGGTTTTAATTTTGTAAATTGAATTTTAACCGCTAGTATATAAATAATTATGTATCTATTGAACCTTCTTCTACCTGAAGAACTAAAAACTACCAGATTATGAAGTATACAATAAAAGAAAAACTCATTTATAGATTATTAATACGGAATTCGATGCGACATGGCTATATTATTGAGTAAATACAGCATAATAAATAAGTTAGGAATTGAATTTAGTATGTGCAAAAATACTTAAGTAAACGTTCTATAAAAATTAATTATTGATTTTATCTAAGTTAAAATGTTTCTGGCACGTTAGAATGCTGGTACATAATAATTTGGAAATTTTGCCACGCATATTCAAAAAGGTTCGCTATCCCTGGTTTATATCATATAACCTCTTGAGATCCGAAGGTACTGTGAGTATGTCGCTGCGAATACAAATTCATTGATTTTTCACAAATAAACATACACCATAGATGGCAGAAGGAGCCCTTTTTCTGAAATAGATACTTTAGGGGGTTGGTAATTTATATTCACAAATACGGATCTAAAATTACAAGCCCTCTTAAAATATCAATTTAATTATCAATAACCTAAATTCACACAATAACAAAGTGAAGGCCTTTAATTAATTGAATGATCTACAAATCCTCAATTTTTTTTATTATTATTCTAAAGTGTTTAAATTATTTAATTATGAAAATTTCTAACTTTATTGGGCACACTGTCTGGAATGCATTTTGCAAACTCAGATGAAAATAACACTTATTTTATGTGGAAATTAAGTATCAGTGCTGCCATATATTGGTTTTGATCCAAAGCCAAAAAAAATTCAGCTATATAGAAGTAAAGTAAAAATGTAAAAAAAAATCAGATAGTTTATTTTATATCCTAATCGATTCGGAAATATTACATGTGATTTTTCAGAACTGAAGAGATTAAACACTACATACATGAACTTTAAACTCAATTTTCTCAAAATGCTGTTTTTGAACTTCGATGTACCTTTTTATAGAAACTACTACATATTATTGCCTGTAATTTTGCCTGAATATTTTGCACATATTCCTGATTAAGCTAAAGTGAACTTTTAATACTAACATATGTACAACATTTTTATTAAAAAAAAATTTCTGTAGAAAAATGCAAGTAATTTGTTATTTGAAAGTGGTTTTTATTTCAGACTTAAAATAAGGTAAAGAATATCTGTTTATAAATTTGACTTCACTTTATTAGGAATTATTTATATTGCTTATATAAAAAATTTCAAATAAATAAATATCCTTGGTATTTCTGAGAAAAGGTGCATTAATTTGACATGTTAGGTATATGGCTTTCGAACCCTCCTTAAACGTCTTTGGTAATTTCTGAGAAAAGGTACATTAATTTAACATGTTATGTACATAGGGCTTTCCAACTCCCCTTAAACATTTATTTTTAAGAATACACAATTATTTTTACGACCGTAATTACCTTTCACTAAAATGTTTCCAATTCTTCACCTTGATTTTTTTGTTATGTTTAATAGCATAGGGTGTAAATTATTGAAGATTTTTAATAATTAATAAATATAATTTAACATGAACAGTAGCCTCCCGTTATACAAGGCTTTTAAATTTTTCTTGAAAACGAATTTTTCTTGAATTGTTAGTTCTATTTTAACCACACATTAAAGTAATATGCATGCATATCTCTTTCAATGTGTAATTTTTATCTTTCATTTTTTAAATATATCGGTAATTTATTAGAGAAATTTTAATATGTACTTGGACTAATATTTTAGAGACATAAAACATTTTCCTGGAAGTTATCTTTCTTATTTTTAATTGCATGTGGTTGCATGGCGTTTCTTACATGTGGATCTGGGCATTTTTTCTTATTATGCATGCCATGTAGTACATGCATACCTCGTTCAATGTGTAGCTTTTTATAGCTTATTTATTAAATATATTGGTAATTTATTAAAGAAATTTGAATATGTACTTGAACTAATATTTTTGGAGACAAACATAAAACATTTTCCTGGAATTGTTATCTTTCTTATTTTTAAATTGCATTTGGTTACATGTGGTGATTTTTTTCTGGTACGTACGTTATAAGGAGTGGATCCTTGTAATAATAATAATAATTAGATGATCTTCATTAATTGTGGAACAGAAGAAAACAGTTTAAAAGCCTAATTATTATTTTTAAGTACGTGTAATAAATACTTTAAAAAATGTCTTGCAAGAATTTCATTTCAAATTTCTCACTATCATTACGTAGTACGACCAGTAATAAAATACTATACAGATACTGATAGTCTTCTTCATAAACACATCTGTTACAGCATCTGTTCCCTATCATTATAACATAAAATTTATGATTTCTTTTTTTTTAATGAGATTTGAGTTTATTACTGTCATTAATATCACCTGCATTATAAGGGGCAAATGGTAATTGCTGTTCAATGTAATGGCATGTTATGCTCTGTTGTTTAGAATCGGTGAAGTGAAAATGACACGTGGCAAGTTAATCTAATGCGAGCATATTTCCGGTTTTATCACTTTGTATTTATAGGTATTCGCCACATGTTAAATAGATTATTTTGTTTGTTATTTGTTAAAAAAAATATCTTTTATTAAATTTTTCTTTTATGGACAATGTTAAAAGTTAAAATGTTTTGGTTGGGAGAAATAAGATTATATATATATATATAAAGTGAATTTCATTAATATAACATATTTAAAAACGATAGTTATTAAGCCCGTCGTCCAACGGTAAAAGAGAACTGTGTAAAATGTTTAAGAGGATACTTCACTCACGCGAAAACGCCCGTTCGCTGATGTTAATCCCATGGAAGAGATTTTTTAAAGATATCTCGTTTGCATTTCATTATTATTATTATTATTATTATTATTATTATTTTGGCATTGAATAGCTGAAGTCGATCTCCACAAAGGCCGTTTTTTACTTTTTTGAATTTATTTGCCGGTTCTTTTAATGAGGATGCTTTCACTTTTGAAACCGGTTCCGAAAGTAAAAATATCCGAAAAAAAAAAAAAAAAATCAGTAAAAAAAATTGAAAAAGTAAAAAATGGAGTTTGTAGAGATCGACTATTTAATGGGGGGGGGGGGGGATTAAAAATATTGAAATGCAAACGAGATATCTTAAAAATTTTCTTTGGTAAGATTAACATTACCGAGCGAGCCTTTTTGCGTGAGTGAAGCAGCCTCTTAACTCAAGTATGTGTTCATTACTTTTCTTTGAAGAATTTTTCTTCCCTTTTTTAATACTAATGTATTGTGCTACGGTTCTATTGTTTAAATGAATCCTGGATTAGAGTTTCGTTAAGCATTCTAATATCAACTCCAGCCTAATCTTCCATGCCCCTTCTGTCCATATCCCACCCACGCTAATCCATAAATGAGTTTCACTGAATTAATTAGTCTTAAAATTTAATTCTGAAAAATTACTAATCTATACAAGGCAATTAATATTTCCAAACCGAAAGCAAAATTAATACCGGAAAAATCTTCTGAAAACCACCTCCTTATCTCCATCCTTTCTTTCAGCGATCAACTGATACTTTTGCATATTTCTCCATAACTTCTCTGTGATTAGTATTTCAGTGCCGTCTCTTTTATCTATTTGAATATAAAGACATCAAGTTAATTTTTAAATAAATTTTAAATACATAAATAAATAACTCAAGGGATATATTAATTCATATAATTACACTTACTTTACAAGCCAATCTATAATTTTAAACCGAAAGTAAAATTAGTTAAGGAAAAATCTTCTGAAAATGAACTCCTTATCTCCACCTTTTTGTCGCACGATCAACTGATACTTTTACATATGTCTCTTTAACGTCTATGTGATTAGTCATTCAATGACCGTGTACTTCATCTCTGAATATAAAAACATCAGCCACAACTTTAATTTATTTTTAAATAATTTTAAATAAATTTCAAATGAATACATAAATAAATAACTCAAGTCCAATTTTTATTCATATAATTACTTGAATCTGTACAAGCCAATCAATATTTTCAAACAAAAATTAACATTAGTGACGGAAAAATCTTCTACAGTATAAACTGATACTTTTGCATACTTCTTGATATCTCCGTAAATTCTCTGTGATTAGTTTTTCAGTGGCCGTCTCTTTTTCCTATTTGAATATAAAGACATCAGAGATAACTTAATTTTATTTTTAAATAGTTTTGAATAAATTTTAAATAAATAAATACATAACCCAAATCCTATTTTCATTCATATAATTACTTGTACTTTACAAGTCAATCAACGTTTTCAAACTGAAAGTAAAATTAATGCCGGAAAAATCTTCTGAAAATGGACTCCTTTTCTCCTCCTTTTTTTTACCACGATAAACTGATACTTTAACGTATTTCTCCATAACTTCTTTGTTATCAGTCGTTCAATGACAGTGTGTTTTTCCTCTGAGTATAAAGACATCAAGCATAACTTCAGTTTATTTTTAAAGAGTTTTAAATGAATTTCAAATAAGTAAATAAATAATACAAGTCTGTTTTCACTCATATAATTAGTATCTATACAAGCCAATCAAAGTTATCAATCAGAAAGTAAAATTAGTGACAGAAAAATCTTCTGAAAATGGACTCCTTTATCTCCATCTTTTTTTACCGCGATCAACTGATACTTTTGCATATTTCTCCATAAATTCTCTGTTATTAGTCGTTCAATGACAGTGTGTTTTTCCTCTGGATATTAAGACATCAGTCATAACTTCAATTTACTTTTAAATAGTTTTAAACAAATTTCAAATAAGTAAATAAATAAGCCAAGTCTGTTTTCACTCATATAATTAGTATCCATACAAGCCAATCAAAGTTATCAATCAGAAAGCAAAATTAGTGACAGAAAAATCTTCTGAAAATGGACTCCTTTATCTCCATCTTTTTTTACCGCGATCAACTGATACTTTTGCATATTTCTCCATAAATTCTCTGTTATTAGTCGTTCAATGACAGTGTGTTTTTCCTCTGGATATTAAGACATCAGACATAACTTCAATTTACTTTTAAATAGTTTTAAACAAATTTCAAATAAGTAAATAAATAATCCAAGTCTGTTTTCACTCATATAATTAGTATCTATACAAGCCAATCAAAGTTATCAATCAGAAAGCAAAATTAGTGACAGAAAAATCTTCTGAAAATGGACTCCTTTATCTCCATCTTTTTTTACCGCGATCAACTGATACTTTTGCATATTTCTCCATAAATTCTCTGTTATTAGTCGTTCAATGACAGTGTGTTTTTCCTCTGGATATTAAGACATCAGACATAACTTCAATTTATTTTTAAAGAGTTTTAAACAAATTTCAAATAAGTAAATAAATAATCCAAGTCTGTTTTCACTCATATAATTAGTATCTATACAAGCCAATCAAAGTTATCAATCAGAAAGCAAAATTAGTGACAGAAAAATCTTCTGAAAATGGACTCCTTTATCTCCATCTTTTTTTACCGCGATCAACTGATACTTTTGCATATTTCTCCATAAATTCTCTGTTATTAGTCGTTCAATGACAGTGTGTTTTTCCTCTAAATATTAAGACATCATACATAACTTCAATTTACTTTTAAATAGTTTTAAACAAATTTCAAATAAGTAAATAAATAAGCCAAGTCTGTTTTCACTCATATAATTAGTATCCATACAAGCCAATCAAAGTTATCAATCAGAAAGCAAAATTAGTGACAGAAAAATCTTCTGAAAATGGACTCCTTTATCTCCATCTTTTTTTACCGCGATCAACTGATACTTTTGCATATTTCTCCATAAATTCTCTGTTATTAGTCGTTCAATGACAGTGTGTTTTTCCTCTAAATATTAAGACATCAGACATAACTTCAATTTACTTTTAAATAGTTTTAAACAAATTTCAAATAAGTAAATAAATAAGCCAAGTCTGTTTTCACTCATATAATTAGTATCCATACAAGCCAATCTAAGTTATCAATCAGAAAGCAAAATTAGTGACAGAAAAATCTTCTGAAAATGGACTCCTTTATCTCCATCTTTTTTTACCGCGATCAACTGATACTTTTGCATATTTCTCCATAAATTCTCTGTTATTAGTCGTTCAATGACAGTGTGTTTTTCCTCTGGATATTAAGACATCAGACATAACTTCAATTTACTTTTAAATAGTTTTAAACAAATTTTAAATAAGTAAATAAATAAGCCAAGTCTATTTTCACTCATATAATTAGTATCTATACAAGCCAATCAAAGTTATCAATCAGAAAGTAAAATTAGTGACAGAAAAATCTTCTGAAAATGGACTCCTTTATCTCCATCTTTTTTTACCGCGATCAACTGATACTTTTGCATATTTCTCCATAAATTCTCTGTTATTAGTCGTTCAATGACAGTGTGTTTTTCCTCTAAATATTAAGACATCAGACATAACTTCAATTTACTTTTAAATAGTTTTAAACAAATTTCAAATAAGTAAATAAATAAGCCAAGTCTGTTTTCACTCATATAATTAGTATCCATACAAGCCAATCAAAGTTATCAATCAGAAAGCAAAATTAGTGACAGAAAAATCTTCTGAAAATGGACTCCTTTATCTCCATCTTTTTTTACCGCGATCAACTGATACTTTTGCATATTTCTCCACAAATTCTCTGTTATTAGTCGTTCAATGACAGTGTGTTTTTCCTCTGAATATAAAGATATCAGACATAACTTCAATTTACTTTTAAATAGTTTTAAACAAATTTCAAATAAGTAAATAAATAAGCCAAGTCTGTTTTCATTCATATACAGTAGAGCGCCGATTATCGGAATTCCAATTAACCGAACTTCCAATTATACAAACAACCAATTTCTCTCCCTCTTTTTTTATTTATTTATTTTATTATTATTATTAGTAGTATTATTTTTTTTTATTAGTATTATTTTTTTTTCAATTATCCAAACAGCCTATTTGTCTCAAACCTTTTTTTTATAAACGAACTTCCAATTATCCAAACACTCTATTAGACATGGATATCATATCATATTTTAAATGATGATGAGATTGTGGATGAGATTCAAGAAGAAAAATGAATTGAAGAACGTGAAAACGATCCTGTGAAAATTATCCAAGTCCATCACATAATGAAGCCTTTGAATGTTTGGAAACAGCTATGAAATGGCTCGAACGGCAGAAGGATGCTGATCCTATTCAACTAACGTATTTAAGAAGAAATCGAGGTATTGCAGCATTGAAAAAAATGACTTTTTTGAAGCAAGCAACAATCGAAAGCTTTTTTGCGTAAATTAAAATCTCTGGCGTTCAGAAAATGATATTAAAAAGTAAACAAAAAAGAAAACTAAAATGACAAAAAACAATTTTTAAAAATGCCAGCATTAACTAGTGCTGTCAGTCCGAAGCGTGGATAACGTGGGAAGATTTTCGTATAGTCAGGAACATCCCTTAAATTGTGTCTGTCCATTTATCCGAACTAGGGTCGGTCCCGAATTGTTCGGATAATCGGCGCTCTACTGTAATTAGTATCCATACAAGACAATCAAAATTATCAAACAGAAAGCAAAATTAGGGATGGAAAAATCTTCTGAAAATGGACTCCTTATCTTTTTTTTTTTTTGTGGTATACGTCAGCTGCACTCACTGTCACTGATGGGATAAAATTATCAACTGCACTTGCAGCTTCGAACCAGACCTGTGCGAACAGCACTCAAGGGGTTGGGGTATTGTGTGACCGAGATAAGAAAAACCCTGAGTAGGTTTCCTGCTTTCGAAAGTTCCAAATCTTGTAGGGAGGGATCTTCATCCATAGGAACAAAAAAAGACCGCTAATTCTCGGAATGAGCGGTTGAATGGGAGAAAAGAAAATGGGGGACTTCCCTAAAATAAAGTCTACTGACCTTGGCAACAGTACCGAGCCTAGACCGGTTCTAGAGTCTTTCTTATCGCAGCCAGACAGTATACAATCCATCATTGTATTGAGGCATTGAGTGTTGCCTTTAGGAGGGTTTCTTTCTTTTTTTTTTTTTTTCCTTTCCAAAAAGTCTTTTGGCTGCAAATAGAGTCATGGTAAATCTTTGCGACAATAATAATAACGATCAACGGATACTTTTATTTCTCCATAGCTTATATGAGATTTGTTTTTTAATGGCCGTCCGTATGTTTTATCTCTGAATATAAAGACATCAGACATAACTTAAATTTATTTTTAAATAGTTTAAAAGGAATTTCAAATAAATAAATAATCCAAGTCCTATTTTCATTCATATAATTACTCATATCCATAGAAGCCAATCAATATTTTCATACGAAAACCAAAATTAGTGCCGGAAAATTCTTCTGAATACGAACTTTTATCTCCATCTTTTTCTACCACGATTAACGGTTACTTTTGCATTTTTCTCCGTAACATATTATCTTCTGTATATTAGTCTTTCAATGATCCTCTGTTTTATCTCTTTGAATATAAAAACATCAGCCATAAAATAATTTAAAAAGAAATAGTTTTAAATAAATTTCAAAACAAAAAATAAATAAATAACTTAAATCCTCAAATAACTAAATATAATACCTGGGAATCATAATTTTAAAATAGAAAAGACATTTAATAATAATAATAATAATAATAAACATTAATGTCGGACAATAAAATCAATTACATTAGACGTTTCAAGCTTTTATACACGCTCCTGATCAGTGAAAATGTCGATCGAAAACCGAAGCTGTTGTATGCATAATGTTCACCTTTAAAATATGTATATAAAATGTTAAAATCATTAGGAAATATACCTCGCAGTAGGGACACTTCTCCAGGTTTCGAAAATATTAAAATAAATAAATCTGACTGCAATAATTTTAAAGGTAGAAAAGATTACAGATATCTCCTTTAAGGGTGTTCTTAAATCCAAAGGAGCTAATTTTTGGAACATTTTTTAATTCATTTTTGTTCAGAAACGCATGAAATTGTCAGGTTTTTTTTTATTCAGAAACTATATAATCGAATGACGTTTTCCATATTTTGGTAAAAGCAAAAGATCTTTCAGAAAATATTGTCAAAGTTGGTGTTTTGGACGGAATTTCGGACTTGAAAGCGCGCGAAAAGAGAAAAACAAAAATATGTTAAGTAAATTTATTTATCAAAAACTGGAAAAAAGAGATTCTAAATCGCTTCAAAAGTCAGGCTTACCAATTAATGCCTTTATATTTAAAAATGAGTCAGAAAGTTCCGCATTTATTGAGCAGGGAATTTCATAACCGCCTTAAAAGAAGATTGTACAATTCCACCAGATTATGTGGTCCTACACTGTAAAAAAATCTGTAATTCTATAGATGCAAAGTTACAGAAATCTGTATACTTACTAAAATTTTATCTGTGCACTGTACAAAAAAAGATGTAAATATACAAAACTAGTTTTAGTAAAGCTACAGAAATCTGTAGCTTTACAAAAGAATCTACTAAAATTACAGTAATCTTACTAAAATTTTATCTGTAACCCGGGATACAGTTACATAAGAAGTTCCAGGCATCCCAGTTTCCTAAAAAATTCTTAGTAAGCTTACAAATTTTTTTGATTTACGGCGCAAAAATGTATCTGTTACATGAATTTTTGTTGTTGCCGTTACATAAAAGGTTCTAGGAATTCCAGTTTCCTAGAAAAATTTTAGTAACTTTAGGGATTTTTTTTTACAGTGTACTGTGACGTAAATTCCTTGATGATTTAGTAATTTAAATGCGTATTTTGGATGTGAACATAAATGTCTTTATATTATAGCTGAAATTTTTTCATTCATAAAATTTAATTTTCATTCATAAAATTTTACATCATTCAATACTTCATCTCACAAAACATACATTTATCAGCACTAATAGGTATTTCACTAGTAAACATTTTTGGAACGAATGAAACATTACTTCTCGGAACGCTTTATTGTTTACAGAACTATTTTTCGTTTCTTTGTTCTTTTGACGAATTTAGAAAGATCATGCAATACCATTTGCATAACCTCTTTTCCTCCTTCAGTCGCGAAACAGGTTTTGCACCTAGTACTACAAAAGAGTAACGAACTCATTTCTTGTTTTCTTTACTGGCATTGTAGACTTCATAAAATTTATGATGTCATTCTACTTTTCTCAATACATTTCTTTTGTTGTTGTTTTTTGCGGCTTTAAAATGGTTTATAACCAAGACTTTTATAAATGCGGAAAAGTGTAGTTTCAGAACGATTTGTTATTATTTGCATTTTTGAGTTTGCTATAAGTATTTGAAAAATATTTTTGGAAAATACTCCCCATCCCTTCTCTTTTTCAATTTTTTATGTTTTATTCTCAGAGGTATCAAGTTTTCTGAAGACCAGTATTTTAGAACAGAAAACTTTGTTTTGAGAATTCTTCGATTTTGCCCTTGACTCAAGTTTAAAGACTTAATTTTAAACCTTGATCTTTTTATATTAAAAAAAAAAAAAATCTTAAATTTAGATTTTTACCTTAATTTTTTTTCTTTTACTTATCATGTAGTTTTAAAATTACACATTTTTCTTTTCCCATTGGCTCATACTAATACAAGACATTAAAACAATAGACTGGGTGTTGGGGGTCCTGTCCCTGCCGGCGAAGACACTCACGAGCTAATGCTAATCCTATGGGGAGGGTTTTTTCTAATATCTCGTTTGCATTTCGACATTTTAAAATAACTTTTTTTGCATTGGATAGCCGAGGTCCGTTTCTACAGCGCACCTTGGTTACTTTTTCGATTTTGGTTGCAGATATTTTTTAGAATGACACTTTCATTTTCAGAACCGGTTTTGAAAATGAAAGTAACTTTATTAAAAATATCTGCGACCAAAATCGAAAAAGTAACCAAAATGCGCTGTAGAGACGGACCTCGGCTATCCAATGCAAAAAAAAAAAAAAAAAAAAAAAAAAAATAATGTTCTCAAATAAATCCAAGAGGGCAACTTTATGACATAAGTCTTAATTTATTTTTGTTCGGAAATGCATGAAACTAGCAGGTGTTGTTGTTCAGAAACTATGTAATCGAGCTCTTTTTTCGTTTTTTTTTTTTTTTGCAGACGCAATAGGTCTTTCAGAAACTAGTGTCAAAGTGGGCGTTTTGAACCGAATTTGAGCGCGGAAGAAGAATAAGCACTCAAGAAAGGGCAAAAAAAGTGTTTGTCACAGGATCAAAATTGCTTATAACTCTATAGGTAATTTATTCATCAAAAAATTGAAAACACAACTGGATTCCAAACCGCTTCCATTGGCTGGGTTTCCAATTTTATAGCTTTTCGTTAAAAAATGAATTTGTAAATGTGTCAAAATGTTTTGCGCTTGTTGAGCAGTGCAGTTGAGAACAGCCTTAAGCTGATCCCAGCTATGTAACCTTTCAATTTTCGATTCTGTTCAATTCTGTTCGATTTAAAAGAACTACATTTTCTGTAAAAAAAAAAATACTGGTATACAAAAAATCAGAAGACTTGGCAAACATTGCATTCTTTACTTTTATTTTTATTGCGAATGAAAATAACAAGCATTAAATACGGAAATCTCAAAATAGTTTTTCTGTATTCGAGTTTTAAAATCAAATTAAGATTCTTCTAATCAAAGAGTTCTTTTTACATTATTAGAAAATACTTACATAATACTCAACATCTCATAACAATAATACTCAATATCTGTTTTTGTTTTTTTGATGTTGTTTTTTTCTTTTCACTCAACTTGGTTTTGGTATGTAAATATAGTACAGGGAAATACGTTTAACTGAAGGGACCGAAAAAATTTTTCGTGTTAAAACAATTTCGCGTTAAAAGGTTCGTAAAAAAAGAACATAAATATTTTCGGCGTCGTCAAATTTTATGTCGATTTCCTGTTAAACTACAAGTAAGTTGCATCCATTAGGATAAAAAACAAGTAATAAAATGTTGTTTTTTTTTGTGTGGGGGTGGGGAGGGGGGAATAAGATATATTTTTTTTTTTTAAGTGTCTTTTTCAGCTTTCTGAGATCTAGCTTGTTTGAACCAAATAAGCAAAGCTATCTCTAAATCTTCCTGCTTAGCTGTTCTCATGCGTTTTCTCTCTAGCTTAAACATACTGCGCTCAAACATTAACGTAATGTGATCCCTGTTTTTTATTATTATTGATAAAGTAGAATTGACAATGCCAAACAAGTCTTTGCAGATTTCTGTTTTCGTCCTTCTTTTTCATCAACTGCATTAAGCAGTTTCATCTTCATTTGAAGCGAAATAGCAGTTTATTTTCGCACCGATTTCTCAGCCATTGTGCTCGTAAAACATAAGCTAATTTACAAAAAACACGAAATTCACTGATTTTCACCCAAAATTCAGTATTATTAACACAAAATTCAACAATTTCAACTCAAATTAACTAGATTGAAAGCTAATTTTTTTCGTTTTAAACGATTTTTTGTTTCGTGTTAAAAGAAAAAAATGCATTAAATTGCATAGTATACTATCCGAACCGCTATTTTATTTCGTGTTAACCGATTTTTCATGTTAAGCGTTTTCGTGTTAAACGTATTTCATTGTATTTTGTAAGCGATTTTTCACTCACTTTCTGATATGATAGAATTACAAAAATTGGATACGCAGATTGCTTCTGATGACTATATAACATTTTAATATTTTCAGAATTATAAATTAATAAATTAAATATAAAATATATAATGTGAACTTTAAAAAGTTCACTGTCTTACTTAAAAGGTGACTAAAGTAATCAAAAAGATGTTACAAGTTTAATTACATTGTTACATTTTAATTAAAACTTCTTAGTACTTTTAAGTTTTCCAAGCTCATCATCAGAGATCATTTTAATAACTAAATGTTGTTTATTTATACAAATACGTCACTTTGTTTTGAAAATGAGAGAGCCAGTAATTATTAGAGTTGAAAGTAGAAGTAGCGTAGTAGTTTCTTGGATTGAATTTAATTAGAGGCAATATATATTATTATTAATTGCAGTTCCATTTATTTTACTCATCATTATTTTAATCATTCCATTTTATTTTATTTATTCTACTTTCAACTCTAATAATTACTGGCTCTCTCATTTTCAAAACAAAGTGACGTATTTGCATAAATAAACAACATTTAGTTATTAAAATATTCTCCGATGCATGAGCTTGGAAAGTTTGAAAGTACCAAGAAGTGGTAATAAAATGTATATTTTAAACTTGCAACATCTTTTCATTACTTTAGTCGCCTTTTAAGTAAGACAGTGAACTTTTTAAAGTTCACATTATATATTTTACGTTGAATCAAGGTGAAAAATTGCGTTTCGTCTTATGATTTTATTTAATAAATTAATTTGCAGTGATGGAACAGTGGCACAGCAATTGGGTGATTGTCACCATTAAATTTTTATAGTATTCTTCGCCTTTAAAAGTCTCAGAAGTTCTATACTGAAGTAAGATGAAAAAGACTATTAAAATTTAGCGGTGTCAATTGAATCTTTGGTGCTACACTATAGAGGTCTGCACGGACCGAAATTTCTAGGCCCAGGCCCGGCCCGACTCATAGAAAAAAAAGTTTAGACCGGCCCGGTACAAAAATTAAAAGTTCGGCCCGAGACTGGCCCGGCTCAGAAAAAAGTTAGAATCTCGGCCCGAGTGAATTTCTACAAAACATTGATTTTTACGTCGATTTGGTTAAATTTTTGTCTCGTACGTGGAGTTCTGACCAGAAATATTTATCTTAACTTTGTTTTCATGTTTATAATCTTCATTTTTATAGAAGTGCCGCAGGCTGCGATATTTATTTTTTTTAATGAATCTCTATTTCTTATATGATAATATTTCAGTTACCATTAATATTGTTAATCCATATTCCATGTATGTTAAAAATCTAAAAATTGCTATACAGTAGTAAAATCTTCTAAGACGGGATTGCATAGAAAAGGGAAAAAAAATTGCGTTATAGACAAGTTTCCTTCTTAGCAAGTGTAAATGTATTATATATTCTTTTCTTATGTATTAGTATATTAATTTTACATGGATCAGCACGTTTTTCAATTTAAAAGAGAGTTCCGTCATAGGCAGGTTCTTTTTCACACGTCTTACTAGATTTTAATTCAGCTATATTTTAATAGGCGTAGAAATCTACTACTCTTTAAAAAAGATAAATTTTAATGTTTAAGTTTAGAATAATGGCGATTTAAAAATGCATGCATTTTTTGAAAAAATTCTTGAGCCAGGCCTAATTTTACTGACCTTTGAATGGACCAGCCCTCGCTGAGACAGCGATTTTCATACGGGTTAGGTCAAAACTAGGACTGAAAATTTTGGGCCGTGAAGACTAGGAATGAAACCAGTCCCGGCTCTGTACAGAGAAAATAAGTTAGGCGTTAGGCCCAGCCCGAGCCTTCAGAAAAAAGTATGACCCGGCCCGAAAAGAGTGGAGGCCAGGCCCGAGTGCCGTGAATAAAAATCGTCCAGAGCCCGGCCCGTGCATATCTCTACTACACTGTTCCATCACTGCATTTGACCGTTAGCCGCTCACAGGTGATAAATCGCCAAATAATCTTTATGCTTACAACTACTTATCTACCTTAATGGCTACAACCGTTTATGAGTTACAAACACAATGGAGTTAATAACCACACTCGCCAAAATAGCCCACCTTGCTGGGAAACTGCAACAACGAAATATTTTAAACACTTAAAAGTAGAAAATATAAATAAAAAATTAAAGAGATTAATAGATTTTTTAAATGTTTACATTTAGTTCACATTGTAGCAATATTGACAAGAAATAGTTTGATATTTCCTTACCAGCATGTCCGACGTAAAGCCAGCATTTCGATAACCACGGCACTTCTTGCGAATAATCCCAGTGTAAAGCAAATATTTAATTGATACTGATATTTTACTGGAAATATTTTCGACGAAGCATTTTTCATCATTTGTATAATATTAGTTCAGGGTAGCAAACAAGATAGTAATTCTCTCTATTTTTTTTATTTTTTTATTATAAAACATAAGCATGGAGTGAGTAACATTGACATTATAATAGGGTGTCAATGACATTTTATTACAATTTTTATCTAAATATCGCACGATTTCAACTTTTATCGAACAGAAAAAAAAAATCTTTTAAATGCGATTTGTTTAAAAAATGTATTTTAATTTACTGATTTTCTTTTTTTTATTGATTTTAAATATTTATCTAGCATGAATATTTTTAAATCAGTGTGCACCCTAATTACGGAGAATTAACTCGTTTATATGTAAGACAATGCAAATAATTCACCATTTGCTGGTTTCCGTGTAGTATTCCATAACTAAATTGACCAACAAAATTGAACTTTCATAAATAAATAAACAAACACGAATTCAACAGATATGTAATCAAACTACGCGCTTAAACACAGAAATAATCACTAAAGTTGCTATAAATAGCGAAATGTTGTGAATAACCGATTCTGTGATTAACCGATTGCATACTGCTAATATGAAGATACCAAAACTGCTTTTAGACGAAGTTGTTAATAAAACTAAGAAAATACACTAAATTAAAAAAATATATTAGAAATTTTAATTTAAAACGGATTTCATCTATGATCTATATAATACATCGAGTACTCTTGCAGCGCGTGTTATATTGTCTGATGTTTATAAAAACAAAAATTAAAATAATTTAGTAATCTTTAAGTGTTCTTGAATTTTCAAAAATTCTTCTAATAATTTATCATTCTTCTGACTATAATACGACTAAATTCTCTTATTCACATATTTTCTTTTTCGTCTAATCTTTAGTCTAGTATTCTTGTTTACACTTTCGTTTTATCTTTTTCTATTGCATATATTTTATATCATAAAAAGTTAAAAACGTGTGCACCCGACTTTTTAAAAATTCTTCATAATTTTAAGTGAAAAAATTGAACACTTCTAACGCTATTAACACATTATTTTAAAAGCAAGCATATTATTAAAAAAAGCAAATACCTGGCACCGATTCTCTGAAAGTTCAAAATTCAAATCTGTTATTAAAGCTCCACAAAGCATTAAAATAGCGTATCTGAAGAGGCGGGTTCCGAAAATAAAATTTCAAATTCATGTTCTCGAGAAATATTACTTTTGCTTTTATGCGCCCTTAAAAATCTCTTCAGTAGTTTGAATAATATTTGAATTAAGAGTGAAGGAGCTTACGTATTTTTTGCTGTTTGCATAAATATTTATATGAACTCGTTGTTAAAATAAGAATACTTGTTTTGTAGAAGACCATTGTAGATTGGTGTTCGATTTTCTAATATTTATTGTTTCTTTAATATTTGAACATTGATTTTTTTAACGTATTTTGTTATTAGCATATACTTGGAAAATGATTGACTGGTTTACTCGTTCGAATATTTGAAGAATCACGCATATATATAAAGTTGCATCACTTTAAGAATACGTGGATGTTCTCTAATTTCTATGTGCGGTAATTGTTGGAATCTGGTTTTTAAAAGTGTTATAATTTCTAAAAGTTTTGTTAAAGTGTTCCGGAAGTGTTGGAAAGTGTTCTGGGAGTGTTTTTCATAATCTATTCTTGAAGCATGATTTTTCTTTCTCGTTTCAATTCGTAAATAAACAAAATTTTTACTTTCAATCCAATCTCGCAGACTGGTATAAAAAACGGCACACGAACCCGTTCTGGGCCCGGCTCGACTCGGATTGAGTCGATCTCATCGCTAACACATGCATAAAGATCACAAACAGAAGAAGTCGCTTAATAAATTGTAACAACACATTCGCTTTTTAATCTGTTTACACTGCACTTAATATTCCTGTAATAATTTCTCATTATTTGATTTATAATACCTCTATTTATTTATACATAATCTCTTATTTCTTTATTTCCCTTTTCATATAATCTTTGTATTCTCTCTTCAATATTTACTTAATCATTTTCTGTTGCTAAATTCCGTTGCAGAAAATTTTTTAAAGGTGTTCATTCGAGTTTTTTTTTAAATTCTCCGCAACTTTATGTCGAAAAATGTCTTAACATTCTTAATGCTTTCAATATGCTATTAAATAAAAAACACTTGACACACATTCTCTGAAATTTAATAAATTGAAACCTGTTATTAAAGTTGCAGAAAACATGAAAACAGCATATCTGAAAAGGCTGGCTTCGAAAACAAAATTTTAAATTCATGTCTCGAGAAATATTACTGTTGCTTTTAAACGCCCAGAAATTTTTCTTCCTGTATTTTGAATAATATTTCAATTAAGATTTAAGAGCTTACGTACCTTTTGTTGTTTGCATAAATATTTATATGAAGTCATTGTTCAAATAAGACTACTTTCACAGACAGTTGTTCGATTTTTGAGATCCACCGTGTGTAATATTTTGATATTGGTCTTTTTAAGGAAATATGTTACCTCTTTTATAACAAATAATATTTTTTGATTTGTTTAAAAAATGGTTGGTTGGTTGGTTGTGTTTATGGCGGCTAATTATCAACACGAGGAATATAGGCCCTAAGGTGGGAGTGCCCTTCGTGGGAGTCTTTCTGAGGAAACCTAACCCGTATTAACGCTTGGAAGTCCAAGGTCCGAAGATGTTTAAAGAATGGATTTGTTCAATATTTTTTTTATTCTGAATTACAAATGAACACATAGTATTGAAGATATTTCTGTATCTACACTTTGTCTATCAATTTACCTATTATGTAGGTACACTGTTAAAAATTTTGTGGTATGTTGAATCACTTTTTGGTGCTCCAGTAGCTGCCACCATAATATGGTGCAATCTTGAACCAACATTTGTAGCTAAAGTTCAATCGGAGCTCCAAATCTTGGAGTGATATTTCACCATCTTATGGTGGCAGCTACTGGAGCACCAAAAGTTGGTTCAATCTACTACAAAATTTTTAACAGTGTAAGTTATTTCAATATGAATATTTCTACATAACTAGTACGCGTGTAACGAAAATTTTATTACTTTAATGTATATACAGTCAAATTCTTTCAGAATGAAAGTATGAAAATTCTATTGAAATATTTACTATTTCCATACACATTTCTTATAAATGAAATACAATACTCTATCATAATAAAATGTCATTGTAGAAAATAGATTCTGTGGTGTCGTGGCGTTTGTTCTAAGAGAAACTTTTCTGCAGTTAAGTTTCCTTTAGAGAATGTTTTTGTCTCTAAATGCACATTGATAATCGTCAATATTGTTATACTATTTGTACAAAATAAAGAGTAAAATCGATGTTAATATGAAACGCCTAAAAACTAATTGAAGGCGCCTAGTTCCGATTCTCTGAATGTTTAATAAATTTAAATCTGTTATTGAATCATCGCATGGTTTAAAAAATAGCATTATCTGAAGAGGTGTGCTTGAAAAACAAAATTTAATAGTCACAATTACGAAAAACATTGCTTTTAAGGCTGTTCTCAAATCCAAAAATGCAACTTTATGATATAAGTTGTAATTTATTTTTGTTCGGAAATGTATGAAACTAGCAGGTGTTATTGTTCAGAAACTATGTAATCGAACTGTGTTTTCCGTTTTTTTGCTAACGCAATAGATCTTTCAGAAAATAGTGTCAAAGTGGATGTTTTGAACCGAATTTCCACATGACAGAAGAATAACCACTCAAGGAAGGGTGAAAAATGTCTTTGTCACGTTATCAAAATCGCTTATAACTCAATAGGTAATTTATTTATCAAAAAATGGAAAACACAATTCGATTCCAGTCAGGCCTTCCAATTTTATATCTTTCGGTTATAAAATGAATTTGTAAATATGTCAAAACATTTTGCGCTTGTTGAGCAGAGCTTGAGAACAAGCGCCCAGAAAAATCTCTTCAGTAATTTGAATAATATTTTAATCGAAAAGCTTTGCGAATGGACATGTTAAGTGACAATTTTGAATACTATGTATATATATTTCCAAGTGGAAGAACTTATTATGATCTAACTTAAATATACCATGACCATTTTTCTGCCAAATCTTCAAATGAAAAGGTTTTTAGTGGAAAAATATGTTATATACATAGCTTCGCTTCGTGCTGCTTCATTAGTGGATGAACATGTCTATTGCATATGGCATCTTCTACCATGGAAGAACTTATTATACTCTAACTTAAATAAAGTAGCCCATTTATCCCGCGATTTCCACGGACAACGTAAAAGTAGCAAAACGTGTGCAACCCACTATTTCCGAGATCTTCATGATCTAATTCTATATTAAAAAAAGAATTTTTTTTTTTTTTTTTTTTTTTTAACTCTAAAATATATTTAGATTTTAAATATGTAATAAAATAAATGCAATTTTTTTTAACATATTTTGATTTAAAATAAATAAATAAATACTCAACGAGAAGGGTAAGTAACATAGCAAATCGTATTCAAGAAAAGATATCCCGAAAAAATACCTAATTTAAGGATGTTATGTAATGAAGTGTACTTATTTTAAGGGAATATAAAGTTCAACAAGGGACAACGTAAGATTTTTTTTTCTTCAAAAATTGAATGTGAACGTCAAAATTGTGTTATTATCCAAAATTTATGAAAACGTCAATGTACAGGGACAAATTAAATATGTAAACAAATACGAATCTTCGTCTTTCTTCTATATAGTGAATATTGAGTATAAACTGTCCGTGAGTGCAAATCTACTTTGGTCGTAATTTTCAACATTGGGAGAGGGGAAATTTATTACATCCAAAAGTATATAAATGCTGGATACATAAAGATAAAAATTAGTCAAAGCCACTGCCTTCAGGGTTACTAAACGAAAGAAGAGGCTATTAAACAGTTATCTGTGGACAGCCACATCATGACCACCTTTCCTATTTGAAAAATACATATCTCTAAAATACATTATTTCTATTCCCTGTGATATTTTTCCTTAAAAGATTTGCAATCAATTCCATTTTCTGTTTCTTGAATACCCAAAAACCAGTGAGCTATGGTCTTTGTTCTCCTTTAACCTTGTTACCTCTTACTAGTAGAGAATAAAAATTTCCTGCATGCCATCAATGATTCTACTCTTGTCAGTTGTAATATGTTAATCTATATAATAAAAGCCGAAGTCATGTGACTGTCATCAATAGTTATGGGCTGACCGCTTCACTTTTTATATGCCAAGCGACCATTTTGCTACTTTTAATTGAGCTGGACGCAGATGATTAAATCGCCAAATAGGGTTCCTTCGCCATCATATCATTTAAAATACACAACTCATTTAAAATACACATCTTTCATTTACCTCATTTAAAATACAATAAATAAATAAATAGATATTTTTCCAGTATAGGTTCTTGGCGAGAAAAAAAAAATGGTATCGAATTTTCCGGCAATCAATATCCTGTTTCATATACATATGCAATGTTTTCCATATGTATACAATTGACTTAATCTAAAGAAGCCAATAATCTATTTTTATATAGAAACAGAAGTAATTTATATGTAAACAAATATTGTATATATATGTGTAAATAAAATGTTTATATGCAAATAAATAATATAAATAAAAATAGAAGTTCACCAGGTTTGTTTTCATAGCTATTTATATATTTTATCAACATATTTCACGTTCTGAAGACCGATTTGCGCCATGCTTAAAGAAAAATGCCAAGGCCCCTGTAATGGAGAAGTACCTAAATAAACAATTAATCGTAATAATAATAATATAAACTAAAATATTTCATTTCAACATCAAAGTATTGTTTCTAATTTACATTCAAATAAATACATATTCCAAGATTTGATTTCAATTGAAATTAAGTTGGCAGCTTTCTATTTCACTTCGCAGAGTAAACAAACACAAGAGATTCATTCATCTCATCATATAAATGGTAGAAAATATTAGACCATGGAGGTAATCATTCGCAAAGCAGGTTCTTCAACAATGAATGGACAATATTCTTATGAAGTCATAGTAGGTAAATTGGCGACGCTAATGATTGTTAACGGCTTGCATTCACGAGGGTTTTATTTTGCTATTTCTCTTAGTTACGTTAGTATATTGTCATATTTATGAACTCAGAAATCAAATCTATAAAAACAAAAGTATATATATTCATTATTTAGTTATTAAGTAATGAAAAAAAAAATTATAAATGCATGATTTGCAAAATTTAAATACATTTATTAATATTAAAAAATAACATTGAAGTAACTGCATGTTTAAGTAGAATAAGTTTAATTTAGATAATTTATGAACAAATCTCAGTTTAAACACTTGAAGTTTCACTCATTTTTACAGCTACAGAAATTATGAGGTATTTGTCAAAAAAGACGAAATGCGCATAACAACAAAAATGCATGAAATGTTATCAAGTTCGCAAAGAATTCTTGATTTCTCTATCAGAATCTTTGGACTCTGGGAAGGATTGAGCAAGTCAATTAGTTTCAGAATGAAAGTAACATGATGCAATGCTTAGCATACTTTTAAGGGAGACCAAACTGGTCGCCAGAGGCGGCTAGTGTTAATATATTCATGTAGGCTATTTAATTTTATATTAACAGAAACCTTAACAAAAGTTTATTGTGCAGCATTTTTAAATTTTAAAAACATTACCATTTGTTTAAAAAAGTGATCACTAATGATGTTGCGAATACTGGCCATTGACTACTAATACAGTATCCCGGTTTTGCTTTTTATGGCCACAATATTTCTTCCCCCGACTATCAACATAAACATATGACCTAACCTTCTAGGATTGCTTCAAATATAGTGGATGACATTGAAAACCACATAAGAAGCTTCCCATGGAAGAGGGCTGCTACAAGCGACTATTTTTATATTCTGTTTGTACCACTCTTTTTAAAAAATACATTTTGTAGTATATTTCTCTTGCAAATGTTGTCAAAGCGTATATAAAAGCTTTTTGTTTGTGGTGCGAAATAGAATTAAAAAATAGTCACCTGTGGCAGACCTGCTTAGAATCACATTATTCACTAATAAAAGTATGCACAACAAATACGTGTCTTCGTTTCTCTAGCTAAATAAGATACATGACCTTTATTTAGATGAAGTAACTATACAGATAATAAATCTGAACTATTCAAAGTTGCGCAATCTGCATAACATCATATATTTTCTTTTAGATTCAATTTATTATTTCGTCATCCGCAAAGTCTCCGCAAGCTGTGCAGCGCTTGTAAGCAGAGAGACGTTGATGAAATTCGTGTTGCTAACTACCGTCCAGAGGTTTGTCAGAAATTCGACCGAGGACAAAATTTATCATATTAAATCAAAATTCCACAGTCTTTACTTTTGCAAACACTTCACTGCCACTATTTCCAAATAGTAATGCTTGGTTTATTTAATAGTATCATACTCTACTTTACATATCAATAGGGCGAAGATACTAAATTTTCCTTTATTTAACCCTTTCAGGCTTAGGTACTTATATCGGTTCAGGGACAAGGTACTTATGTTCGTAAAATGTTGAAATAATTGAATGGCACCAGTATTTACAAGAAAATGTATTTGTAAACAAGTAAAAGTATATTTTCGCGTACTTAATAAAAATGAAATTTTCATTTAAAAATTTTGGTGCCAATGGGGCAATTAGGGATTAAAATTAGGCGATGCCATAACTGCATCATCGCCTTTTAAGGGTGTTCTCAAATCCAAAAGGACAACTTTCTGACATAAGTTTTAATTTATTTCTGTTCGAAAATGCTTAAAACTAGCTGGTGTTGTTGTTCAGAAACTATGTCATCAAGATTTTTTTTTCCCTTCTTTTGCAAACACAATAGATCTTTCAGAAAATAGTGTTAAAGTGGACGTTTTGAACCGAGTTTCCGCGCGAACGGAGAATAAGCATTCAAAAGCGGGCGAAAAATGCGTTTGTCACGTGTTCAAAAACGCTTATAACTCAATAAGTAATGGATTGATCAAAAAATGGAAAAAACAGTTCAATTCCAAATCGATTCCATGGTCCGGTTTTTCAATTTTTTTATTTTTCCGTTAAAAAATGAATTTGTAAACGTGTTAAAACGTTTTGCGTTTGTTGAGCAGAGCAGTGTAACGCTATGTGTAAGAAGCTGAAAATGTGTTTTTTTCCCCTTGAATTTTCTCCCGCTGTATTACAAGACCATTCTCATGTTGTATATGCGGTACCTAACTTATAAACTCTCTCTCTCTCTCTCTCTCTCTCTCTATATATATATATATATATATATATATATATATATATATATATAATGAAGGACCAAAAATATGTCTAGTTTCTTTTCACATCGCACTCACATTCATAATAAAATCATTTCTATATTCTCATATTGAAATAAAGCCGTCATTTTTTTGTTCGCGAAAACAATTAAGTTGTATAAATAATTGAATTAATATTATGTTATTCTAACTGTCTATTAGATGATAAAATATCACTGAATTTTAAGGTTTATAATCTAGTTTTTTTTCAATACAGGTTTCTTGATAAAAAGAAGAAATGTCTCGTCTTTCATTCTCGTTCTTTCTATGCTTGCATGCGTCTGCACACCTTTCATCTATAAAGACTTCATCATCACTCATGCGGATCGTTTGGTTTCGATTGACCGCACAGATAAACCTCTTACCAACTGGAAAAAATGTTCACCAAACACATCTTCTATTTCGTCTTTTTTCGATTTCATTTAATGTCGGTAACGCATATGTTCTTTTCGCACTAAATTATTATCTACTTTCAGACATTTCCGATCACCTGTCTACCTGTCTTTATGTTTATTAAATATTTTTTTATAAGTGCGCAACTTGACGCGTTCTGCTTATTGAAATAATACGCTTCCTTTTCTTCTTTTTATTTTTATTTATTTATTTATTTTGTCACTCTTTAGCTATGAGCAAAACATGAAATTCTACGTAAATGTTCTTTTTCTTTTCATAAAATTTTATAATATAAAAAGTAATAATATAATATAACTGATGCATTGAGTCATAATATAGTTAATATAGTCATGTGTAGTTGTTGCATATTATAGTCATGTGTAGTTGCACATTATAGTCATGTGTAGTTATTGTATTGAGTTATAGCCAATTGCTTTTCAATAAACAACATTTATCCAGTGTCACATTCAAAAATTGGTTCAAAATACCAACTTTAATGGCATTTTCATTAATTTCATAATTGACGTAA
This sequence comes from Maratus speciosus, assembly GCA_963932465.1. NCBI lineage: Eukaryota > Metazoa > Arthropoda > Arachnida > Araneae > Salticidae > Maratus > Maratus speciosus. The sequence goes on from OZ010795.1 coordinate 470,434,754, forward strand.
AATGCTTTTCGACTTCTTGGTAACTTAATAAGAAAATCTACAAATTTTACGACTTTATAAAGGAAAATGTGTTTGTGAACGTGTCAGAAAGCAGCGAATTGGGATTTGATAAATGTGTTAGTGCTGCCAACACATATGCTCTTTTCGCGCTAATTAATTATCTATTGCCCGACATTACTGACAACGTGCCTTAACTTTTATAAAATATCTTTTTATTAAAGTGTAAGTAGACATCTTTTTTGTTTATTCAAGAATTACGCCTTTTTGTCGTTATTTCTACAGTCCTTAGAATTTTATAACAAATCCTTACAATACAGTTAAAATAATGTAACAGTTGTGTTTAGCCATTATCCAGATCATATATAGCTAATTACTCTCAGATGATTTTCCTTTCGTTAGTGCCATATCTCAAATTTTGATTCAAAACGTCAACTTTTGTTACGTTTTCTGAAATAATTGTTACTTTTATAGGAAAATAAAAAAACATATTCGAATTCTTGGTATCAGAATAAGAATGCCTGCATATTCCACGCCTTTACGAATAAAAATGACTTTGTGAATGTGCCTGAAATGAGCGAGTTTGTATTTAAGGAAGAGAGTAATTTGAGCGCAGAGCTCAAATTTGCTCCTTATTTTCATCCGTCGTGAGACAGCAAACCAAATCCTACGAAATATTCCTTTTCTGTCAATATAATATTATAATAAAGTTGAAATAATATAGTTTATACGCAGAATTGAAAAAAAAAAAAAACTGATATAGACATGTATAGTTGATGCAGCGAGTATCAAATGCTCTCCGATAACCACCATTCCGATGGTATCATTATTCCAAAATTGGGTTCAAAATGTAAACTTTGACGGGATTTTCTGAAAGGTTTTTCGAAGACAAAAATCACCTTTCAATTTCTTGGTACCTAGTCAAGATAGTGCAAATTTCTCGCCTTTACGAATCAAACTGATTTCATGAATACGCCAGAAAACAACGAGTTTTCTGTTTGAAAAAAATGTTAAATAATGTAAGTTGACAAATTTTAACTAAAAATTCTGGTTTGAAATATTTTTGTAAAACTTGAGTGATATTAACGGAATGTTTATTGTTAATTTATCTGCTGGCATTCTATCAATCAAAAGTTACATACAATAAATACATACATGACATGATATACAGGGTCATCGAAAAATAATGCCTAGGTTTAAAAAAACATAACATCGAAACCTTTTATGTTAAATGAGCAATTCTTTCACTACACGATAACTGGTGAACGCAAGTTTGGTTTTAGTTCACCAGAATTCGTTTGTGTGTCTGTGTTATGCGCGGATTAGTTGCGCAGTCGTCAAGGTCAGCCGACGCGCCAGACTGCAGCTGCTCAGTGCGATTTTGACCGTGCAACAAAAAGCACAGTGCGTGATTTTGTATGTGGAGTCAAAGTCAATATTCAGTGTACAGCGGCTTTTTCGGAGCTTTTTCATCGTACTGAGCTTCTGCAGTCTGGCGCGTCGGCCGACCTTGACGACTGCGCAAGTAATTCGCGCATAGCACAGGCACGCAAACGAATTCTGGTGAACTAAAACCAAACTTGCGTTTACCAGTTGTCGTGTAGTGAAAGAATTACTCATTTACCATAAAAGGTTTCGATGTTAGGATTTTTTTAAATCTAGGCATTATTTTTCGATGACCCTGTATTTTGTCGATTTTTTGTGATTAAACGCTGGTATAATAAATACATAAATATATTTTCATTTATTCAAGAAAAAAGCTTTATTCTCAATTTTTTCTTTATTAGCCTCAAGAAAAGTAACGGAATTGTGCATAAATATGCTTTTTGTGATTCTACAATCTCATGCCATAATTGAAATAATATAGTTCATTCATTGGGTTAAAACCGATTGTTTTCCTATGAACACCATTCCGCTAGTGGCATACACCAAACTTCTTGCCAAAAGGCCAAATTTGATTGCATTTTCTGAAAAAATCATTCGTTTTATCGAAAAACAAAAACGATATTCAGCTTTTTTTTTTTCCCTTATCGGAATAAGAAAGTTGTCAAATTTCATTAATTACGAATGAAATTTTTGTAAATATGTGTCATAAAGAAGTTAGTTCGGAATAGAGAACATCTTAATGGCGGCAAAGCGTGTGCTATTTCCAGACTAAAATTATTATCAACCTTCAACATTTCCGACCACCTGTCTTTCTTTATGTAATAATATCGTTATTGGTGTATAACTTGACGCCGTCTGTTTGTTTGAGAAAAACACTTTTTCTATTTGATTTTTACCAGCCGTGAGAAAGCTAACCATATTCTGGATATATAAGTGTACTTTTTCTGCCTGTAGAAGGCCATTATATGACGCATTAGATCCATCTGTTTAAACAGTGAAATTTTAGCGGTGTTGCATTTCACACGTACGTCGCTGACGTGATCTAAATGAATTTTTATTAGGTATCAGGTATTTTATCTGTATTCTGTATAAGGTGTTCTAAAAAAAATATTTTTTTTTCTCCGCGTAACTTTCTGATATATTTACGGATTCATTTACAAATGTAAAAACAACATTTACAAGTGTGATTATTGAAGTGATTTGAAGTCGTTTGTTTTATTTATTTATTTATTTTTTTTTCGATAAATGAATTAAATCTTCAGTTTTAAGCGATAGCTGTTTCATGACGACCTGTGTTGTACTGTCGAGTACGGTGATTCATTTGAAAAAAATTTATTTTAACAGAATTTTCTGAAAAATCCTCTGCTTTAATCGAACAAGTTGGAAATTGTACGTGAAACGTGGCAAATGAGATGCGTTCGTACTATAACTAGTTTTATAAATATTTTTTGCACCGCACATTGTACTGAACGTATATTTCAGTGCACTTCATAAGTGCATATCAACTTCATTCTGTTCGAAAGGCTGTAACATCATTAAAATGAACTTAAAATACTTTTTTTCCATCGGCCGTAATGTAACGGAAAACTTTTGACTGCACTGTAAAAATGTCTGAAATTCAGTCACTTAAGTGTCTGAAACGGAGTGTTCAATTTTCAGACATTTTAAAATGTCTGAATTTTTTCAGACACTTTTTGCGACTGAATTTCAGACACCTGAAACGTCTGAATCGCAGACATTTTTTGTAAGCATTTTATGTAGCCATGTTTGACCACGCTGAATACTGGGAAAATATCTGGCCGTTGTCCTGCCCCCTCTACCCCCATACCGCCTGATTTTCTGGTGCTCCCAATTTTAGTATGCAATTTTCATAAAGCTGATAATTTAAATCTTTTACGACATTGTACTAATTATAATGAGTATTTTGTTTCAGGAGTAGAATAAGATTAAAAAGAAAAAATATTTATCTAAATATTAGATTTTTTAAAATTTTGTTTTTAATCTTACTTTACTTTAAAAGTTCAAAATATTGATTATAATCAGTACAATTTCGAAACAGATTTAAAATATAAGCTTCGCAAATATTGCACATGAAATTTGGGGGAACTAAAATCGTAAGAGAACGGGGCACTACCCATGCTTTAATCAAGGAGTCCTTTTGCAAAAAATGCAACCCTGCAGTATTGTTAGCTAAATACAGATGCCCGGTATTCGGGAGTATCCGTTATGGAGGTTAATGGACATTCCCAAATAGCGGATACTTCGATTTAGCGAATACTTTTTTGATCCGCAAGGCATACATATTTGTATTATTTTTACCTCACAAAAGCAGGCATCTCCGATTATCCGACAAATTTCGCGGTCCCGAAGTGTCCGCTATTAAGGGTTTTTAAGGTATATGGATATATATATATATATATTTTTTTTAATCTTGTCCTACTCTAAAAGTTCAAAATATTTATCATAGTCGGTGGAATGTCGAAAGAGATTTAAAAAATCCCGTGTACGCGAAAATGGGCAAGAAAATCCCCCTCCCGTCCCGCCCTCCAAAAAAGGAAAATTCATATAATTCAAAAATTAGATGTTGCCCCATAGGCAATTTTACATATGCATCAGATGATAATCACAACAGCTATATAACCATGAGTAAATAATAAAATAGTAAATAAATATTCTATTTTAATAGCATTGAGAAAAAAAAATTACTTCTAATTTCAAAACTTAGCCATTTTTGTATTTGTCATTTAAGTACATATAAATAAAATAGTTAAGTCATTTTAAGTAGTAAACATGTGTAATATTTTTTTTTCTTTTTAAATATGTGGTAATTTGTCATTGTTTAGTTAAAAGTAAACACCAGTTTGGTATCTAATTTTATATATCATTCTTCGGAATATGTATATATAATTTTCTTTAAACATATTCCGTATTCAATTTAAAATTTTCACCCGCTATTGCTTAAAAATGTATATCATTATTATTCTTTTTTATGGAACAACACGATATAAGTCATATTTAATTTATTTTATTTTTTATTCCTGTAAAATTTGTATCCTTTGAATATGAGCTAAATAGATTTTATATATTTGATAAGAAAATACTGATCTAAGAAATAGAAAGAAAAAAACAAAAAAAAAAAAACAGAAGAAAATAGAAAGTAAAAAAAAAAAATAGATCAGACAGTATACGTACTATTCTTAATTGTTTGAAAAACGTTTTGAACATAAAAAAGCAGTTATTAAATGGCTTAAAAATATATTTAATACTGTATCATATAAGTAAATACGAACTTCTAAAAATATAAGGCAGTTTTATACATAAACTTCATATCAAGGCATAAACAACTCTTTATTTATGTCTAAATTATGATGTGTAATTTTTTTTTAGTGCCAACAATTACTTGAACCAGAACCGTTGCAAATTCGATTGCAGTAAAAGGAAATTTAATAATTATTTCTCGCATTACTCAATTTTAAAACTTTTAAATCATGAACAAAATATCGCAAAAAAAATGCTTGCATATAAATTACAAAAATCAATATACCAATTTAAAAAACACAAAAAATATTAATTAAACTTTATAATTATACTGCTAAACAGCAACGTAAACTGCAAAATATGAATAAAATGTTTCTCCGTTTGTTTAATGTTTCGAAAATTTTACTGGATGATATAAAAAATTCATATTATTTTTAGAAATTTGGTAAATGTTAAATCTGAAACATTGGATATCAAAATTTACGATTTTCAATAATAAATTAAAAAATCAATAAGAATAAATCTTTATAAAGTTTCAGTTCCGTGATTAAAAACTGCAATATATACAGTCAAATTTCACAATATTAATGCTTTTTTTCAATCTGAAAACTTTTCCTAATATCATAATAATATGAATCATCATACTTAGCTCCAAAATAATAATAATAACAAAAAATAAAATAAATGCCTGATGTCATATACTACAAGCGTTTATAGTCAGTAAACAGTAAAAAACAAACATAGAATAAACACAGTTACAAATGGCTTCAATTTAATGTTTTTATCTCTGATAAATGAAGCGATGAATCATTCAACTTTTCAAACCTATGTTGCAAGTTTTGTTTTTGAGCAAAGACAAATTATAATTATTTCACATCACCCTATCGAAAATGAAGATTAAACTATCACTCATTCGTTTATTTACAAAGGTCAAGCAAATAGAATTACAGCATTGCTATTTAATTTTCAAAACAATTATATTTCATTCCGTTACATTAAGAAGGCATATAACAGACGACCGTTAGTGAAATCAAAAATTTAGCATTAAACTACAGAAAAGTGATAAATTTTTATAAACGATTTCACTCATATTCAAAGGTATAAAAATCTATCGGAATAAAATATTAGAATTAAATATGACTTACTCGTTCGTTCTATAAATACCCAGATTAACACATATCCTTTTAATCCAAGCAATGGCGGCGGTGAAAATTTAATTCTTTCTGTTCTTATCTCATGAAGGTGCTGTAGATGACACGCGCGGAAATCAGCGTTCTGATTGGCTGTTAAGAATAGTACCAAAGATGATGTTTAACTATCGCTTGGAGCGTATCGTCTTAAAATCAGACGGTTGTTGGATAATCTACACATGTTTCTCGGTTCGTTTATAGCATGATCATAGTAAGACATTTATGTGTCTTAAATTTAGACGTCTGTTATGTCTGAATTTTCTGATTCAGACACTTAAGTGACTGAAATTCTTTTTCAGTCACATATGTGTCTAAATTTAAGACGCCTCTATTTGCAGTGTGCCCCTGTAATTAAAATATACATCCGATTTTCATAAAATTGGAAATGACTCGACAAAATTATGCAACAATTATATATTTAAAATTTCAGACCATTCGGTTGGGTAGTTTTTGCTCTGTTATATCCGGGCGGACAGACAGATGGACCGAACGACGACTATATAGATGATACGTATTTACATAATTACGAATGCAACTAAAAATGGGAAAACTGCCCAATGTTATAGTTTCCGAATAAAAGCACGTCTCAATCTTATGCGTATGTGAACAAAAATTAATTTAAGAATATGTCAGAAAGCAGCCAGTTTGGATTTGAGTAAAACCTTAAAATTGCATCGAATGCCAGACTACATGCAACTTCCTAATTTTTTACATTTTAAATCTTGTATTGATGGCTTATATTTTTTCTAATAAGGAGCGAAGAATCTTCCGCAAATTCATTCTCTTCCTTGGACATGGCTAGGATAAAAATGTTTGCTCATTTTTCTTTGTGTTCTTGTTTATTTGTGTTAATTTCTTTCATTTTTGAAACATTTTATAATTTCGTCGGTCAGACTTTTCTACTTTTTGGTTTTTGAAGCTGTGTTTATGCCTGTAAATGAAAAGTAATTTTTTATTAAAAGTTAGTTTTTACAAAACTAAAATCTAAGTAAAACAATTGTAAATATTTCAGAGCTGTTTCTTGCGTTGAAACAAATAAACAAAAATTATGATGATGATGATAATAATAATAATAATAATAATAATAATAATGATAATGATAATAATAATAGATATAATACTAACAGACATCTTATAAAATAATGCTTGGTAAATATTGTTTTAGCATATCATTATCCCCTGATTTGTTTCCTCTTAAAACTGGAGTCCATCTTGCTCACTATTATAAAATTTCCCCCTTTATTTTTATTTATTAATGTATATTGCTGAAAATAATAGCTATCTGATAATAAATTCTTCGTCTTTATTTAATTGCAGAAAAATAAGGCGAAGATTATTTTTAGAAATTACTCGCATTAAGGAACCATAGATACGAGACAAAAAAATCAGCTACCGCAGCCTCAATTTTGTGTCAACGAGTAGGCCTATTATTTAGGGGGCTGTCACATGAACTAGAAATAGTCTAAGCTAAAGTAAAAGCTTAGCCTAAGATACTGACTGAGCAGTAGTGCTCCATTTCCGAACAACGGACGCGCTTACGATTAACTTTTTGGTGTATCAACTTAGGTCATAAGGCGCGTGAACGAAAATGATTACCAAGAAGAAAAGAATGATCAAATATGCTGAAACATACAGGGATGCCTGCTACAAGCTTGTCTTTGAGAAGGGGTGCCAACTAATAAGTTGGCTCGAAAATGGACACAACCTTATGCCATCCAGCATATGTCCATACCTTACCCTAATATGAAATATCTCAAAGCCGACAATAGGAATAATATAAGCTGCTTTCGCTTACATGGTCCAAAATTAGGGTTTCAATTAATCTAATCTATTTCCAATTGAGATGGAATTGAAAATGATTACTTTTTTACGTCATTGTGCACATGATCGTACATCCAATGAATGGTCTCGAAGTCCACATATAAACAACTGGCGGCGCCTTCGCTCACGTGATACAAAACTACGGTTGCCTTCAATCAAATCCCGTCCCTGTTGAGAATGAATTAGTGATTATTACTACTTTATATCATCGAGCACAAGATCATACTTTAATTTAGGTGAAATATCTCGAAGCTTATAATAGGAATAACTTGGGTTTTCTTCGCTCGCTAGGTCCAGAACTATGGCTGTCGTCAATCAAATTCAGTTTTGTGGAGAGAAAATTAAACATGATTACAACTTAACTCATGCTTTACTCATCGTACTTTAGCTGATATGAAAGGTTTCAAACCCCACAATTATTGAGGTGCCTTTACTCACATTGCCCATTGTTGAGGTAGATTATTTCTCTCTTACAAAACTAATGATAAATTTATCTCCTGCTGCTTTGTCAGCACTAGCTGTGCTTCTATGTGATTCCTTTTTTTTTTGAAGTTGTGCCATCAAATAGTCAAGAGTTGTTAACCAAATTATGTGTCGTTAACCACGAGATTTTGATCGCACAGCCATTTGTCGTTAACCGTGTATGTCATTAACCAAGGTATCACTGTATTTTTATACCGTCGACAGCATAAATATTCATACATGCGTACTATTCTGTAGCAAGTTTATTTTAACAGAACACAAATTTTAATACCAAAGCAATCAAATTCATAAATAGGCGCAATCAAAAACACATCCATTGCTTTATTTTCGCCATTTATTCTTCGAGGAAATTACTTATCACTTGAAAATAACTCAGGATTTGTTCATCCAAGGTATAAAAATACGTTTTTTAAGACTGTTTCACTTCAGCTTGAGAATACATCAAACAACACCCATCTGTGTATTTTAACATTTCATATCGTTCTTAGCATTAAAAAGCTTTCGAAACTGTCAGTTTCTAAGCGTCAAAAATCCTTTTTTTTATTATTATTAGTTTACCTATCATTTTTGTCTGTTTGTTGAGTTCTAGTATCGTCTGCTTTTCTCATGTATTGAGAATTGAATAGTGAATTTTCTCTTTATGCATTTTTTTCTTGCGTGAAGCGATATAATTTAATACCATTCCTATTGAAATCTACTGTTGTTTTTTATATGCATGTAGGATCTTTTGGTATATTACATTTTCATACGATCTTATGAAGTTTTATACCTGACAAAAAATATCTGCTTTAGACTAGTGATAAGAAAATCCTTTATTCATCTCTTTTATTTATTTATTCGCCGGAGGTTAAATTGAATGTGTTTGTATGCATAGATGTTGAATATCGTAGTATTTTCGTATTTTGACAGCCTGTGGAGCGCATTTTAACGTACTTTTCGTGAATCTATATGTTATTTGAAAATTTATATGACGAAATATATGTTGGAATAACCTTTTATACATTTGATCTTTAAGGCATATTTTAATTAGACATTTATGCATTTAGGTTCCCATTCATTCCTGTATTTTCTAATAATAAAATACTTCTTTTTTATACGGCAAAATAAACCCAAATATCATTTTTTAAATTTAAATTTCTTTCTTAATTCGAATCTATAGGTCCCTTTATAATTTTATTTTATTTTAGCTAATTTACGAATTATTATTATCAAGAGAAAATCTGTAAACCTAGTGCAATTGCTCCCTTTGGGGGCTGTGTTTTATAGAACACACGAACATCAGCATCAATCTCGTCATGCATGTTTATAGATTGCAATTGTGTTATCTTCAGACCTTATCTTCGCGCCTGAATATGAGATTTTTTAGATTTTTAAGATTATATCATTTTTCTTTTCCTGAGACCAATTTTACACACACCCCTCGCACCCCCTCAAAATAAATAAATAAATAAATAAAATAATATAAAAATTTGCTTCAACATGTTTTTACACTGCTGACAGCAATAAATATTTACACACGCGCACTATTCTACCCCGTGTTTATTTCGTCAGAACACAATCTTTATACCAAACCAACCGAATTCATAGATTTGCGTAACCAGAAATATATTCATTGCTTTATTTTCGCCATTTATTCCTCTGGGAAATTACTTATATTTCACTTGAAAATAACTCGAAATATTCGTTCATCCGGTGTATAAAAATTCATTTTTTGAGACGGTTTCACTTAAGCCTGAGAATATCTCAAACAGCGCCCATCTGTGTATTTCACATTTCATATATCGTTTTTAGCATTAAAAATGCTTTTCGAAGCTGTCAGTTTCTAAGCGTTAAAATGAGTTTGAATATCTCTTTTTCATTTCAGTTCACCTATCATTTTTGCTTGTTGAGTTCTAATATCGTCTGCTTTTTTTGCCTATATCGAGAATTGAATAGTGAATTTTCTTCTTTGTGCTTTTTATTTATTTCTCCTTCCGTAAAAACGGTTTTATTTGATACCATCTGCATTCAAATATACTGTTCTTTTTTATATGTATGTACTAGAATCTCTTGATATATTACATTTTCATACGTGCCTATGAGATTTTATTATACCTGGAAAAAAGTATCTTGTTTTAGACTAGTGATCAGAAAATCCTTTATTCATCTCTTTTATTTATTCACTGGAGGTTAAAATCGAATATGATTGTATGAATATATATTGAAAATTGTAGTAGTTGTATTTTCTATCAGACTGTGTTTTGTATTTTAACTCGCTTTTCATGCACCTAATTGTTAATTGAAAACTTGCGAGTCAAATAAATAGTATTTACAATATGTATGTTGGATCACCATTTATGCGTTTTTTTCGTTATGCCTTTTTTAGTGATACGTTTATGAGTTATTCTTACTCATTTTTAAATATTATAAAATATTTCTTTGACAATCGACAATAAATCTTGAGACGGAATATCATTTTTGAGATAGAATTTTTTTCTTGATTAGAATCTACATGTTTCTTTCTCTACCCCCTACCCCCTTCATTGCTCCAAGAAAGATTTTTTGTGTTAAAAGTGTGGGAATAATATTGGTACTAGTTGATCCCATCGACCAATTTAGCCAAATTACGCAAATCGCCAAACTATTCGCCATATTATACAAATTGACGTAACTTTTATTTTAAATAACGAAAGAACAAATAAATTTGTAAAACATTAATAAAAATACAAATAAAACGTCATCATTTGATGACCTAACAAACGCATGTAACGCGTTTAATGTCACGTGAATGAGACATTTACGATCATCCAAATCCATTATTGGCATTTAATCTTATAGTTTGGCGTAGTTATTTTGGTCGACGGGATAATCAAGTAGTACTGAATAATTTTTCTGAAGGATATATTGGTATTCTTTTTTTTTTTTTTAATCACTGTTATTTTACTTATTGAAGTTTATTCAGAGGTTTTAAAATCTTATAGGTGTTTGAATTATATTATAATAGTCTCGCTTTAATTCTAGCATAGGTAATGCGAAATATAGGTTTTCGAATTTAAATGTATTCCCTCGAAAGTTATTTTTAGAACAATGTTAAAAATCTTAAATATTTAGGATTTTTAAGAGATTGAATCAAATCACTGTAAAAAAGGAGTTCTTTGTTATAGCTCCCCTTCAATTAAAATTACGCCAAATTGTAGTCAATTTCGTCAGTGCCGTAGCAAAGTTCGTGAAGTGTTAACATAGCACGCACGTACAACAGATATATAAAAACAAATACTATTAAATTAAATAATATATTTTATGTTAACAAGGATATATTCAATCTCATAACAAATTTATACTGATGTTTCGTTCTAATTTCTTACAGTGCTTCACAAGAATAACAACTTCTTTATGTTACGGCTTACATTTTCGAGAATTTCCGCCATATGTTGTTTTCTTACACCATTTTATTGATGTTAATTCTTCTACCCAACAGTACATAAACCTTAAAGCAATTACGAACGGTATTCTCGAACCTCTAAACAAATTTCCAATACGGATGCTTCTTTCTTTTTTTATTAATACAATTTTTTTACTCTGCATCTTCATATAGCTTCATCATTAGTGACATATAGTTTCATATCATAGCCATTTCCATATAGTAAAATACGTAATATATTAAGAATGTTCTGGAACACCAATGAAAAAGCAGTATAAGGCAGGTCGCACACTGAGGCGACACATGCAACATGTTGCACGATTTCGGAGAAAAAACAGGTTTGAAACGGATTTCTCCTGTGTTTCGACCTGTTTTTTCTCCCATGTCACACTTCGTTTTCTTCCTGTCATCTCAGTCTGGTGTGTGCGATAGCATAAACACATGCTGCTCCTTTAAGACTGCAGACCATTTGACGAGATTTTATAATTTAACGTCGCGATGTTATTATTATACCGCTGCGACCCCTACCTACCAAGCAATATGCCTAGCTTAACTAGATTTATGCCTGGCCGCGGAGCGAAATTTGCATGATCAACTCATGGAGGCGATCTACCTTACTGGCACCTTAGCCGCCATGGCTGCATCGCTACTTATTTTATTACAAAAAGAATAATAAATAAATAAATAAAATATATCAATAGCGATTCAGGCTATTTATCTTATCACAAAAGAATAATAAATAAATAACATAAATAAATAGCGATGCAGCCATGACAACCAAAGAATCTCTGTTACTTGGCGATTCATCTTTAGGGACCGCTATAACATAGAAGTACCAAAAAAATCCGTTGATTACCAGTACAATTTCTGTATTTTTACAGAGGTCCCCCTCCCCTCCCCCAATGAAAGTGATTTCGTGAATTTGTCCAAAAGCAAATAGCAGCAATTGTATTACGTTAATCAATGAAAGAGATAATATTTCCTTTACGTAAAACAAACTAAATAGAAGCTAGTAGGTTTCTAAAAGGAAAGTGAATATTGCATGTTAGCCCAGTGGTTAAGGAATTGAATTCGGAAATAATTAGGGGAAAGCTGGAAATTGTTTTAATCCCTTCAGTTTAGGTCTAGAATGAATATGCTATGTTTTCCCCCTCGTACTAGATGAGCGTTAAGAATTATGCATAGGTTTAAAGTCAAAAAACACGTTTTTTTTTTAAATACTATAACACTATCTCGAAATCACTAACTCTTTCAAACATTGTCAATACAAATAATGTAGAGCTTAAAATTCGGAATAAAATGAGTACCTACACTTAATACTTTTGTTGAATATAATGGTCACAATTGTACTTTAAAGTTTTAGTCCCATGGTCAGAGGGTTGAACTCAGAATTAATTAGGGGAAAACTGGAAATCGTTTTAATCCCTTCAGATTAGGTCTAAAATGAATATTCTATGTTTTCCCCCTCGTACTAAGTGAGCGTTAGGAAATATGTACATATTTACATTCAAAAAACATGTTTTCCCTTTTTTTTTTTTTTTTTTTTTTTTTTTTTTTAACAATATCTCAAAATAGCTAATTCTATCAAAAACATTGTCAATGCAAATGTTGTAGAACTTAAAATTCTGAATAAAATGAGCACCCACATTAGTATTTTTGTTCAAAATTAAAGTCGCATTTCTAATTTCAAAATTTTGCTTTAATCGCTAATCAAGAGCTTTAAGTCCGGAGAGACCAAATTACCTAAGAATATCTCAAAACAGCTAAGTCTATCAAAAACATTGTCAGTACAAATGTTGTAGAGCATAAAATTCTGAATAAAATCAGCACCCACTTTAATATTTTTGCTCAAAATCAAGGTCGCAATTCTATTTCAAAAATTTGCCTTAATCACTAATCAAGAGCTTCAAGCTAGGAAACACCAGATTACCTGAACAATATCTCAAAACAGCTAACTATAACAAAAAATTGCCAATACAGATGTTGTAGAGCTTAAAATTTTGAATAAAATGAATACTCACATTAATATTTTAGTTCAAAATGAAAGTCGCAATTTCAGATATTGTTAAAAATGTTAAAGAAAAACGTGTTTTTCGAATGTAAATGTGTACATATTTCCTAACGCTCACTTAGTACGAAGGGGAAAACATAGAATATTCATTTTAGACCTAATCTGAAGGGATTAAAACGATTTCCAGTTTTCCCCAAATTAATTCCGAGTTCAACCCTCTGACCACGGTGCTAAAACTTTAAAGTAGAATTGTGACCTCAATATTCAACAAAAGTATTAAGTGTAGGTACTCATTTTATTCAGAATTTTAAGCTCTACAACATTAGTATTGATGATGTTTTTGAAGAAATTAGTGATTTCAAGATAGTGTTATGGTATTTAAAAAAAAAAAACGTGTTTTTTTACTATAAATCTATGTATAATTCCTAACGCTCACCTAGTACGAGGGGGAAACGTAGTATATTCATTCTAGACATAAATTGAAGGGATTAAAACAATTTTCAGCTTTCCCCTAATTATTTCCGAGTTGGGCCTTTTTTTGCTTCCCTACCACAGGGCTATATGTTTAGTTTTGTTTTACGCTTCATTTTCTCTTTATTAACGTGTAAAACATGGTATGATTTACTATAAATGTGGCATTTCTGTTTTTATATATTTTCATAGTGTTATTCTACAATAACACCAAATTTTGGTAATTTCGATTTTTTAACAAATAGAACATTCTGAATATCACTTGGAGTTTAAATTAAAGTTGGCGTTGGTTTTGTTTATGACGGCTAATTATCTACACGAGGGATATAGGCCGGTGCCCTCCGCGGGGTTTTTTCTAAGGGAACCTAATCCGTATTTACTCAAAGAGTTTAAATTAAAAGAAGCATGCTGCATTTAATTTATTATTACATAAATTCCCCTATTAGAGTGCAGTAATTTATATCCAATCATTTTATTTTTTTCGATTACAAGTTTCTTTCCGATGAAAAAGATATAAATGATTCCGTGGTGTTAATTCAGTAATCAATTCTTACTAATTTCATATTGCACGAGTCTTAATTCTGATAAACCAATACAAATAAGACGAAATATTCTCTTTAACGTAATGTGGTAATCCATCTTAATAATTAGTTTATTAATTGAAGAACTGTGCTTAAAACTGAGATATCAACTTTTATCGAATAAATGCCTTTTATGCGGGTAATCAAACTTTGTATTAATTACTAACAAAACATTTGGTTAATCCTTTGAAGTAATGTGAACTGTTTATTTATTATAAAAATTGCTACAAATGTAAATAAGTGCGAGTAGTAAGTCAAAATTACGTCCATTACTAATCATATCATAATATTAAAATATTTATTTGCTTAAAAAGACGATATAAAATTCTTCACATGCATTTGTAATTTTATGCTATACATTCTGACGACGAATCAGAAAATGAGTTGGAACATGTAAATATAGATTTTTAATTTACTTTTAATGTGTTTTTATAACGTCTTTTAAGCAAATAAATATTTTAATATTATGATATAAAAATTGCTTTTTAAATTTATATATAATCATTATTAGGTCCATATTATTTCATTCTTTTGTCTATGTGAACTTAATAAAAATTTAAAATAAAAATTCTATCCTCTTTTATTACATATGAGTTACAGTAAAAACATTTCGACATTTTTTTCAATTTAGATCGCTTTTAACATCGCTTTATGTGTGATCTGTAAAGTTTAGGGAATTTTATCTCAAAACGCTATGCAATTTTTGCAAGGCAACATCACACAATGGAACATTTAAATATATACTATCAGCTTCCAGGTTCTTTTTTATTTTATTTTATCATTTAATCTTTCTCATTCCAAAAAATTGTATTTGACTAGATAAGTGGGATTTTTACACTGTACAATTTGTGATATTTGTGAGACGCTTAACTGTCAAATGAACTGTTTTCAATTCAAAAGAATGGAACTTTTTATTAGTATAAATTTCTGATGCATATTTAATTTCATTATCCTGTAATTCGTGCCCTCATGAATTTCTTGGAATAAAGGATATTCTTTAAAACTTCCTTCTAATTTCGCGTCAATTATTTTTAAATATCTAAGTATTAAATGTTAAAGTAGTTAAAAAATTGACGTAAAAGATTTTCCTTTGTAATTACACTTATTTATACACTGAAGAAAAGTTTTTCTAAACAATTATCGTATTAAAGTGCGATTGTGAATGGTATGCTTTAAAAAATGAAATTGGATTTATAGAATAATCATGATTATTATTTACAAGAGTGGAGTCAATTTCACTCCTAACTAATTTTTAAATTTTTTTAATCTATCATTTTTAGGTGTGTTCGTAATTATATAAATACGTAGCACTATACACTCTAAATTAAAATGTCTGAAATTCAGACATTTAAGTGTCTGAAATGGAGTGTTCAATTTTCAGACATTTTAAAATGTCTGAATTTTTTCAGACACTTTTTGCGTCTGAATTTCAGACACTTCAAACATCTGAATCGCATCCATTTTTTGTAAGCATTATACGTAGCCATGTTTGACCACGTTGAATCCTGGAAAAATATTTGGCTGTGGTCCTGCCCCTCCCCCCCCCCCCAATACAGCCTGATTTTTTTGGTGCTCTCAGTTTTGGTATACAATTTTCGTTACGTTGATAATTTAAATCTTTTACGACATTGTACTGATTATAATCAATATCTTGAACTTCAGGAGTAGAACAAGATTAAAAAACAAAAAATATTTATCTAAATATTAGATTTTTTAAAATTTATTTTGTTTTTAACCTTATTTTACTTTAAAAGTTCAAAATATTGATTATAATGAGTACAATTTCGAAACAGATTTAAAATATAAGCTTTACAAATATTGCACATCAAATTTGGGGGCACTACAGTCGTAAGGGGACGGGGCACTTCCCAGTTTGCCCTTCCTTTAATCAAGAAGTACTTTTGCAAAAAACGCAACCCTGCATTATAGTTGTCTAAATTGAGATGTCCAGTATTCGGGAGTATCCGTTGTGGAGGTTAATGGACATTCTCGAATAGCGAACACCTCTATTTAACGAATACTTTTTTAATCAGCAGACATACATATTTGTATATTTTTACCTCAAAAAAGTAGACATCTCCAATTATCGGACAAATTCCGCGGTCCCGAAGTGTTCGCTATTAAGGGCTTTTAAGGTACATAGATAAATATATATATATATTTTATAATCTTGTCCTACTCTAAAAGTTCAAAATATTTATTATACTCGGTTGAATGTGGAAAAAGATTTAAAATATCAGATGTACGAAAATTGCAAAAATCCCCCCCCCCCCAAAAAAAAAATGAAAACATAAAAAAATATATTGCCACATAGGCAATTTTACATATACATCACTTGATAATCACAACAGCCATTTAACTATGAATAATGAAAATAAATAAATAAATATTCTACTTTAATAACATTGGGGAAAAAATGACTTTGGTATTTTGGTAAATATATTTGCGTTTTTAAACTTGTCCTACTCTAAAAGTTCAAAACTTTCATTATAATCAGTGCAAGATTTAAGATATCAGCTTTACAAAAATTCATGCAAAATCCCCCCCCCTCCCCCCCCAAAAAAATGAAAATACTTATTTAAAAATTATGTTTTTAAAAAATTTATATTTCCACATGGGCAAGTTTTTATGTAGATCAGAGGGTACTCACAAAAGCTATTCAACTATCAATAAAAACAAATAAGTACATATTCTATATTAAAAACATGAGGAAAAAATAACTTATGATTTCCAAACTTCTTTCGTCTTAAATATATACAGTAACATCTGTCATTTTTGTATTTTTCGTATAAGTGCATATAAATAAAGTTACCACAATTTTAAATACGAAATCTAGTTAGAGGTTTTTACTTTTTCCCATTATAAATTTCAAATTACTTTTTTATTAAAAATAATAAAAAAATCAGTATTAGAGTTGATTGCAAATCAAATACATATGTATATTTTTACAGGCAGCTTCATATAATAGACCAGTCTCATTTACTTTATTTATCTTTTTTTAATCTGCGGTTTTATGCCAGGAAGTAAGAAAGCATTAGGTCATCTTTCAAAGTTTTTTTTTCTTTACTTCCTTGTGGCCGTCATTTACTGCGAGATAAAAATTATCCATTGAATCTAAGAACTGACATTGAATATATAATTCGTAATAAAAAAGAACGTCATAAGTTTAAAAATATATACTTCTAGAATTAGTGGGGTTTTTTGCGAACAGATTCAAAACTAATTAAATTTCATGCAGGATTTTGTTTAGTACAATAAATAAAATCATAAAATACACTAATTTTACTACTATAAAGAAACTTACTTGAGTTGCTGCAAGAGGTAAGAAATATTCCTCGATTTCAAATTTTAAAAACTACCACAACCACACTGAGGGAGAAAGACTTTCATCAGTTTAAAAGGAAATCCCATAATACATCCGACTAGCCATATTTAAAGAATGAGATGTTTCATCCTAAAAACAGGACCCGCCAGACAAAAGTTTCTTTTTTTTTTGCCAGCTTCGACAGGACGAAGATGAATAACACAATATTATTGATATAAATTGATACGAGTTAACACTAAGCCCATTGCACACGCTTTGTAGAATTTCCGGGTGTAATCTTCAACCGTCGTCTACTTCTGTTCTGTGTCTATCCCGCCCTTGTATCGACGACAGCTTCTAAGAGACATTTGATGTCGAGCACACACGTCAGATGTATGTATTCAATAAATAAATAATCCAAGTTAATACGAATTAAAATCACAGTACTTCACATTTCGCAAAAAACGAATTAAAATACACGCGTACATAAAAACAAACTTTGTTTGAATTACAACGTATACCACTTCGAACGAAGACATCTAAAACGCATGCGCAACTGGGAGTGCTAGTGCCCCCTGGTGGTTATTGCGTCGGAAGAATCAAAACGTCTTAAATTAAGACACGTTTAAAGCAATGAAGTGTCTTAAAATAAGACGTTTGCGGATATTTTAGACATTATTCTCAGTTCGTTTACACCATGGTCATAGTAAGACGCTTATGTATCTTAAATTAAGACATCTATAGTGTCTTAATTTTCAGATTAAGACACTTAAGTGTCTAAAATTCTTTTTCAGTCACATATGTGTCTAAATTTAAGACGCTTCTATTTGCAGTGTAGTCGTGGTTCGATCCGTCCGTCTGTCTGTCTGTCCGCTTGTAACAGCGCAAAAACTACCCAACCGAATGGTATGAAATTTTAAATATATAATTGTTGCACCATTTTGTCGAATCATTTCAAATTTTATGAAAATCGGATGTATAGTTTAATTACAGGGACAGTCAAAAGTTTTCCGTTACATTACGGCCAGTGGTTGTTCTCACATCCAAAAGGGCAACTTTCTGACCTAAGTTTTAATTTATTTTTGGTCTGAAATGCATGAAACCAGCAGGTTTTGCTGTTCAGAAACTATGTCATCGAGCTGTTTTTTCCGTTTCTTCGCAAACGCAATAGATCGTTCAAAAAAGAGTGTCAAAGTGGTCGTTTTGAACCGAATTTCCGCGCGAAAGGAGAAAATCCTCTCAAGAAAGGGTGAAAAAAAGTTTGTCACGTGATCAAATACGCTTATAACTCGATAGGTAATTGATTGATTCAAAAATGGAAAAAACAGTTCGATTCCAAATCGCTTCTATGCTCAGGCTTTCCAATTTTATATCTTTCCGTTAAAAAATGAATTTGTAAATGTGTCAAAACGTTTTGCGCTTGTTGAGCAAAGCAGTTGAGAACAGCCTTAATTGCATTTGAATGATGTTACAGCCTTTCGAACAGAAGGAAATTGATATGCACTTATGTAATTCACAAAAATATACTTTCAGTACGATATGCGGTTCCAAAAATATTTATAAAACAAGTTATAGTACGAACGCCCCTCCTTTGCCACGTTTGACGCGCAATTTCCAACTTGTTTAGCTTTATTTCATAGTGTTTTTAAATTTCTGATGCATATTTAATTTCATTGTCCTGTAATTCGTGCCCTCATGAATGTATTTCTTGGAATAAATGGATATTCATTTAAATTTTCCTTCTCATTTCGCGCCAATGATTTTTAAATATCTGTAAGTATTAAGTGTTAAAGTAGTTAGAAAATTGACGTAAAAGACTTTCCTTTGTAATTACACTTATTTATACACCGAAGAAAAGTTTTTTTAAACACTTATAGTATTAAAGTGCGATTGTGAATGCTATACTTTAAAAAACGCATTTGATTTATAGAACAATCGCGATTTTTATGTACAAGAGTGGAGTAAATTTCACTCCTAACTAATTTTTTTTTCTTTTTTAATCCATCATCTTTTAGCTTTATTTCGCAGTGTTTTTAAATCCTTGATGTATGTTTAATTTCATTATCCTGTAATTAATGTGCTCATGAATTGAATTCTTGGAATAATGGATATTCATTTAAATTTTCCTTCTCATTTCGCGTCAATGATTTTTAAATATCTTTAAGCTTTAAGCGTTAAAGTAGTTGGAAAATTGGCGTAAAAGACTTTCCTTTGTAATTACATTTATTTTCGCACTGAAAAAATGTTTTCTCAACACTCATCGTATTAAAGTGCGATTGCGAATTCTATACTTTAAAAAATAAAGTCGGATTTATAGAACAATTGCTATTTTTATATTACAAAAGTGGAGTCAATTTCACTCCTAACTATTTGTTTTTCCTTTTTTAATATATGATATTTCAGGCTTATTTCGCAGTGTTTCTAAATCTCTGATCATAATATAATTGTCAAATAAATAATCAAAATGCTTTTATTACGAACCAAATCGATGAATAGCATTGAAAACGTTTGGACATTCTATTAGTTTAGGTATCTTATCATCATGTAGAAAGTTAATCTCTTGTATTTCATTTATTTAAATTAGTTATGTACTTAGAATTAGTGATTGACCGAATACCGAGTAGTTAATTCGGTATTCGGCGGTTCGGCATGTAAACCGAATATTCGGCTTCGGCCGAATACTTTTAATTATTCGGCCTAATAATTGCAGATAAGTATTTTCTTAGAAGTAGAAGAATTCTCTTTTAGTTAGCAGTAGAATAGGCTAAACAATGAGTTTCAATATTATGTGCATGAGTTCAGAATTCAGCTGCACTTCAAAAAAACAAGTCAAAGGCCATTTTTAATATAAAAAAACTTTTTCCTTCCTAAAATAGTCTACATAGGTGTGAAATCAAAACAACTGTCTACAACAGAGAAAAAAAAAGTAAGGAAGATACGCATCTTTCCCTTATCTTTTAATTTTATTTACTTCTACATTATTTTTTTTTAATTTAAATTTATTTAATGTGTATTTTCTTTAATATACACATCAAATAAGTATATCAGAGTTCATACCTGTATATCTAAGGTGTATATTAAAGAAAATACACACATCAAATAAGTATACCCCTATGCCCATCTTATAGCTTTTAAAACCATTATATCAAAATTGCTCAAATTTCTTATCTTCATCACCACAATGTTAAAATATTAATCAAAATATGAATATTCTATCAATAATTTGACAGAAAATAGTTAAATGTACAAATTGATATGATACCTTTTGTATTTTGAGAACATTCCTATTCAATATGTTTATAATTAGACTTAGACAATCAGTAAACCAGCTTAATGACAACATTATTTCTTTTTATTTGAATGAACTTTTGTTTTTCTGACAATCCTTATCCTTAAGGCTGTTCTTAATTGCTCTGCTCAACAAGCGCAAAACGTTCTGACACATTTACAAATTCATTTTTTAACGAAAAGATACAAAATTGAAAACCCTGGCCAGGGAAGCGATTTGGAATTGAACTGTTTTTGATCCTTCCATTACCTGTTGAGTTATAGGCTTTTTTGATCACGTGACAAACTCGTTTTTCGCCCACTCTTGCGTGCTTTTTCTCCGTTCGCGCGGAAATTCGGTTCAAAACGTCCACTTTGACACTGTTTTCTGAAAAATGTAGTGCGTTTGCAAAAAAAAAAACCGGAAAAAACAGCTCGATGACATAGTTTCTGAACAACAACACCCGCTAGTTTCTTGCATTTTCGAACAAAAATAAATTAAAACTTATGTCAGGAAGTTGCCCTTTTGGATTTGAGAACAGCCTTAATAATATCCTGTATAGTTTAATACTTTCATAGGTTATTTTTGGGTATTGACTAGTGATAAAATAATAAAAAAATAAGTGATGGGTTAATGAATTTGTGAGCGGAAAGAAGTCATTAAATTTTTTTGAGTAATTAGATTTAAGAATAAAAATGTAACTGAATTAAATTATTGAGAATTTAATTTCAATTAAAGCTTATTAAAAAAGTTAATTGCAAAAATGCGTATTGAAAAGTTTTAAGTATTCGGCTGCCGAATACCGAAGCTTCGGTATACACTTCGACCGAAGCTTCGGTATTCGGTATTCGGCAAAATTGCTGCTTCAGTCGATCCCTACTTAGAATTATTATTTAATTGCAACAATTGTGCATTACTCTCGACTCACGCTCGTGAATGATTCAAAAAGGTATATTTTACTTACCACGAGGGTATTTAAATTTGAGCGATAGCCGTCTTCATGTTGCAAACCATTTTTACGGGATACTGCATCTCTTTTATTACTTAGCACTCTTTGGCGAAAACTACTAACCGCAGATTCTGAGAGTCACAACATACTTTAGAAAATTAAAGTAAAATGTAGGATAGAAGTCGCTTTTATCCACACAGGTTAATATCGACGACCGATCTCACTCAAAAAACTATACTACCTTTATAAGAGAGTTGCTAGTCCTCTAGAGAAGTCTTAGAATAAAGATATCGTTTTAAAATAGTGGTAGAAAAGTGAGAAAACTTTAGGAACACTGCAAGTCTTTTTTATTTAACACGAATCACACTCGTGTTTAATCCCTTCAACACTTGACTTGCACTGAGTATGCCATGTTTTCGTGCACTTATTTCGTGCTGTTTTATTTTGTGGTAACTAATTGCCGTCTCTAAAGTTTAATAAGCAAAAATACAATTTTGCGCAAAATCTGGTATATGGGCCCACTTAGGATACAATAATCTGGTGCTGAAAGGGCTAACTCTTGCACAAGATGTTAACCATTAACTACTGTGACAAAAATTGTCGCATAACTACTGTGAGCGGTCTGTGAGACCGTCTAATCTATGAATAAAAGGCTACATCGATAATCTCACAAAATACTTTTTCTGTAGTAAACTTTATGTACAATCGTGGAAAAAAAAGTAAATACCCTCTACTAACTCCTCAACAAATTATCGTAGAAGAAAGTTACTGGTACCGAACGATTGGGAATAAAGTCTACTTTTAAATGATGTATATAAAAGTTGCTTAGGGGGCCAAACAAACCCAAACTGCATTTTTTTTCAATGGCAATACCCAATTTAACAAGATATTTCAAATCTTCTGTTCAAACTATGCCTAGGCACCAAATTTCAAGTCATTTGAACGATAAGTATTTGAATTACAAACATTCAAAATTTAGAGCTTCTAATGTTAAATTACATTTTCATATTTTCTTTAATATCTCCTGAAATTATACTTCTAATGTGCTAATTTTTTGTGTAGCAATAATACTAAATTACGCAAACATAAATACGTTGAATTTGCAATTTTTATAATTTTATGATATGAATTATGAAATTAATATTAAAAAAAATGATGAATTACGATTTTTTTGATGGATTTAGATTTATTAAATCCTGCTTTATGGAAATCCAAAATTTCACATTTTTCTTCCAAGTAGTTTTCAAATTATGCTAAAAAAAACCCGTCAAAATGATGGTTTCAGGGGCCGCCTGTGATAGAAGTGACTAGATGTTTTGAAATTTCTTATGCTATTCTGTAATCTAGCAGTCTTCAATGACTGTTTGAGTGACGCTTAAGATGCCTTGATCAAGAAAGGAGGTCAGCAAT
The DNA here is from genome assembly GCA_963932465.1 of Maratus speciosus. NCBI lineage: Eukaryota > Metazoa > Arthropoda > Arachnida > Araneae > Salticidae > Maratus > Maratus speciosus. Next base: position 470,458,283 of record OZ010795.1, read on the forward strand.
CTAGTACAGAACTTAAATTTGGATACAGCCCCTAAAATACGCTCGTTTTAAAACAATTAATTCTAGAAAACTTATTGTACGAAATGCATAAAAATTTGTTTTTAGGCTAATTGAAGGGTGTAGAGTTCATTTATGCTGCCAGAATTGTGTACTGCTATTGAAAAAAAAAAAAAACATCAAAGTTTTGGCTCGTTTTAGTATTTAGATGGGCCCCTAAGCAAATTTTTTATACATCATTTAAAAGTAGAGTTTATTACCAATTGTGTGGTACCAGTAACTATCTTCCACGATAATTTTTTGCAGAGTTAGTAAGGGGTGTTTACTTTTTTTCCCTCACGACTGTACATGTCTATTATACTTAAAAGTCACCTATTCAAGCCTCTAGTGATATCACTAGGGTCTAAAACAAACAAAATTTAGATAGTATCTATAGTTAAACTAAAAATTACAAATTAAACTGTAAACATTGAAAAAAGCAGCGGTCTGTGAGACCGCTAGCAGCAGTTAAGGGGTCTTCTACCTTTTAAACGCGTCGAAAATTAGCGAAAATGTTTCAAAGTTTGAATTAGTCTATCTTCAAAACCTTTTTATGTATAAACATGAAATGTTGGATATTGATTAAACAGATTGTGCTTTGTAATATACTACCAACAGAAATTTTTAACCCTTTACAGAATTTGTGTATTGTTGAAATCAAAATAGCTGTTTTTTTTACCCCATAAGTCATTGCGCGCATATCTTGAGAAAGTGTGTATGGATTGTCATGAAATTTGGTAAATATACTAAACAAATATGTGTGTTTAAAATGATCTACTTTTAAGTATTTACAATGGTAATATTTTTAGTTATGACTATTTTTATTCATTAAAAATACAATTTTTTTATTTTTTTTACGAAAATATATTTTTTTTATGTAGTTAACAAAATAATTTTAGCCTAAGAGTAGATCATTTTAAACACACATATATGTTTAGTATCTTTACCAAATTTCATGCCAATCCATACATATGCTTTCTCAAGATATCATGCGCGCAATGACTTATGGGGTAAAAAAAGAACTATTTTGATTTCGACAATACACAAATTCTGTAAAGGGTTAATAAATTTTTAATGGTAGCATATTACAAAGCATAATCTGTTTAACCAATATCCAAAATTTCATATTTATACATAAAAAGGCTTTGAAGATAGACTAATTCAAACTTTGAAGTTTTTCGTTAATGTTTGACGCGTTTAAAAGGTACAAGACCCCTTAAGGGTTAACATTACTTTATAAGCGATCTGTCAAGTTTGGTGAATTTTATATCAAAACACCTTGTAATGCACGCAAAGAATCAATCGTATGAAGCATTTTAACGATTTACTGCAAACTTCAAGATTATTTCGTAGATTTTATCATTTAACCTTTTCTGATACAAAAAAAATAACATTTCACTAGATAAGAGGAATTTTTGCACTGTAAGATTCACGCATGTTTCTTTATTCACACTTAAATCTTAAATGTACTTTCTTTTCCTTTTAGAAGAATAGAACTTTTTGTTACTGTAAATTCCTTCATGCATATTTGATTTCATTATTCTACAGACAATGAATTTCTTCATTAGTTTATTTTTTTAGCTCCGGACTATTGATTTAAATTTTTCTTCTCATTGCCCTTCGGTAAATCTCTCTATATTGAGTGTTAAAGTTGTTAGAAAGTTGATGTAAAAGAATTTCATTTGTAATTTTATTTATTTACAAACAAGTAAAGAGTTTTTCTAACCACTCGTTATAAAAGAGATTGCGAATGACGTATTTTCAAATGTACAATGCGATTTAGAGGGACGAATGGTTTTTATTTTGCTAGAATGTAACCAATTTCTCTGATTAGATTTTCTTCGTTGTTTTTCTGAATGTCCAAGAATAATAAATTTACCAAATAAATATTCTAAATTCTTTTACTATGCATTAAATGAAATGAAAACGAATGTCCATTTTCCTGAATTTTATCTCAAAACCTTATACTACAATATGAGGGAACGTCACGTAATGAAGCATTTTTAATTATATAGTGCTAAATTCAAGATTATTTCATCTTATTTAAAAATTTATTTATCGTTTAATTTTAAAAAAGAAATTGCAGTTGAATAGGAAGAAGTTTATGATTTAATAATAGTGGTATTTGAATCTTCTGAACAATCATCCTCACTGCGCCCCTGACTAAAAAATTGCTTATTATTATCAGGAGCGGGGAAATGTATCATTTTACTCGCCACTGGCGAGTGAATTTTCTGACAGGGCGAGTGAATTTTTAGGTAGTCTTTGAAAACTGCAAACTGTAGAGATATGCGAAAACTTTTTTTTTTTTTAGTAATTAGCTATATTTTTCAACTTTCCTAATTACTGCGATGTAAACATGGTACTAAGTTCTATTTCATATTAACCCTTTCCGGCACACTGTGCCAGGGCCGGGATACTTAATTTTAATTCTAAACTTACGAACGGCACCAGGAATATTCTAGCAAAATTTTGCTTTTACAATCAACATTAAAAGTAATATGATTTTAATTTAAAAAAAAGTCGTTTTAAAATTCCGGTGTCAGTCAATCATTTTGTCATTTTACAACAAAAATTGCCTATGCCAGAAAGGGTTAAACTTTCATCTCTTGTTTATATTTCTTAATTTTACAGGAAAAGAAAAATATGAAAATACATTATAGTAATAGTAACCAATATAGTAATAGTTTTTGAGTTGCGTAAATTTTGTCATAAATCTTTTCAACTGTATGTTGCATTTTACTGGCTGGTGAAATAAATCCTTGGCTGGTAAGATTTTCTAGAAATTCACCACTCCTGATTATTATTATTACTATTATTATTTACAAGTGTGTGAAAAAAGTCCGGGCCAGGATTCGAACACGATTTTTCTTGGCTGAAGCCGCCAATGCTCCACAAACTGGGCTAATCCGAACGAATCTGGAGGACTAATTCACCCAACTAACTTTTAACGATCACAGCATATATTTAATAATTTAAATTGATTTTAGATACAGGACCAGATGCTGTGGTCGTTAAAGGTTAGTTGGGTGAATTAGTCCGCATGATTCGTCCGGGATGGCTCAGTTGGTAGAGTATCGGCGGCTTCAGCGAAGACATCCCTTGTTCGAATCCTGTCCCGGACTTTTTTCACACACTTACAACTGTCATGATTTATTTACCAATTGAATAATTGTGTTAAAAATTAATCTATTATTATAATTTATTTTAGTATTTTTAACTTTTATTTTATTTTATTTTATTTTATTTTATTGTAAACCCCTTATCATAGTAAAAATTTCACATAAATATTCTTAACACTTTTTAGATATTTTAGATATCAGGTTACATCTTTTATCGTATAGTGCTTACATCTCTTTATGCTGGTAGTATAAGGAGTAACCTATTTCTGTCAATTTTGGTGAATTTCACCTCAAAATGTTTTATAAGTTACGCAGTGGAATGTCCCATAATAGATCATTTTTAGCTGTGGATAGCGAACTTAAAGATTCTCTCATGGATTTTGTCATTTCAGCTTTTCTAGTTCCAAACACTTCATTAGATGCGTGCAATTTTTAAAATTATGCGATTTTCTTTATTCATTATTAACTGTCAAATGAACTGTTTTCCTTTTAAGAGAATGGAATTTTTTATGTGAATTCTTTTATGCATGTTTGAATTCATTATTCTGCAGACAATGCCTTTATTTTATTTTAACCCCAAGAACAATGATTTAAATTTTCCTTCTCATTGCCTATCGAGATTCTCAAATGTTTTTCTATATTCAGATTTAAAATAATTAGAAAATTGATGTAAAAAGGCTTTGTAACTGCATTTGTTTACAAACTAGATAAAGAGTCTTTCGAACCGTTTATTATAAAAGATAGGGATTGCGAAACATATATTTTCAAACGTATAATGGTATTTAAAGAAGAAAAAAAATTCTTTACATCTTACTACAATTATTTATTTATTTTTTATAGTAAGGGTCAGTTTTACGGTAAGCTAATCGTATTACGAAATTACAATTCTATCTCCAATCATTTTGAAAAATTTACTATATTTTTAGTCATTATCGACAGCACTTTGTTGATATTATTGTCACATTTTCCTATTTATCTCAATTCTTCTTATACTACCGGCTATCCTGTACCGATAATATATTGAACCATTCTACTTATTTTATCTGATTTAGAAATATTTAAAAATCAAAAATAATATAATTAAAATATTGACATATTTATGAAAACCATTTCAATATTATCCTGCACCGCTGGGCTTTATAAAATTTCAATCCTGTCGCTAATAAATTTGAAAGTGTTCCGTATTTTCAGCCATTATCGTATCGTCAGTACTTTGTTAATATTATTTTCATTATCAATATATTTTTTCCTATTAGCTCAATTTTCCTTAGACTATCAGCACTCCTATACTGACCCAATATTGCATCATTCTATTTATTTTTATTTTTATTAGAAATATTTATAAATTAATAAAAATATAATGAAAATATTGACATATTTATGGAAGCCATTTCTATATTATCCTGCACTTCGTTTATAACAATAGAGACTTTATAAATTTACAATTCTATCGTTAATCATTTTGGAAACTTTCCGATATTTTTAGCCAGTACTTTGCAAATCTTCAGTACTTCGTTAATATTATTTTCATTATCATTATATTTTTCCTATTTAGCTCATTTTCCTTAGACTATCAACACTCCTATACTGATCTGATATTTTTAGCCAGTACTTTGCAAATCTTCAGTACTTCGTTAATACTATTTTCATTATCATTATATTTTTCCTATTTAGCTCATTTTCCTTAGACAATCAACACTCCTATACTGATCTAGTGTTGCGTCCTTCTATTTATTTTTTATTTATGTTAAAAATATTTATAAATCTATAAAAAATATGATGAAAATATTGACATATTTAAGGAAACCATTTCAATATTCCATGAATTGAATTTTTCCAACTGAGCGAAAAAATGCCGAGGCCGGGACTCGAACCTAGATCCTTGGCTTACACTGTCAATGCTCTACCGTTTAAGCTAACTGGGTTGACAACCGCCGAGCATATTTCGCTCCGATAACCTTATTGGTAAATAACATTTAGTCTACCATGTAGACATTTCAACAGAATAAACCGCAGGTAGGGTGAACTCCATATAAACGATGGATACCTAGATATAGTATTATTTTAACACAATCGTACTGATTGGTAAAGTTATCATACGAATTGAATTTTTCCAATATTTTTCGCTCAGATGGAAAAAATTCAATTCGTATGATAACTTTACCAATCAGTACGATTGTGTTAAAAATAATAGCATTTCATTATTATCCTGCGTTTTATCAATATATGTGTTTCCATGGAAAGAATATTTGATGGTATATACTATATACCAACATGACATTAATATTGAAGAAATACTATTTCACGACATTGCTTAAATATATTTTTTACTTTGAGTATATTTAGTTTTTGTGTTGAACATTTATCATTTATTTGATAAAATTAAACTAATGAACATATTTGATCACAAAAAAGTTAGTTAAATATGCATATTACCATTTTTATTGTTTCAAATTTTTATAATTTCTCTTTTCTCTTTTTTAGGTAAGTGAATTTGTTTCCCTGATCTTCGAGTGAGTCTTTTTACATGTTATTGATATTGCACGAAACTTCAATTAAAAGGCTAGTATCGGAAGAGTTTTGTTTTTTCATCCTATTAAAATTCATTAGTAATAAAAAATTGATAACGCTATTCAAAAGTCAAAAGAAAATTTTCTTCTACAGCATTTTTCCATGTTTTATTGTGAACCTGAAACAAAAGCAAACAGATTAAATTACCTTTATAACAATTTTTGGCGAAAAAACATCAGTGTGGCTGACACACACACAGGTTGGTTGTGTTTATGCGGCCAATTATCAACACGAGGGATATAGGCCCTATAGGGGGGGAGGGTGCCCTCCGTGGGGGGTCTTTCTAAGGGAACCTAACCTGTATTTGCGCATGGAAATCCACGAAAACTCCGAACGATTAGGCCGACTGGCGCGATTGGGTTCGAACCCAGCACCTCCCGTCTACCAGCTTCGAGAGCAGAACCTCTCGGCCACTGGTGGGGCGACACACACACAGAGAGAGAGAGAGAGAGAATTTTTGAACAAATGTTCCCTTTTGTATGCATGTGTATGTCATATCGCTCATCCACAAGAAAACTGACACGTCTTGACAAAACTGAATTTCACAGGAAAGGCAAAAGAAGCTTCGCATATTTTTTCTGTAACAGGAAATTAGAGCACTTAGCTCTGAATGTAGCCGTAAAAAGTGCATAAAAGCATAAAACCCTTAAGAATGAAGACATAGATGTGGTTTGGAGAATTGATGGATTTTACCTCCTTGCACAATTTGCCCCCATTCTGTGGTCATGGATGAACATGCAGCGTAATAAAGGGATTTTCCATATAACTACACATGGGACTTTTATTGTAGCAAGACGCACCTATTAACCCCTTAACTTACGATTTACGTCTAACAGCTCCACGGTTTGGCAAATCCATAGCTACCACTAAAATTTAATAGAGATTTTCGAATTGTTTAGTCATGGAATTTCGACGATTAAACTATATTTACTGTGAAATTTTAGTGGTAAGAAGAATTTACATTTGGCTCGATCATCGTACGCGGGCTATGCCCGTCATTGTAGGTTAAGGGGTTAATGGAATAAAAGGCAAAATGAATTTTGGCGAGTTGTGTCACTTTTCTTGTGATATCTTCCTCAAATATATAGTTTAATAACTTATGTACAAAATTATGAATCAAGAATTTGCCTCATCTCAAAGACGGATTAAGTAAATCTTGTATTATTTTTTTAATGGTTCTTAAAAGTGTTGTTGTCGCATAAGAGGCTAAACAAATAAAAAATACATTTCAAATAATCCAAAGACAAGAAAAATAATCTCGTATCCTCGACCTTCGTAAGTAAAAGCATGCAGATTTTAAAAATGCAAGGGCATAGACAAAACCAGCACCTTTTGAAAACCCAAACAGTTGTAAAATGACAAAAATACTCTCTGTTATGACCACCATAACTAGCGACGTTGTCTGTAGCTCATGGTCCCTGATCCATAATCAGGACCCGACTTAGACTATGGGGGGCCCCGGGGCAAGCATCATTCTGGGGGGGGGGGGGGCTTCTATCTATCTACAGAATTTTTTTTGTGAATAATATGGAAGTGGCTTACTGCTAAACTTCATCCATATTGTATCTATGCATGAATTTTGTACCCGGTACTGCTCACATCTGTATACAGGGTATCACAAAAAGATGGTCACAACTTTAATAAAAAATACTAGTAGGATAATATTTAGTAGAAAAAATGATAGATTGGTTGACACTAGAATTTCTTTGCAAACTTTTACTTTGGTACGTACGTTATAAGATGTCTAAGAGAGAATGCCCCAAATTGGTCATAATTAATGGTTTTAACTTGCCACGTTACGAGGAAAACGTTAATAAAGAATTTCTTTTGAAAACAATAAAATACTATGTTGTTGTAATAAAATTTTAATCATTAGTTTTCTAATGGTATAGTTTTTTTTTTTTTCTTGAATGAGTGGTGGGGATACTGGAAGCAGAGGGAAGCACTCCCATCCTAAATGTTTGAAAATATATGAATTTTGATCCCTTTTGGCTAATTATAATCATTTGGCACTTTTTAATGAAAATCCTGATTACTTTCATGGGGGGCCCCTAAAAAGGGGGGACCGGGGCAGCTGCCCCGCATGCCCCTGCATAGGTCGAGCCCTGTCCATAATGCTGCAAACTGCACATAGCTGCTGCTACAAATTAGATGAAAATGAAATCATTTTTTGTGCCACTTTTACAGATGAAATTGGGCTCTGTTTTTGGAGCCCGAACCCGACGATTGGAAATCAAAACCCGAAAAATTTTGTCTCATGTCATCAGAGCCTCTGCCCGACACCAAAAGTATGCAGTAAAAATTGTTAATAACATTTTAAAATTGTTTCATGACTAATTTTCTTATTTAAAAAATCTCTTCTTGCGTACAAATAAATATTAATCTTAAATACGCCTTGATGACAACATTTCATGATTTTCACGTTGCTAAAAATCTGTTTGAAATAGTAAATTTGTTATTTACACCCTACTGCTGGCAGAAATCTGCAAAAATCACAGTTCGTATTCTTTTGAAATATCGTTGTTTAATTATGAAAGAAATACGTGAGTTCTGTAAACGGACTTCAAAGATAAATAGAAGATATATAAGGATATTCTACGGTTTCTATGTCACTAATAATGTGCAAGGGCAATACCGTGGTAGGGTCTCAGGGTCAGACAGAATACTTCTCTTTATATCCCATTTATCCGATGCAATTCCCTTACAAAACGATTTTTAACCCCTTGAGGGTCGGTGGGATATATTATATCCCACCTACGATTAATGAAGATTTGCACCAGAAAAAGTTTATTAAATTTTACTTTTCTAACTTTGGTGGAAAAAAAGATATAAAATTGCTTTTTCTATTTTTGCAATAAAATTTTTGAAAGATTCCGGTGTAAATTCGACATTACAGAAACACAATTGCTTGCCCCTGAAAGAGTTAAAATATTTTAAAACATGTTAAGAAATTTAAACTACATCCTTCTTTTTCAAATAGCAAGTTTTTTTTTTCTTTTCTCATTTAGGGACTATATGAAATTTTAGTTTTGAACACGAGTCAGCCCGAGCTCGAAGATTGTTTTAAAAGTGAGCCCGGGTTCATGGGCTCGGGCGGGCAACTTTCAACTCTATTCACCTTGTATTGGAGCTGCCATCTTAATTTTAAAATTTCATCTCTTTAGGTTATATTTTTACGTGAAATAAATAGTCAACAGTTGAGCGGCCAACTAGCTAAAATTATATATATATATATATATATATATATATACTGCATTTCAGACAATGGATTTAATGGTGCTTGACGACATATGTCAAATATTTCTCATTTCCTATATAGTTTTTTTTTTTTTTTTTTTTGTATTCGGCTTCCTGTTAATATTGATCTTTAGCCAAATTTAGCTGTTATAATGTTTGCATCTTATTTAATACTTCATTTATTAGTGTTTGGATCTAGGCTTTAAAAAATTCATTAGTGATTAGTTAATTTAATAATTGTTGTTCCAAATTTAAAATGTATAATGTTTGTATCATCTCCTGATACTCAATTTATAAATTATATTTGGAATAGATGATGATTTGTAATATTCTATAATGGTTATATATATATATTATAAAAGCTATAAAATTTTGAATTGAATTTGTGTGCAATTTCAAAATAAATCGGTTCAATTAATTCTGCCCGCCCCCCCCCCCCCCCCCCCCTCCAATATATATATATATATATTATAATTTTATGTCTTAATGAAGGTTTAGATCTCTGAGAAAATCCCTATCGCAATCGATAAATATATATTTACGAACTTGGATACCGATACTGGTTATAGAACATCCATTTATCTAAAAGTAAATGAATGTCACCTATTATACTTTATACTGAAAACAATTCGAAACCTTTAATCCATTTGAAAACAATAATTCTATTCTTTTTTCCTAACCCTGACTTTGATAAATGTACTTTTTAAATGAAACTGTCAGCAGAATTTCTATGTCAGCTGGCAATATGCCTAGTGACATTTGAAAACGGATATTTGCCGTTTCTTTTATGCTTTTCCGTATTTTTCTTTTCTCTTTCGTAAAGTATATTTAATGTTTGAGAAAAGTCAATAGATCGGTTTAAAAGGAGTTCAATGGACGTACTCTTGTATTATAAGATTACAAAGTAATACAAGTAAATAGTAGAATGAGAATATCTTGTATTCTCATAGTTGGATGATTTATACTTTTTGTCAATTTAGTGTTGTAAAATTAATACGATTAGTGATACTTCTGCTGCAATCATCTTGCAACTTTAACACTTACTTTTAACGATTACTTTTAACACTTTGTCTGACATGATATAAGTAATTAAAATTTGCTTTACTTACTTAGTCCTAATTATAATGCAATCCTAATTTCACGAAAGCTTTTTTTTTTTTTCGTGATTTAGATTACTTATTTATTTACCGATTTTTGCGCTGTTATTTAAGACATTAAATATCAAACATAACATTTTACTTAAAAAAAAAAAAAAATGTAGCAAATGGTAGATATCCGTTTTCAGACGAGACTAAAAATGATATTTTCTACAGGCATATACTTTTAAAAGTACATTTGTCAGAGCCAAGTTTTCTGTTATAATTTCTTTGGCTCAAAGCAAAGTGTAAGACATTTTTAGGTAAACTAGGTTTTCCTACAATGTCAAAAAAAAAAAAAAAAAAAGTAGGTGTGTTTGTGTGTGTGTCAAGGGGGGGGGGGGGGGGGTTGTGGATTAAGTCATCGATTTATCGCCGAAAGGCATTAAATTTTTGTCTATCGGCTTAGGTCAGTTTTGGCTCCTGGAAAGCTTTACTTAACGTTTTTTTTTAACATTTTTTTTGCTTAGTACAGTTAGCAAGCAAAAGCAACCGGTTTTGAATGAAATGAAAAAGTGTTTTAGCGTTAAGTCATTTACCACGGATGTGTACAGTTATTTATTGGTTACCGGTGTACTATCAATTCAAAACGATCATTATATAATAATAAGAAAGAAGATAACTTATAAGAATATATAATCCTAATTCCCGTAATAAACATCGTAAAATTATACTTTTTCAAAATATTTAACTGAAATTAACTTTTTGATTTAGTGCCATTTCTTGGAAAACTGACGAAATAATTCTACATTTTGTCAATAAATATTACCCTAAGGCTTCTTTCATAAATGCGATTGAAATGCATATCACACAAAACGATAATTTCATTCCCACTTCACTAAAAATACTTCCAGAAAATAGTAATGATATTTTTTTCTGAATGTGGTAGAAGCTTCTCTCAATTTTACCCCAATTAAGAGGTTATTTTAAGCCTGTTAGTCTTTTTATCTTTAATTCGGTTACAATTATGTATTTTAATGAGCAGTTTTAGAAATGTTAAAAATGTGGGTGGAAATATAACAGTGATGTAGTACTAATTAAAAACTCTTCTTCAACCTTTATTGATAGCACACTCCGTGTACAGGCGCTATAATGTCAATAAATGAATACGTAGGAAGATGGAAGCTTTCGAAACCTTTAGTTTTAAATTAATTGGATATTTTTTAGGTTTTTAAAGAGATGCCTTTGTTTAAAGTACCTTCAACAAGAACTAGAGTCCTGCATGATATTTATTTGGAGTCAACACAAAATCCGACCCGAATTCTAGAAAATAATTTTCGTTGATCCAAAACGTATTTCACACAGAGCTAATCCGAACAATGAATACTTAAACTCGAAACTAAAGGAAAAGAACGCAGAAATACAATGAAACTCTGGTGATGGTGCTATTTATGACGGCCGATTATCTGCACGAGGGATATACACTCTTAATTCAAAAGAACGAATTATTAACTCAACAAAAGGACGAAAAGTTTTACGCGTGTTTTTGTTCTTTCTGAGTATCTGTTTTATCAAAAAGAGACATTTTCCACAAAAAACTGGTTTGCCAAATAACCTTTTTAGGAGCAGCATCCCCAGGACCGCTCATTTCAGATCGGAACAGAAAAATATCTCTAAAAGAGCGGTTTAAGAAGCTTCCCCATTGGTTGAAATCGTGTAACGCGATATATAGTTTGGCAAAGGGAGATCATTTTGAAAAGGGAGTCGCTTGTTTGTTTAAACGTCAAAGGTTAGCGTTACCTACATGATAAAAACAATATTACAATTATAATTTGATTGGTTTAAAAATGGTATAGAATAAGATAGATGGATTATGCTATGAAAGCAGGGGGTAGGGCGCAATCATCACAAAGAACTGAATAAATTTCGTTTTTTTTTTTTTTTTCCCAGCTAAAACCAAGATGGCTACCGGCGATTCTAGGATTTTACTAATACTGAAAATTCTAAGGTAAAGTACGCTGTTTTACTTCATCTTTCTTGTAATTCCTTCGCCATTCCTTGTTGTATTTTCACATTGTATGTATGATTTTTGCGTTATTTAACGTTATTACTTTAAAACCGGAAACATGAATTTCTTAAATTACTTTTTTTTTCTTTTCTTTTTTTTTTTTAATGCAACTGTTCCATAATTTTTATAATCAATAAAATGCGCTTAGATATGTAGTTTTCTCGTATTCAAATTGTGTAAAATTACACTAATTTGTATTTACATTATTAAACATATATCATTTTGTGCTTATATTATTGATTATTAATATACTACTTTGCTCATGACACTCAGAAATATTTGCGGAACACAGTCCATGATTATAAAAATTATTAAATTATTATTAACTTATAATATATATTCTATTTTTTTTTAATGTTTGAGTAAGTACAAGTATTTAATAAATTGTGTTCAGTTAGATAGTTGTACACATCTACACTTTATTTATTATTTTTTTAATTGACACAGTATTATGTAAATTGTACGAAATGTAAAAGATAATTTAAAACAGTATCAGAAAATAATAGATTAGTAAAAAATATGATTAATTTATTTTATGACACAACTAATTTTTTTTTAATTATGATTTTGTGAATTTTTATTTTTGTGTTATACTTCGCACTGTTCATATTCAAAAGTTTAACTAAAAAAAAGTCTGCAGTTACGTAACACATGAATTCTATATTCCATAATTATTTATCTGTGTCATAAGCAAAATATATTAAGAACATATAATAATATCAGAAATAATTAAAGAAATCGACATTTCTGGATTAAAACTAATAACGTTAAAATTATATATACAATGTGAAAATACTAAAAAGAAGAAAACCATAATAAGAAAGATAAAGTAAAAACAGCGTACTTCAGGATATTGACAAGTTAAAAAATCTTGTCTTGTTATAGCGTGAACCATCTTTTATTATTATTATTATTATTATTATTATTTAATTTATCTTTCGGAAATGAAAAACAAAATTTCTTCTGTTCTTCTGCATCTGGATTAAAATAAACCAAAATGGAGTTTTAAAAATAATACATTTTGCAAACTGGGGAGTTATATATGTTAAAAAATAAAATTATAAAAAAAATTCTGAAAATAAGAGGGAAATAACTTATTTTGCCTATTAAATTTGACAAAAAGAAGGGGTTTAAAAATGACTTGTCAATAATGAGTGCAGTCACTCGTTTTGCCTATTAATTTAGTCGAAAAAAGAGCGAAAACAGCTTATCAAAAAGGAATGAAAAAAACCACTCCGCAAGATGTATGAAATTCACTCCTATAGGATAAGTGCATTTTCAATACTGGAAAGGAGTGAAAATACACTCAGTCGGAGTTAAAATCGCTGAATTTTTTTAAGAGAGTAGGCCCGAGACGCAGTGCCCTCTGTGGGGGCCTTTCTAAGGGAACCTAACTCGTATTTACGCATGGAAATACAAGGTTCGAAGAAAACCAGGGAAAACTCCGAAGGATTAGGCCGACGGGCGCGATTGGGTTTGAACCCAGTACTTCCCGTCTACCAGCTTCGAGACCAGAACCTCTCAGCCACTGGTGGGGCCATAACTCGGGTGAAAATTAAAAGCATGATATGAGTGAGAAAATAGCACTTAGGATAACATTAAATGTTTGTCTTAGACTTGGCTTACGCTAAACCATGGAGCTGTGAAAGGATAAATCATAAGATCAGATTAACCATAAAATATGGTACCTTGGTCCTAAATTGAAATTTGTCAACTTAAAAAAAAATTTAAATTTTCAATTATTTTACCAGTTATGAGACTGACCAATTAACTTGTGCTCACCCATAGTAAATATAAATGTATGTATTTGATAAAAACATAAATTAGATCACATGATTAATTCATTTCAACTCTTTACTCGGTCGATTTAATCTGGGATCCTGTGACAGAAAACTGTACGTCATCGGGCGCATGTATATTTTAAACATATAATGCATAAACATAATAATTTAAGCATAATAGTATAACATAATAGCATTTAAACATCTACTTATAATAAAAGCTGAGTGCACGTGACCGACGGAACGATGCCGGTGCGAACCACTCTGGTCTGCGAAACGACCGTAGCTAAACGCCATGTTAGGCCTAATGAAAAACATATCTTAACATATGACAGCTAAATGATAATTTTTTCTACTTAAAATCATGTCTGTTCAGCATATTTTCATATAAAACACGTGTATCATATCCCTTTATAATGTATTAAGTTCTAAATTAAAATTAAGCTATTAGAAATCAAATCTAAACAAACGATACTGTTGCCATTCAGATTCAAATTCCAGCAAATTAAGAAACAAATGAATGACTCTTTGACGATTCATCAAAAAAAATACGGCTAACATCTGATTCTGCTTTAAATATATTTTTTAAAGCATATTAAAGCCTTTAAGTTTTTTTGAAATGCGTTTTTCATTTTTTGAAATGCGTTTTTCAATGCGTTTACATTTATAAGCAGCAATTTTATTTACGACTGTTTACATTTACAAGCAGTCAGTTTACGACATACATATGAAATATTACGTAATTTATTGAATAAATATTTTTAAAAACATTATTTAATGATTATTCATCATTATTCATATGAATCATTCATATGAATATTGATTCATATCAATGATTCATGTATTTCACTCTTCTGTAGTGGCAACAGTGAAACGCTGTTTCTTTAGGAAAAACAACAGAGGGATAAACGTGCTGATTTTTCCCCACAACTCGCTTTCATCTGTCAATAGTTATTTTTGAATGTTTTAAAAGTTTTTTTAATTTTTATTATGGACTTTCGGAAAGAAGGCGCCAATTGACCAGGAAAAGAATTGCGCGATCGCGGCAATCAACGGATTTCTCAGTTTGCCTGATAAACTCAGCTGAGTTTACACCGAACAGAATTAAACACCCATATGCACAATTTTTTGTTTATTTTTTATCTAAACTATGCATATTTTAAGTTCATGTTCATAAAGTGTTTATCACTCACAGGAACGTTTCATTATAACAAAGATTTAAAAATCAAAATTACATTTTTTTTTTAAATTTTACAAAATTTTTGTACCGTTAAAAAACATAGCTTTTTGTATGTGTATTATTTTCAATGATGCACATAATGGTGTTTTAGTTTTGGCCAAATATATGAATCAAATTTTAAAGTTTCATCTAAAATTAAAAAATAAACATCTGATTTTTTAAAGAAATGCCATATGTTTTTTGTTTTATTTTTAAGTTTCTTATTTCACCTATGCTGCATTTTTTAAGCTGAATTTAATATATTTCTGTGAATTATTTTTTGCTGTTTGAAAAATGCAACAGCTTTTTTTTTTTTTTTTTTTTCAACTATGCATATATTTTTAAAAGCATTTACAGACATGCCACTTTCCAGCGAAAACAGGGAATTCCATTTTTTTCGGCACAATTTATCATCCCTGGGATTGATGCAAATCAGTATTAAAATTTGTTGACATTTTTAGGACGAGAAGGGGGGGGGGGGGTAGCAGAATTTGACAAAATAAAAATGCGAGTACAAGCAACTGCAATTTGAGTTTATTTCTAATCCTTTCCCATGACCTGTGCATTTAGTCCATGTATAGAAACAAACAGGATGAAAAAAACATATAGCCAGGAGCTTGCAACTATCATCTGTCTGCTTTCCCCGAAGGATTGCAAAAATCATCAAAATATCGTAGAAAAAGGGTGGTGTCATCAAACGAATGTGAATTCCATCAAAGGATCGCAGAAAAAAGCACAATTTTCCCCAAAGGGTCCTTTAGTATGCATGTTTCGTCTAAGGATCATGGAATATGTGAATGTCGCCAAATAATCGTGGAAAAAACATGAATTTCATCAGATGACTGCAGAAAAAATGCATTATTTGATCAAAGTATCGCGAAAAACGTGAATTTCGTCAAATAATCACAGAAAAAATAGTTTTGATTAGAGGATCACAGAGAAAACGAGATTTTCATCGAAAGGTTGCAAAAGTGTAAGTTTCAACATAAGAACCTAAAAAAAATGTAAATTTTGAAATCGGGGAATCTTGAAGCTTATTGGTTCATCAGTATCAGGTGAACCGTTAGTCAGCTAAATTTTCTGTTACGTAACTAATTTGCTGCATACATTCGGATGCACCTGTGCTTCTGTCAACGTATTTTGATTGTAAGGTAAGTCTCGCTTGCTCTGCTGTTTCTTTCTTTCTTTTTTTTTTTTTTTATTAGGATTTTTGCATTAGCTGTTTAAAATGCACCCTTTATTTGTGAATATATCGATTTTTACATTGTTTACCGTTTTAGAGACAAACGATTCAGCCAACGGCTGCCGAAAAAATTCAGAATCTGAAAACATCGAGGGTGTATTACCAAACATCCATCAAAATTTAAATTTAATTCAGTTAGAAGAGTAGTACTATACCTTGACGATGTTTCAGAACCTGACTAGGATCCCTTTTTCTAAACATTAAATTATTGATTTTTTTTTTAATTTTAACTGATTGTTTGTTTTTTATGTAAATATTTGACATTTTTTTTTGTATGAAACTCCCCCTTTTCTTTATGAATCGCCGTCTCATTTATTGGTATTTCTTTATATTTATCCTTTTACTTTTATTTTATGTTTCATAAATTTTTTGGCAGTTGTGAGCGAGATTTTACCTGCATTCGTAACAAATTTTTCAAGATGGCAGTAAAACTTCGTTTTTAAATCTTTATGTTACTTATAAATCCATGTTTTTACATCATTTTCTATTTTTTTGTGCAAATCATTGATTTATAAATAACATAAAGATTTAAAAATTGAGTTTTTCCATCACCTTGAAAAGATTTTTGGCACAATTTTTTTCGTCAAGCGGCACAGGATGCGAAACTCTTCCCTCAATTTTGTCAAAGAAACGTGAGAGGTATAATTCATCAAAAAGGCGCAGGGAAAACGTGAATTTTGCAACAAATCCCGATAAAAACACTCATTTCGTGAAAGGATTGTGGTAAAAACAGTTATTTTTTTAAAAGGCTGCGAAAAAAACATGAATTTCATCAGAGATGTGCAGAAAAAACGAGAATTTCACCATAAACATTAAATTATTGATTTTTTTTTGTTTGTAAATTTTAACTGATTGTTTGTTTTTTGTGTAAGTATTTTTAGTTTTTTTTATATATTTTTTCCTGTATGAAACTCCCCTTTTTTCTGAATCGCCGTCTCATTTATTGGTATTTATTTATATTTATCTTTTTATTTTATATTAGTAAGTTTTTTGGTAGTTGTGAGCAAGATTTTACCGGCATTCGTAACAAATTTTTCAAGATGGCGGAAAAACTTCGGTTTTAAATCTTTGTTATTTATAAATCCATGTTTTTACATCATTTTCTATTTTTTTGGGCAAAATCATTGATTTATAAATAACAAAGATTTAAAAATGATGTTTTTCTGCCATCTTGAAAAGATTTTTGGCAAGATTTTGAACAATTTTTTTTTGCCCCTGAATTTTTTTGTCAAAGAAACGCGAGAGGTGTAATTCGTCAAAAGGGCGCAGAAAAAAAGCAAATTTTTCAACAAATCCCGATAAAAACACTCATTTCGTCAAAAGGCTGCGAAAAAAACACGAATTTCATCAAAGATGTGCAGAAAAAATGAGAATTTTGCCATAGGGTTGTTGGAAAAAGCTCTTTTTTCCCCCCCGCATGAGGTGGTTCATATTTTCTTCATTTGAAGGTTGACTTTTACAAACACTATTTTTTTTAATGCTTTTGAGGACTTGCCACTATCTGAATAATCATGCATATCAATCACCTGTTTAATTGAGTCTGACTTAATGTTGTAAACTTACAATAACACTTTCCCGTCATTTTTGACGGGGCCATATGCTAGTAATAATATAAAAACTGGTTATCGATAATTAGAAGACGGTTACTTGTTTATTACATTTCGTTTAAATCACCTTAAAGAAATTAAAAAAATCTTTTTAAAAACGTATAAAATGTTAAAATTAAGAATACAAACTAACAAGTGTATAACCCTTTATGATGATAATCGTGCTTGGATTTCTATGTAAATTTACTTTACAGTCGTGAAAAAAAAAAACTCTTTACTAACTTCTTAACAAATTATTGCAGAAAGAAGTTACTGGTACCAAATGATTGGAAATTTTTTAATTTTAACATTTTTTTTTTTTTTACTTGGTCTACTTTTAAATAATATATATAAAATTTGCTTAGGGGGGCAACTACATAATAAAACGGACTCAAACTTTGTTTTTTATTTCAATAGCAATAACCAAGTTTGATGCCATAAAAAAATTCTACACCCTTCAATTAGCCTACATACAAATTTTCATGAAATTTACACGATTAGTTACAGATAAATTAATTATTTTAAAATGAACATATTTTAGGGGCCCTATCCAAATTGAAGTTCGGTACTCGATTGTTGAAATGCTACAGAATGACTATATCACTTCTATTAATGTATTATTTCTTGCCAATATGACCCTTTCAATCGCTCATACATGTTTCGAGTATTGCCAGCCCAAACGTTTCAATAAAATGAGTAAAACATATGTATTTTTTTCAAATTGTGCTTTTCTGCACATCATAGACGGCTCCTTAAACCATCATTTTGACTTTTTTAAAGCGTAATTCGAAAACTATTTGGGAAAAAAAATTGAGAATTCACATAAAGGAGGACATAATAAATATAAATCTATAAAAAAATATATAGGTTGCAGTTCATATTTTTTTTCGAAAATTAATTTCATAATTTATATTAAAAAAAATTTTTAAACTACAAGTACTATGTATTTACACTTGGGTTTTTTAGCATTATAACAAAAAAAAAATTATCTCAGGAGATATTAATAAAAATATGAAATGTAATTTAACATTAGAAGCTCTAAATTTTGAATCTGTATAATTCGAAAACGTCTCCAAACGGCTTAAAATTTCGTTTATAGACATAGTTTGAACCGCAGATTTAAAATATATTGTCGAAATTGGGTGTTGCCATTGAAAAAAAATAGTAGATGCCCACCCAGGCACCCCCCTGAGCAAATTTTATAAATCTCATTTAAAAGTATACTTTATTTCCAATCGTTTGGTACTAGTAACGTTCTTCTATTATAATTAATTGCAAAATTAACTAAAAGGAAGGGGGGTACTTTTTTTTCCACGGCTGTACATTCAATGCTCTCTACAATTTTCTTTTCTTTCTTCTTCCTAAAATGATAGAAATATCATGATATTTATCATGGTGGTATATTCCATTTGAATCCTTAATGTAACATTAATGATGAAACCGTGAATTTATCATCTAAAATTACCTTAGCATCTTACCTTTCTCATATTACAAAAAAAGTGTTAGCACAAAATAACTTTCCGCCAACCCGCATGAGTAACTTTCTTATTTTTGCATATATCTTCAGGGAGTATTTATAAGATTTAAGTTACGTGCTTAGGAATATACGGTTTTGGATAACAGTGTTTGATGGCATTTTTTAACCGTATCGCTTTTCTCGCAAAGTTCATCTTCATGGGTATTTTTACGTTATCGGATAAGAACCATTCTAAAGCCACTGATTGCAATTTATATGTCATATTTTACAAAGTTTAAGAATTTTTAATACGGAATTTAGTCGTCTTGCCTCAATAAGGTTTGTTTGTAGTATGCTTGAATGACGTTTGGATAAAGTTTGTCTTACATTACGCATAATTCGTATGTACAACAATTGCTGTAAATAATGCATAAGCCCTTGAAGCTCTACATTTTCTGGTTGAACATATCTTAATATGAAATATGAAGACTATGATTTTGCACGTGAAATAATAATTTTTGCAATGAAATTATTGAATTAATGAATGTTAGTTTTTGCAATGAAATATTATGCTTTTGCACGTTTTACAATTAACTGCAACTTTAAATGCTTGGATTGAAATATTTTTTTGCAATTAAATAGTATTCTTTATGAATAATTTATGAAAAAAATATGCTATAATAGTAATAATATGTAATATGCATAAATTATTAACAATAGTAATATTCATAATAATAATATATAAAATATTCGTAACATATTCATTGACTACATATTCATAATAATAATATATAATAAAACTAAGAAATAATATGCTTTCATAAATAGTATGTTATTCATAAATTTACCATAAATATACTTTAGGAAAAATTTATGAATAATTTTTGCAATGATATATTGTGCTTTTGCATGTTTTGCAATAAGTGCAAATAAAATTTCGTACGTTTTACAATGAAATAATAGAATTAATGAATATTAATTTTTCCAATGAAATGTTATATTTTTCACGTTTAATGCAGCTAGTCATTTAGCTTCCGAATTCTTTCCAATAATGTTAAGTCTACGGGCGTTTAATGCATTCGTAAAATTAAAATATCTCATCGGGGAATTTATTTTTAATTCCTTTTTTTTGTGTACTCTTCTTAAAAGATGTCTGTTTTTTCTTAGCTCTCAAAATATTTCTAAAATATACGCTTAATTTTATATTAAGTGTTAAAATCTTACTCACAGTTCGTCAGATTTTAGCACATAAAATGTTAAATTAAGCTTAGATTTTAGAAATATTTTGAGAACTAAGAAAAAAATGAACATCTTTTTTAAGATGACAAAAAAAAAAAAAAAAAAAAAAAAAAAAAACAGATTTAAAAGTATTAATTTCCTGAGGACATATTTTAAATATATGAATGCATTCTACGCCCATACACTTAGAATTAGCGAGGGAAATTTGGAAATTGAGTAACTAGCAGCCTTTGTTTTAAAATGCATCCGGAGAAAAACTTATTTTGTTAGAGAACATTGTTTTACCTACACTAGCGTCGATGAGAAATCTTCAGATATGGATTTCAAAGAAAAAATAGATTGAACCTTTATTTATTTATTTATTTTTATGTAAAAAAATTCTTTAAACTTGGTGCAATAATTCTAGCCAGGTTACGCAATATCATACCCGAATTCTGACTACGAGCTTCTCGCATTTGATAAGAGATTTCCATGTTTACCTTCTTCTTTAGTTCTCAAAAGTTTCTTTTTTAAATGGTGCGAGAATTTTTGGCAGAAATTTTTTTTAGCTTTTTGATTCATATAACTGCAATTACATTAAAATAATCCTAGTTTGTGATAAATATTATATACAGTTGAAATTATAATAGTCTCTAAAATTTTTTATTACATTATTTTATATTTTTTAATACATTTTCTTTGCTTACATCTTCATTTCTTTAACTGTAATTTATTTTTTAGCGTAATTTGAATCGTTCAATTCTTTATGTACTGAATTATAAATTCATAAAAATTTTATCTTCTAAAGCATTTTTCGTGAATTGTTTAAACTACATTAGAAGATTTACATAATCATTTAGTAAATTTTAAAAGTATTTTAGAAGGATTCATTAAATTCGAATTTATAGGGATTTTGTGCAATATTTATAACCCCACTCAAATATTTTATTTAAAATATTTTTCTTAGTACTTTGTAGAGTTAGGGAATGTACAAATATAATGTTCTCACAATAGAAATATAGAAATATTGCCAAATTGAAAAATCCCCCCCCCCCCCCCCACCAGCACCAAGAAAGTTAAAAAGATGCAAAGGCAAAAGAATTCATCCTTTGAAAAATATTTCTGTTTTGTATAACCAATAATGCTTTTGGAACAAGATAAAGTAATGTATCTATAACTCGTTCTAAACTGTATTACAACTAATCGGTGTATTAAATGAATTTTATAACAAGTTATTTTAATGGTACTTATAAATACCGTCAGTAGATAAAGGGTTAGCATATGTAGGTTTATTAAAACCCTTTTCATCTTGTACATTGAGGGGTATTTTTTCTCTTTCCCTTTCCTACTGAGAGCCGAGAAAATTTTCGCTCCAATTTTGAAAATGTTAAATGCGTTCACGTAAATATTCTTTAAAAATATTAATGTAAAAGCAGAAAATCTTTCTTAAACAAACTGCACAAAACAAATCCTATTGCAAATATTTAGCAACGCTGCATTATTTGGATATGAAGTACTTACATAAACTCTGAAGTGAAAGCTAATTTAAAACAATTAAATGCTTGCTCCATCTAACTTTACGAGAAAGAACTTGACACTATGATACACTTTTCATGTGTGTTCAGATATGCTACATCCAAACATGAATTTTTGCTCATAACTCTAACTTTAACCCCTTAATTCTCGCTCCCGTGATATTCACGGGCTGTGTCTTTTATTCAGATTGTTTGATTCCCACCTGTTTTATAAAATAGTGTAATTGACTGTATTATGGTATCCTTTTACCTGTCATTAAATAAGGTGACTATTTCTTTTTCAAAAAAGTGGTGCCAATAAGCAATTTGAATTTTTAAACCCTAATTTAATGCGACCGTTAAGGGGTTAATAATAATGAATTTTGACGAACTTTTCAGCAAAACTTGCCTTCTATCTCAGAAATATAATGATATCATTAGAAGTGGGAAAATGATCATCCACATGTAAGATGCGTTGCATTAGGCATATGGGACATTGGATGCCGTGTCTCCGATCAAATTACTGTAAAATTCCAACAACTCTCGCTATATCTTCACAAATAAATAAGTGTTAAAATTTGTTTTAAAATATCTTTTTTTGAGGTTATGAATTCAGGTTCGGATTAAAGCGAGATATCGCGCACTTTTGGCTTAATAAATGTATTGCGACCTCTTTTCCTACATTCTCATTTTTGTTTTCAACTGTGCTTTAACTATAGACTTACCGTACATCCAGGATTTTGCCCGATTGTCACAAATTCAGCATGACATACTGAACTCAGTAGTTAGCATGCTGATTCCAGAATGAGGAGATTGGACCTTGGTTTTGCCGGGTTGACTGTGCCAGGTTTTCAGGGGTTTTCTAGTACGAGAACGATAATTCGAGTCAGTTTCCTTACAAAAACCATCCTTGAAGGCATCCGTCCTACAGTATTTTAACCAAAACTTGCCAATTAACAATAAATACCAAATACCCGGATTTTGGAACTGACTATGGGGACTTTCAAAAAAAGAAAGACGTTTTGTGATAAAAAACAACAGATGCCGATCTATAAGCCTAATTAATCCATTTCCACTTCTTAACCATTTTCGGTTGTTTAGCAAGTATAATTGTACAGTATTTCCTATCGTAGACACAATAAAATTTTTACTTTCAGAGCAGAATTCCGTTACAAATAGGTTTCGTTTTTACGAGTTTTATAGAATTAAAACAGTAAACCTGTAAAAGTTGAATCACTAGGAACCGCAAAAAATTATGTTTTTTAGGTTTCCGTCTTGGCAAGTATTTTTCTACGGTATTGCTTTTGGAAATACTATAAAAAATGTCCGCCATAGACAGGTTCCGTCTTCATACGTTTTACTGTATTAAGTTTCAATCGATGCAGAATAATGAATAGCAAGGTGCAAAAAGTAATTTAAAAGAATTTCTGCATCATGAAAATCGGAACTTTTGGCGTCCGACGTAATGGTTACGCGGGACAGGATACTCCTCTGAAAATTTGGAAGTCTTGCGTAAATCGGGACACCTGGCAATACTTGTTTTGGTCTACCATAAGCATCCCAGCTTACACATTCTACAATTTTTTTGTTTGTTTCTTATTTATTTATTTATTTCGACATCCTGCACCATATAAAGAACAACAACAACAACAACAACAACAAAAATGCGCCCAACATAGATTATGAAACACGTCCCAACACATTCAGAGTACTGTAACAAAGCTTCACAGATTATTAATGTGAAAGATGGTGTCTAAATAAACAATTTGCAAAACGCATGACGCACTTGAAAATTCAATTTCTGCTATTACTATCAATAGTCGAAAAAATATACGATTTTTTTTTTTTTTTTTTTTTTTTGGTTACAGCCCTGTATATGATCTATAGATTTTTATGTATCCTACATAGTTTGTTAAAAGTTATTTCAGTTAAACGAATAACACGGTTGAAATTTCCATTCAGCAATTTCCATGAAAAAACGCAAATGCACTTGTGAGCTTTTGAGCAGCCTGTATAGGATCTGTAGAATTTATACACACCAAGTAATATTTTTTAAAAATAGTTCAATTTTAAAACGCATACCACAACCGAAAACACACTTTCAGCAATTATTGTTCATAGGGTTCAATAGATCAATTATTGTTCAATTTGTTCTGTAGCCAAATTCTTTTGTATATCCCTGTAGATGAGCTATAAATTCTATGCACATCCTACTCTACAGTAAGCACCTCAGTGATATATATAAATTTCCGTATGTTTAAAATAATCTAATATCGGTAAGTGTAGTATACGGCAAACGATTTTTTCTCATAGACAGAATTCTTTTGAGTGTCCCTATAAATGAACCATAAATTCTACACACTTCATTTTCAATACCGAACATGCCATAGTGATACCCAATAACATCTATGAATTTCATGATTCAACCCCAAGGAGCACGGGCCAAACCACACGTAAGAAAGCCATATTCAGCCTTCTCCCCACCTCGCGTGGGGAGAAAAACTAATTCTTTCTTTGAAATGGTGGATTTGCCTAGAAATAATCCATATAAGCATCCATTTTGTGGCCAGGATGGTGTGGAAGTGGGTTTTTTAATTTAAGTAACAGGTACACTTATACGCACATGTACAATAAATATGCGCCAATTTAGCTGATTTATTAGTACTACATAGTACTACTACATCTCCAATAAAAGGGAGACATTCTGTAATCTTTCCGAGATTTTTTTTTTCACTTTTTTGGTGTATTTCTGAAATTGTATTATATAATTTTTATATTCATTATAATGAAGTATTTTTAAAGAAATGTATTTGATTAAAGTTCTCAACAAGAAAGAGACAAAAAAAAAAACTTTGAAGATCGTAATTTACGGAAAAACATTGTGGCAGAGTTTGAATGAAACGGAATAAAAAGTTTAAATATCTATTTAAAAAAGAAAAACACTACAGACACAGTTTTTTACTTCAAGAACTTTTTAAAATTCTATACTTCCACCAGGCTACAAAATGGATGCCCCTATATATCGCAAATTTATCGAATGCCTTAATCCAAAGGGAAAAGCTCCCCTTTCTTTCAGACAGCTCGACACACCCTTCTTGACCTTTGAGGGAAGGGATACCGTGCGGTGTGGAATTCCATGGAATTTCATAGCAATCGGACTATATTCACGCGAGTACGGACAGACGGCATGCAGACAGACCTAAGTCATAAACACTTTTCAACTACGTTGGAAAGTGTTAAAAATGTGTTTTGACTTTTTTTTTTTTTTTAATGTTTAGTTTCTCTTTTAGCCTTTTTAAATTTAGAATTTAAAACTTTTACTTTTCTCTTTCTTCGAGAGAGTCTAGAAAATTTCCTCTTCAAATAAGTTCACAAAAATATATTTTCAAATTACTAATGGCAGTGCATTAAAATGTACAAAGCAAATACTTCTGCATATATTTAGCATCGTTGGATTATTTGGATATGAACTCCTCGCATGAACTCTGAAGTGAAAGCTAATTTAAAACATCTAGCTGCTTCATCTAACTTTCCAAGCAACAGAACTTGACACGGTAATACACCTTTCATATTTATTCAGATATGCTACATTAACTTTTAACTATATGGGGACGGAACGCGATTTTTATTTTGTTCTGGGTATCTTCTTTTCTTTGTTTGAAATAAAGGTTGTTTCGGATCACATAATATATTCAGTCATGCAAAATTATAAGTATCGAATATTTTATGCATGGAGTTAATTTTTAAGAATGTTTGTTTCTTTTTAAATATGCATAGAGTAGAACTTCGTGTTTATCTTAATAATTATTGCGCTCGCAATAATATTTTTTGATAATGTATTTTTGTTTACTATTACAGACGACCCTCAATAACACAAGCCAACAGCTGTTTTGGTGCCTAGGTTTTTGGAGCTGATTTTGTATGAATTCGATGTCCTGAATTCAAATATGGCATTCAATTTTGCCTGGGAGCTCAAATATTTAAGATATAGAACATTTGTGAAATATATGTTACACTATTTTAAGTTAAATCCATGAATTAAACAAAAATAAAAATAAAATAAACACAGAATTTTTTTTAATAATATACAAATGTTAATTTTCATTATTATAATATACATATATTCAAATAATATTTTTAAGAATTATATTATACAAATATATTTACTCACAAAGATAGAGGAAAAAGTCATCGATGAAACCAATTCTCACTGAACATTTCGGAAGCTTCTTTTTCGTGACATTCTTGAATTTATTTTTGAACAATCCCTTTTTAAACTCCAACAGTAATCTGTCATCATGTGTGTATCCCATCTTCCTTGGTAGTGGTCCTACATAGTCTTAATATCCTGGAGAAATCTTTCGCCCTGTTCCTCAATGATGTCTCCTACATTTTCAGGAAAATACTCTAAATGGCTGTGTAAATAGTGCACCTTGATGCTCATATTACACCCAAGAGATTTAAAACTATTAAGCATTTCGTTTACCAGTTCTACATAGTTTTCTGCTTTGTGTTTGCCCAGAAAGTTTTCGACAACTGCAACAAAAGAAGTCCAGGCTTTTCCCTCAGTCTCATTCATCGAATTTACGAAGGCAGGAACCCTAATCAGTTGTTTTATTTATGGCCCGTCAAATATTCCTGATTTAATTTTTTCATAACTCAATTGGGGCATTTTCTCTTCTATATATGCAAAGCATGACCCGTTCTTATCAAGAGCCTTTACAAACTGCTTCATAGGGCCGAGCTTGATATGCAGTGGAGGAAGTATGATTTTGTCTCACCCAACTAAAGGGTTATTAATGATATTCCTTTCTCCAACATCCATGTTTTCTCTCTTAGGCCACTCGTTCCCAGTGGTGTGTTTTATCCCTGCTATCCCAAAGACACAAGAAGCAAGGATATTTGGTGTAACCGCTTTGCTGTCCAAGGAGAAAGTTCACCATTTTTAAATGAACACAAATCACCCATTGATGTCCATGATACTTTATCTTGTCAAATACCAAAGCTATTGTGTTATATTCTTCTTTCATTTTCGTTGAGTGAGCAATTGGTATTGAACCATATTTGTTCCCAATGTGTAGAAGCACACATTTTAAACTCCGCTTTAAGCTGTCTACAAGAAGAAGGGTAATAGACCCTTTTCTCTTGTCCGGTAAAAGGTAATTTTGGTTCCTTGTTCCAGTAAAGTTTTGTCCTTCAATCTTGAAGACAGTAATTCAGAAGCTTTTTTTGACAGGTTGAGATTTCTGGTGAGATCATTTAACTCATCCTGGTTGAAACGTTGAGGCATTGATGACATCTTCTCTTAATCACTGTCACCTTCATAAGTATCGGAAGGATGATCAGAGGGACAGTATTCATCCTCTCAGAGCTCTGGTAGCTGGTAAAACGTTGGGATCGGCACTTACTTCCTCTGAGTGAGGAACCGGGTGTCTTGCAGAGACTAAATCAGGATAAGTACACTTACTATGTTTCTTTCGATTGATTCTATTAATATCTCTCTATTCTAAAAAAAAGTAACTACCGCTGTCATCGCCGCCGCCGCCGCCGGTTTTGAATTTTTTGTGACCGGAGGTCTTTCTTCGTTAATATTAAGAAAAATGATGCATACAAAAATATGAAAATCGGTAGTATTATACAGAAATGTTGGATAAAGACGCTGATGCAGACAGTTTTCAAATCGAAGAATTATTTTAAGAGATATTTAATGCTAAATTTGAACAAAATCGTTCCACTAAAAAAGTTTTATAGGAGCAAAAACTATTTGTGGTAATTTAATAATTTTTAGATCATTTTATACGTTTGAAGTTCCCGGTATGCAGACTATATTTTTTTTTTAAATTTGACTAATTTTTTGAGGTTTTATTTCTATTTTAAATTCAAATTTTCAGCATTTCTAGAGATATTTTTGACAGATTTTAGAAAGTAATATTAATTTAAACTGTTGCCAACTGTATAAAAAGCGGGAACAATAATGTTTGCTTCAAAAAAAAAAAAAAAATATTTATACGTGTAAATAAATTAAAAATTTATTTACACGTGACTATTATAAACAGAAAAAAAAAACATTTGGAATTAGAATTAAATAATTATGTACAAAAAGCAGGAACTTATTAAAAATTACGCCATAAAAACTATAATTACACGTGAATTTTAAGAGAGAAAGGATTTTGTAAAATAATAAATTTATTAACATGCGTTAGAAGTCTTAAATAGAAGAAATTACGTCATATTTACGTCACATTACAGTTATTAAATAAAATGAACACACAATAATATTGCAAAACGGTTTAAATTTAGAAATTGCGCTAGACATTCATTTGATATTTTGAGAGGATACTTTTCAACTATTTTTGTTAGGAAAGCGCAAATAATATTTCATTTCTAACACAAGTATTTTCACACGAATATTAAAAAGAGAAAGAATAGTTTGGTCAAAATTACGTCAGATTAAAAGCGATTAATTTAAAATGTCTTATTTAAAAGAACTTTCTTTTCGCTTTGTTAAAAAATACCGGTAGACAAAGATTCTGTTTACTTAATTCCTTTTATATTAGCTTATTTTGAAATGTTTAACTTATTTTACTTAATCAAAGACGAAAACAGCGATTGACATATGTATTTTTGCTACTGCTTAGTTATCCCGTCGACCAAAAATCTATCATTCGCCAAACTATAAAATTAAATGCCAATAATGGTTGATCGTACATGTCACATTAACTTGACTTTAAGCAAGTTACACATGTCTACGTCATCAAATTATTTTTATTTCAACGTTTTATTTCTATTTTTATTAATGCTGCGCTAATTTATTTGTTCTTTCGTTATTTAAAATAAAAATGATGTCAATTTGTATAATTTGGGGAGTGCTTTGGCGATTTATATAATTTGGCGAAATTGGTCGACGGGTTAATCAAGTAGTACCGCAGCGGATTTGGCCTTAAAATTCCCCAGTCAAAGAGAAATCAATAGCAATCCGTTTATAGGGAGATCGTCACTGTTTTTTAAATTATAATTCAATCTTCCGAAATCTTTTTAAAGCCGATCAAATTAGCGTACTTTTAGAGTCTGCGGTGGCTGAGCGGGGGTTGACGAGCATAGCTCGTAGGGGGCAGAGCCCCCTAGTTTACTAGAAAGAAATAACAATAATCGAAGTGGTTTTGGGGTTCTCTCCAAACCATCGGTAAACCAAATTTGAGACTTTTTCTTTTCCTGTTAGTCCACTGTCGTAAGTGTTCTGTACAAGTTTTACAGACCTGATGCGGTGCCCAGGTTCTATCCTGATCACCAAGTTTAACACCAAAGTGTCCAAGATAAGCTCTCTTTACAAAGTCAGTAACATTTTTTCTGTTCTCTTTTAACACGTATTCTCCGCATATGTAGCAAAACACATCAGGATGATTTACACAACTTCTTCTACTTGAACTCATTTAAATTACATTCAACAACACAAATACAAGAATCTACAATACAGTACGTTTTAAATTAACTTTATAAGAATTCTATACTAAACACAAATATCGCAAAAGGTCAACGTCTACCCTCCACGGAGAAAACTCACAAATTAACCTCATCTCTTTGCGGCTTTTCCATTTGGCTTTATGGATGAGCGGCACGAAATCATAAGCATGCGCAGAACCTCAGTTTTACTTGCACATCTGTTTTTTTCAAGGTCTTCTGAAATTTCAGTGCCTCCCAAATCGCTTTGAGCGTTGCGACAGGCCCATGTGTCAAAGGCCAGTTTAAGCATTGAAGGTCACTTCAGTTTTAAAAAATCTTTAGTTCTCTTTGCATATCTAAAAAAGTGGAGCTGATAGAGAAAAACTGATTTCATATTTGGATTCAGTGTCCCAAAAATATCTAAAATCAGCTGTAAAATCATAGGCACCAAAAAAAATTTTTTTTTTTGTAGGCCTGTGTAATTAATTAGAATGCAATTGTCTAAATTTCCTTTTATAAAAATGAATCTTCAAACTAAAAAGTGTACTATGCATAGAAATCCATTTTAAAATTTTTTGCTTGAAATAAAAATTTAATAAGTGACTGAAACAGTTTTGTGTGCATATTGAGTAGGGTCGACTGATAAAATTTTAACATAAGGTTTGTGCTTCTAGAAAATTATATATAGCGAATATTTTGTGCATGAAATTAATTTTTAAGAACATTGTTTTTAAATATGTAGTAGAATAGAACTGTATGTATATCTTAATATTTAATGCATTTGTAATTAAATTTATAGTGATGCGTTTTCATTTCTTATGAAAATCTCATTTAATAACTATATAGAGTGCAATTGTGTAAATTTCATTTTATAAAATTGCACAGTCTATATATTCAAATATGCGTTGTTTTAGAAAGACATGTTTATCTTAATATTTAATTTATTGTCTTTTCATTAATATTTTTAGATAGTGTATTTTCGTTTCACATTAAATCTGATTAAATTAATATCTATATTCGTTCCACTCATTAGTTAATTAGAATGCAACAGTGCAAATATCATTTTATAAAACTGAACAGCCAAAATATTCAAGCATGCATATTGTAGAATAGTATATTTATCTTAATATTTAATGCTTTGGCTATTATAAGTATTGTGATGAGTGTGCGTTTAATATTGGTGATTCTTCTCAATAATTAATTAGAATTTATTAGTGTAAATTCCACTTTATAAAACTGAACAGTAAAGACATTCAATTATGCATATTGAAGATCTGTTTATTTACCTTTAATATTTAATGCGCTAGCAATGATATATTTTATTTATTTATTTATTTTTGCGCGTTTTCATTTCTTATTAGAAACAGTACACAATAAAAAATTAGAATGCAACAGAGTCAGTTTCACTTTATAAAAATGAAAGTGCACTTTGCACCATTGCAATGAATACATTTCGAACACCTCCCAACATAGTTTGTCTGTCTGCCATCTGTCTGTCCTGATCATAGTAAAATTTTCACATAAAATGGAAGTGCACTTTGCACCATTGCAATGAATACTCTTTAACACTTCCCAACATAGCTTGTCTGCCTGCCATCTGTCTGTCCTGATCATAGTAAAATTTTCACATAAAATGAAAGTGCACTTTGCACCATTGCAATGAATACATTTCTAACACTTCTCAACATAGTTTGTCTGTCTGCCATCTGTCTGTCGTGATCATGGTAAAATTTTCACATAAAATGGAAGTGCACTTTGCACCATTGCAATAAATACATTTCTAACACTTCCCAACATAGTTTGTCTGCCTGCCATCTGTCTGTCCTGATTATAGTAAAATTTTCACATAAAATGAAAGTGCACTTTGCACCATTGCAATGAATACATTTCTAACACTTCCCAACATAGTTTGTCTGCCTGCCATCTGTCTGTCCTGATCATAGTAAAATTTTCACATAAAATGAAAGTGCACTTTGCACCATTGCAATGAATACTCTTTAACACTTCCCAACATAGCTTGTCTGTCTGCCATCTGTCTGTCCTGATCATAGTAAAATTTTCACATAAAATGAAAGTGCACTTTGCACCATTGCAATGAATACTCTTTAACACTTCCCAACATAGCTTGTCTGTCTGCCATCTGTCTGTCGTGATCATGGTAAAATTTTCACATAAAATGGAAGTGCACTTTGCACCATTGCAATAAATACATTTCTAACACTTCCCAACATAGTTTGTCTGCCTGCCATCTGTCTGTCCTGATCATAGTAAAATTTTCACATAAAATGAAAGTGCACTTTGCACCATTGCAATGAATACATTTCTAACACTTCCCAACATAGTTTGTCTGCCTGCCATCTGTCTGTCCTGATCATAGTAAAATTTTCACATAAAATGGAAGTGCACTTTGCACCATTGCAATGAATACTCTTTAACACTCCCCAACATAGCTTGTCTGCCTGCCATCTATCTGTCCTGATCATAGTAAAATTTTCACATAAAATGAAAGTGCACTTTGCACCATTGCAATGAATACATTTCTAACACTTCTCAACATAGTTTGTTTGTCTGCCATCTGTCTGTCGTGATCATGGTAAAATTTTCACATAAAATGGAAGTGCACTTTGCACCATTGCAATAAATACATTTCTAACACTTCCCAACATAGTTTGTCTGCCTGCCATCTGTCTGTCGTGATCATGGTAAAATTTTCACATAAAATTTAAGTGCACTTTGCACCATTGCAATGAATACATTTCTAACACTTCCCAACATAGTTTGTCTGCCTGCCATCTGTCTGTCCTGATCATAGTAAAATTTTCACATAAAATGAAAGTGCACTTTGCACCATTGCAATGAATACATTTCTAACACTTTCGAACATAGTAGTTTGTCTACCATCTGTCTGTCCTGATCGTAGTAAAATTTTCACATAAAATAAAAGTGCACTTTGCACCATTGCAATGAATACATTTTTGACACTTCCCAACATTGTTTGTTTGCCATCTGTCTGCCCATGCTCTAACTCTCGTAATCAGGGCTTAATTTCTAACAAGAAAAGTACCGGAGCCCTAATATTCTGCAGTACTAAAACCTTAGTGTACCCTCCATTGTCATCCCTCCAATAAGCATATTTATATTTCATACATTATTTTTAAAATTTAAAGCTTTTTTTTTCCTTTAGCAAAATAAAAATTTCAAATATATCTGCCTGCAAGTACTTAACTGTCAGCTATTCAACCTTTTAGTTTATCCCTCCTTCCGAATAGAAATCGTTGTCTAATTTTAATCTTAATTAATCACAGAATTCTGAAATTAAATAAGGTAAGGATAATGATTCGTAAATAGTGATAACACAAAAAAGGAATTGTTCGCAGCTATACACACACATATATGTGGCATCCTCACAATCTTTTGACTTTCATGTTCCTGAGTAATGGTTTTTATTTTAATACACTTTTTTGTGTTTTTTTTTAAATTTCATATACTGGGGGATATCCCATTGCATGATTGCACAACAATATTAACGAGATAAATAAGTTTTGGACGATGTTGGGGGTCCAAACACCTGGAAAACTCCTATACCGTCCCGTGTCCCTGATGCTGATTTTTAAGTTTGGAGCTGTCTGGATAAAATTGTTTCAATAAAAATAATTCGATCTAATTTTTTTCTGAAACTGGAACTATTGTTTTATATAAATATATAGCTACAAATTAACCTGCACACATTTTTAGGATTGTTATTATTTTTTAAACTCTGTCCCTGGATTTTAGATTTCTTACCATCCCTCTTCTAAAATTATACAGGAAATCATTTCAGATGCAGCCACAGAAATTTTTTCAAGTTTTTTCTCATGCAGAAGTATGCTAGAAAAATAATTTCTAAAATTCTTTGGCAAGAAATTTACTGTAGAATTTAAATCAACATTTAAATATCAATTTCAAGCATCGTGGCTTTATTGGTAGTCTCACCGTCCCCAAGGTTTATTCCTGCACTTTTCGAGGTAAATAAATAAATAAATAAATAATTTAATCCAATGTTAACAACTGTTTCTAAAAATTAATCAACATTGTGGCTATCACTTAGTCTTAACATGATTTCATGATTTTCCTAAAAATAGGTGGTAATTTTCCTTACCGTTCTATCCTTACCATCCCTTTTTTTACCATTTCGTCCCTTTTTTCCAATACCATCCCTTTTTTTTACCTTACCGTCCCTTCTTTAACCCCTTTAAAACAATGTTATACAAAAATTCTGTATTAAAAGTATTACATTGTTATTATTTCTTATTTGAATGTCCTGTGGGTACTATGCAAATTCATTATAAGTAAAAATTTAGAAGAAAATAAAAAGTTATAGCAGCAAAATGGTAAAGAAAATTAAATTCGCAAGTTTAACTTAAACATCAGTTAAATAAAAAAAAATTCGCAGCTGACCATTTTGTCTTTATTTTGAATCATTAAGGCATTCGTCTATCAGATCACTACCCCCTACATACTAAATGCCTCTCGCATTCACTGTTTTCCCCATATAAGAACTGGAAGTCAGCTTAGCCCCAAAATGCTCTGCCATCTATCGGTGACAATTGACATGATTTTTAAAACCTATAGATAAATAACGTAAACAAAAGTTGTTTTGAGAATATTTAAATAGAAAATTTTAAAATAAATTAGCTTAAAAAGCAAAATTTCTTTAAAAATTTTTATTTATTCCTAGAATTTCCCTTTTTTTCTTTCCCTTTTCGTATTTATTTTAATTGTTGTATTAAATGACATTTTTTCTATAAAATATTTGAAAAGAGAAATTATTTCATAATTTCTCTTCAATTTCAAATGATGAATGATAAAATAACGCACATAATTTATTTTATTATATGAATTTTAAATTATACGTTCTTTTTTAAAATTAATTATAATATATAAATTAATAGCACTTACATTTACTTGTAAATAGATTTCCATCAAAAATAAAATAAACAAGGTTTATGAAGTGAAAATATTTATTAACACTATAAAATGGTACATGAATTTTAATCAATGGATCAAAAACTATGAGCAAGTTTTAAAAGGTTATTGCAAAACATAAAAGTATTTGATTAAATTAAATTTTACTAAATAGTAAGACATGTATTTCTTTCAGGCAAAATATTAATAATAAACAAAGTTAATGTGGGGTGAATGTGTCAGTGAAGGACAATCTTAAGGAATTGCTTTAAAAATAATTTTTAATTAATAATTATAATATTCCTGTTTTTTTGACATTATATTAATCTATCAACAATATTTAACTAACTTCATAGTTGTACTTCTTATTGTGAATTAAAATTTAATTCTAATAATATAATTACTTGACACTCCAGTACTAGTACCATACAGTTGCCTCAATAAATAGATTGCAATATTTTTCTGAACTTCCCTATTTAATATTTTCTATCTAAAATAATTAAATCATTGATATTGTGATGATAATACTATAAATATTAATTACCTTTATCATAATAATGAAACTAGCAAATCTTTTTTTTTTAAGTGTTTAAAAAACATTTAACTCACAGTTTCATTTCTTTTATATTTGAATTATTAATTATTATAAGTAATCATCAAGTACTTTCAGGAAATTTAAATAGTTGGAAATATGATTCTGTTCAATGATGCTCCAAGACACTTTTTTTTCATCTTTTTGACTACGCCCCCCCCCCCCCAACACACACACACACACCAGGGCCGAAACTAGCCTTTTTTGCACCCTGGGCAAACATGGTTTTGGCGCACCTCCCCCCCCCCCTCCCTCTTCCACAAAGTATATTTACAAAGAGAATTTTACTAATTTTATAATAGACGACTTATTTCAAAATTTAAAATATGTAATACTGAACTACGTAATCTACAGTGGCGGATCCGAGGGGGAGGTCCCTCTAAACACCAGCAAAAATATTCTAAAGATTATTTTTAAAATGAAATATACAGTAGAGTCCTGATTATCCGAGTCCTGCCTAACCGAGTTTCCGCTTTCACCGAGTTATTTTATTCTGATGGACTGATGGCTTCCATTATTATAAAACAGCCATTATAAATGAAGTGTTAGGTGAAGATGAAAGAGCAGTCGTAAAAAGTTAGAGCTCTGATTTTCTGGTCAGAATGAGAAAAATATGGGCAAAATTTTTTTTGAAAAAAAAAATTATGGGCATTTTTTTTTCGAGAACTCTCATTTTCTGGTCAGAATGGGAAAAAAATGGGCATAATTTTTTTTGCCATTTTTGTTCCCATTCTAACCAGAAAATGAGAGTTCTAACTTTTTACGACTGCTCTTTCATCTTCACCTAACACTTCATTTATAATCGCTGTTCCATAATAATGGAAGCCACCAGTTCGTCAGAATAAAATGATCCATTCTAAAGGTAAAATCCTTCGTTTGGCGCCCCTTCATTCTGGCGCCCG
Organism: Maratus speciosus; assembly: GCA_963932465.1. Taxonomy (NCBI): domain Eukaryota; kingdom Metazoa; phylum Arthropoda; class Arachnida; order Araneae; family Salticidae; genus Maratus; species Maratus speciosus. The sequence continues at coordinate 470,494,288 of OZ010795.1, forward strand.
GGGCACATGCCCCCTCTGCCCCCCCCCTTAGTTTCGGCCCTGCCACATACACACGCACGTTGCCTGAATAAATTGATTACAGTGTTTTTCTGAAATTACCTATTTAATATTTTCTATCTAAAATAATTAAATTATTGATATTGTGATAATAATATTATAAATATTAGTGACATTTATTGTAATAATGAAATTAGCAAGTCTTCGGGTCAGGACCTCAAACGTCAATTCTGCAGCTTCTTTTTCTTTCTCCCTGTCTCTCTTTCTCTCTCTCTCTCTCTCTTTTTTTTTTTTTTTTTTTTTTTTGGCAGTGTTTAAAACAGTCAGCTCACAGTTTCATTTTTATTTGCATTATTAATTATTACGAGTAATAGATCAAGTACTTTCAAGAAATTTAATAAGTTGGAAATACGATTCTGTGCACTGATGTTCCAAGACACTTTTTTCATCTTTTTTACTATCCCCCCGATACACACACATGTTGCCTCAATAAATTGATAATAGTATTTTTTTTTTAATTCCCTATTTTATATTTTCTATATAAAATAATTAATTTATTGATATTGTGATAATAATACTATATATATTAATTACATTTATTATGATAATGAAACTAGCAAGTCTTCCGGTCAAGGCCTCAAAACGTCAATTCTGCAGTTTTTTTTTTTTTTTTTTTTTTTTTTTTTTTTTTTAACATTTAATTTAGTTTCATTTTTTTTTATATTTGTATTATTAATTATTACAAGTAATAATCAAGTACTTTCAGGAATGAAATTATTGATATATTTCAATTACATAATATTTATATTGCTTCAAAACACAATGCTATGAATACATATTTATTTTGATCACATTACTAATTCGTATTCGATTTCATCGTGTATCATTTATTATTATTATTATTATAATTTTGCTGGAAGAAATTTAAATAAATTTGAATGTTATTGTATTTTTATTTTCATACAGAAAAGGCTTAGCATAATTATCTGATAAAAAGAAATACTTTGATCTATCATTTTTATTATTAATAATAACAATATTATTTCAGATTCTTTCAGATTAAGGTACTCTTTTCCTTTTAAGGCATTGTAAATTAATAAAAATACATCTTATTAATAGCAACTGTACATTAATTTAATTTATTATTATTCAACGGAATGTTATTAGAAACATGCAAATAATAGTAGTAAAAATATCTATTTGTATTTTTAAAAATACAATGAAAAAATGTTAAAAAGAGTCGTTGACTGTCTTCTACAGGAATGGTGAAAAGAAATATTTTCCTTTATTCTGCTGGATGAACAGCAGTAAGGCACACAGCAATATGGCAATTTATAGAGAATATATTAACTTCATTAAAAGTAAACATTCTGTTTAAAAAAATCACAAATTACTGCAAAAAATAAAAAAAATAATAGCTTTCAAAGGCAGGTCTATGAGGCGATCCATGTAAATACAGCAATAACATACCCCAAACAGTAGCGCCATCTATCAAACTTGCTGACTTCCATTTTTGAGTCAAATGCGAGAGGCATGTAGTATGTAGGGGGTAGTGATCAGATTAAAATGTTAATTTAGCAAGTTTAATTTTATCAGATTTTTTTTACCAAAAGTCAAAAGATTGTGAGAATGCCCTATATACTGGTACAGAAGAATGTTTTTTTTTTTTTTTTTGTGTGTGTGTGTGTGTGTGTGTGTTTGTACTTTCATTCAATTAAACAAGTTAACTGTCAGATTTGCTCCTGGACGCAGGTAATACCATTGTTTCTCACTCTTCAAATCCCTATGGAAGGTTAATGTATCAACGATTTTACGATATATGAAGATCTTACTTTCTAAGATGAAAATATTTAATGTTATATAAAAATTCGAAACAATACATAGGTATCTAAAACAAATTAAATTTTTAAAAAAGGGTTCAGGCTATTACTCACATGGCAAAATAATAATAATAATAATTTACAACAATATAAAAAATTAGATTTACCCATAACAATTATTGTTCACCAGTTATTTATTTTTGGTTTCCCCTATTTTCTGATATTCTTCCTTCTAAAAATGGAGCTAGGCAGTATGTAAGCGAAGAAGTCGGAAATTGTACGTCTAACGTGGCAAATGAGGTGCGTTCGTACTATAATTAATTTTTATAAATATTCAGATCTTGGTGCAATAACTGTTGCACTCTTATGCAAAAAGTGTATGGATACAAAATTTATGAAGATTATGTATATTAAATTCAGTAATACGGAAATAATAGGACTCCATCTTAAATAGGGCGTAATCACCATGGCAACCTAGAATCATTACCTATCATGGAATATCACTGAATTAATTATCTATGATGGGATTTAATAGAATGAAGAAAACTTTTATTATTATCTTTTTAAGTTTTGGTTCAATTTTCATAAAATTTGAAATGGCAAAATTCTGCAACGATTATGTATGTTAAATTTCAAACCATTCGGTTGGGTAGTTTTGAGCTGTTATATGTGGACATATAGACGGACGGACCAGACGACGACTGTAGGTGCTACGTATTGATATATTTAGACGGACGGACCAGACGACGACTGTAGGTGCTACGTATGTGGACAGATAGACGGACGGACCGGACAACGACTGTAGGTGCTACGTATGTGGGCAGATAGACGGGCGGACCAGACAACGACTGTAGGTGCTACGTATGTGGACAGATAGACGGACGGACCAGACGACGACTGTAGGTGCTACGTATGTGGACAGATAGACGGACGGACCAGACGACGACTGTAGGTGCTACGTATTGATATATTTACGAACACACCTAAAAAAAAAAGAAAAAACATATATAGTTTCTCATGCTGAGGAACATATAGAACAACTCGTCATAGTTTTCAAACCTTGTGAAAATGCATACAGTTTTCACCTATGTCGTGGAAATTCGTTCTTTCGCCGTACTGTACGACGTTCAGACTTAAAAAAAAAAGTTTATACAGTGTTATATATGTGAAGATTTCGTTACCAGGAAAAATCGATGTGCAAATCGATAACAGCATACAGCATATAAAAGATGAATACATTGAAGCTACTTTTTGAAATGTAATTTATTTTTATTTATCAAAATCAATTAAAGCTCTAACTTCATTGAGAAATTTAAATCAATGCATTGAAAATGTTTCATATTGAGCATATTTAGTTGGAAACATTATCAGCTCCATTCATGTATAATGTGCCTAGAAACACTTACTTAATAGATAAAGACAATTTTACCTATTTTCATCAAACGTACGAAGAAGAGTCTATTTTCCCCCAGTTATTGTATTTACTTCACTATTTATATGCAACGTGTATTTATTATTTTCAGAGAACAAATAATTCATGAGTCAAGATGACATAACATCTCCCATTACTTCCTCTACCTATTTGTTGCTTATGAATATTTAACTTGTTCCTTATATACTGAGCCGTATCTCTTTAAATATTTAGGTAATTCTCGCCGTTTCTTACTCCTTCCTCTCAGAAGAGCGTCTCCTTAGTAGTACGCTCATATTTTAATGTTTTGTTATAGACTCCTCATCTTCCTGCATTTGTCATGATCGGGGAGGGAGTTCTCTCCGATCAATAACCGACCATCTGATGTGTATTACATCCCTGATGCGTGAAGTCTGTTGTGTGATGGGTTCCTTCATTTATATTCCGCCTTCATTTAGAAATTCCAGCATTTTGTTGATATTTTTCACTATAGATGCGATTTTAGATTCATTTATAATTTTTTAACGTCTTCATATATATATAGTTCAAATTAGAGTTTCCAACCATAAAATTATTTAGTGTAACTATCTCCCTGTTTCAGTTAAAATAATATGTTTCCAGGGGTTGATCCAGACAAAATGTGGGGCCTATTTAGGGCCCCTTCACAAAAATCTATTTAATAAAACAGGCCCCTTCACAAAATTCCTTTTAATGAAACAGGCCACTTCACAAAATTAATACCACATTTTATTTAAAAAAAAATCTTTAAATCACCTTTTAATAAAATAGGCTTCTTCACAAAATTCCTTACGATAAAAACTTCCTGCTATTTATTATTTTTATTTTGTTAGGTTTTAAAACGTGTGATTTGTAAATAAAACCAGTTCACAAGAAATGAAAACTTTAACAAAAGGGTTTAAAGAAGTTTTTGTTAATAAATGCTTTGTGCGAATTTGAGTAACTGGATTTCAACTTTCATTACAAAATGTTATTTTTCACAAAAATATAATAAAATTCACCAAAATAACTTTTACTTTTCACAAAATGGGCCCCAAGAAAAAAAAAAAAAAAAAAAAAAAAAACCTGCATCGACCCCTAGTTTCGTTTCGGTTCTGGTTCTCGGTTCAGTTCTAAATGAATGAAAGTTTTATTTTAATTTTTACTCATTTTATTTAGCAGTAGTAGTCGAAGTTATAATGTCTGTTTTTCGAAAACCTATACGACTTCCATTGTAACTTTTGAAAAAAGGTCAATTTTGAATTAGACTTTGGATACGTGGCTACCTTGGAATGATTTAGATGATGTCAATCTTTCTGTTTTTATAAAAAACCAGAGTATTCAAACCCTCTCTTTCCGGGTTACAGAACATACTGCACCGTGTACACAATAAATGTGAAAACCGTTTTTTAAATTAAAAATTAATAGATTTTTTTATTGAATATTTATTTTAGATAACCCAGTGACAAAACTAAAAAAAGAAAAAAAATGTATGAAAAATATCAGTTATGTATTCAAGTAAAGTTTGGAAATTTATCTAAAGCGATACTTAGCCGCATGTCAGAGGTTAATAGCCAAAGAAACCGCCGATGATTTTGTTACTTACAAACCTTTTTTAATTAGATTTCTTTTTTCAGTGTTTGAGCACGTAGTTCAATCACATACCTGTTAAATTTCTGTTTTGTTTATGGAATATTAACCGGAAATAAATTCTGAACGCCATTTCACTATCAAAACTTTTAATTTAACAGCCATCGAAGTTTTCAGCCTTTTCCTGAAATCAGCTTTTTTAAAACGTTATTTCGGCTGTTGCTGAGATAGATGCAAAAATATGGAAAAATCATGACCTGAAAATTTTGAGGGGCAGTATATAAACAGATGAAATTGTAATGGTGCATGAACTCTGTGCTTTTAAATTTTTCTTGTAACATATATCACATTTTTGATAGAAAACGTTCATTTGTTTAGAAATATCAGCAAAAATGTTGATTCTAAATGCATAACAAAATAATTTTTTACTACAGGTGTTCACCCTTTTTATAGTGTTTCCAGTGTTTCATTTCTAGTTTTTCTAGTGTTCACCAAATACTCTTTCAAATACGAAATCAAGGGGGTGGGTAATATAATAAGAAAAAAAAAAGTATTAGTAAAAAAACAACCTTACTTTTAAAAGCATTAAAATATAAAATGTATTAATTTTGTATGTATTCTCATATTGCATGCACATGCAAATTTCTAACAGCTCTATTTTTTGTTTTAGTGTGTTTTTGTTTTCTAGCAGAAATGTTTGTTCCGGTTTGGGTAGTTATGCTAGTATAGTCAGAAATTTTAACATGAGGATGTTTGAACTCATTGTAAATAAAGAAAAATAGTTGTGAATAATACTGACTTTACTTACATAGCTATTTTATATGTTATATACCCTTTTTTTTTTCTTTTTTTTTTTTGTCATTTTCGTTGATAATATTTATCCCTTCCTGTTTTCCTGTTCACGTGTATTTATATTGAAATAACTTTGTAATACTTTCATTGTTAAGCTTTTCTGGTGAGCTTCAACTTTCGTACCTGTTTAAAGTCAATGATTTCTTCAATACTGGCGTTTTATTGCAAATATATCAAACATAAAATTATTATTTAACTAATATTGCTGTTTCGTTGGAAATATTTGCAATGAATGCAATATTGCGCCCCGATATAATTAATGTAACCAATACTACTGTGTTCTACTAAAGTAATACTGCTGTGTTCTACTAAAGTTGCAAGATATTAATTAATTTAAGTCCTTTTAATGAATCCTAAAAGTGTTTCCATTTCTATTGATCACGAAAACTTCGTGACTGGAATAGAATTGTTTTACATTTTTATCTGGTAACGCTGTTTTAATCCCTTCTGTCAGGGGTTGGGGAGGGGGGAGGTGAGAAAAGACGTAAAGAGGACGTCTTAATCCTTTAGCTTTTAGCAATATTGACATAAATATACTTAAATTAACTTTCCAGCAAGCTTTCAACATGCATATCCAATATCCATTTCTATTTTATTTATTTATTTATTTATTTATTTATTTATTTATTGTATAAGAATCCCTTTCTGTTTTAGAAGTCCGATTTTTTCCCAATTGATCGCTGAATAAAACCTTTTCCCGGAACATTTGAGTTAATTCGACGGATTGCAATGAATTTTACTGATTTAAGTCGTCGATTTTAAGTTTCTGTTGGTCCTTTAACGTTGAAACAATAAAGCTTCTAATTATGATATTGCAAGAAATATCACAACACACTTTTACTAATTTAAGCTTATATAAAAATACTGTATTCTGCAACTGTCTACAATGACTGTCGCATAATTAAAAAAAAAAGGTCATGCAATGAGTCACTTTTCAAAATTATCCCTGTCTCAATTCTAGAAAAAATAAAAAAAATAATAATTATGAAATATTTACAATGCAAACTTTTGAATAAAATTTACTCTGAGAGGTTCAGTAATGTTTTTAAAGTTAATTGAATCGATATTTTAATTTTGGTTTTATCTTGGTTTTTATAACGATTTGTTGCTTTAAGTATAAATTACACTGCTAATTAACATATTTAAAGAAATAAAAATATGTGAAAAGTTTGAAAATAACCCTATTTTGATTCTGTTCGTTACAGGAGGGGGTGGGTGGAGAATTAAAGAAAACAACATTTGCACTGACAATGTTGACAGGAATAAACTTCTTTAATTAACTTTGTAGGGAGCTTTCAACATGTTTATCCAGAACTTTTTTTCAAAAGCAACCAATTTATGAATAATTCATAAGAAAGTTCCCTTTCTGTTTTAGAAGTTCGCATTCTTTCCCGGAGATACTTTGAATTCTTATTTACTCATAAGTAGTTTGTTTCTGTTCTCAATTATTTTTTACTTTCAAATTGAGTTCTTTCATTCATTCTAATTTATCAACAGCAGATTTTAACTTTTTTTTTAAAGTATTGGTCGTTGAATTAATTCTTTTGCCCGTAGTATTTGAGCAAATTCGGCGAATTGCAGCCGTCATCTACGTAAAGGATTTTAGTGATCTGTAGTTTCATTTTTCTTCAGTGTCGCTGTACTGCGAATATTATCCCTTAGAATTATAACTTATTAGTTGAAAGTGTTTTTTTTAATTGAATAAAGTTAAAAAAAAATATTTATCAGTTTATCATTTAACTTATTAGGTGTTTAATATAACTCACTGGTTGATTGAAAAGTTAAATAAAAAATCTATACATGTATGACGCTATCGTATGTGGCACAGAAATCGCGATTATTTGTTAATTGTTTAATGGCAACGCCCAAATGAAACCCATCTGATTGGTTATTGAACAGCGTTTAATACATCTCCATACCTATAAGGGGGACCCTGTTCTGTCGCCAAATGCCTTCAAGTTTGTCGCCAACTTGGCGACCAAAATTAGTCGGCAAAAGTGACGCCAACTTGGCGATGTCTCTAATATTTCGCCAAATTCCCATAGACTTCCATTGTAAACCAATAGGGTTTACTTGCTTAGCGAAAATCAACAAATTGAGATATTTTAATGCAACAAAAACTAATATTAGCTAAGGGATTATATTAATTATATTTAAGGGAGACCACGTAAATTAAATTATGAATAAAAGTAACATGATACAATGCTTAGCATGCTTTCCCAAACATAAATTTTAAGGGAGGCCAAACTGGTCGCCAACGGCGATTAGTTTAATTTAATATCTGGTGAATTGTATTCGTTTTATTCTCCGATTTAGTTCTAAATAATTACCTGAATTATTGTTCAATATAACTTATCAGTAGAAAGTTTTCTTTTCATTGAATAAAATTTTCAAAGTTCTTTTTTTTTCAGTTGAATTATAACGTTTTAGTTGATTAGCTGTTCCATATAACACATTAATTGATGTAAAAAATATAATAATAAGTTAATACGGAATGAGTTCTATTCATTTTATTCTTCAGTTTAAATGTAATTAGCTGATTTTTGTTCAAAAAACCTTTCTAATTTAGTTATTTTATTTTTTTTAATTCGAAAAAAGTTTAATAAAAGCTAACGTTTGGTGACATTTATTATTTTTATTCGCTAATTTAAATAATACGTATCCGTTAAATTTTTTTTTGTTGTTGTTTAATAAACTTGGAAATGGGCAAAATTCTACCAATAATATGAATGTTTCATTCCTTCCTAATATGCCTGATTCTTCTTTTACATGACCATAGGTTTTATTTTAAACGCACATTTTTACCATCAAATAAAGCGAAGATTGCTAAAAAGAAAATTAAACATGTGGTCATATAAAAACAGAATTGGATGTACAAAGTCAAAAACTGTTGTAAGTTTTCGTAAAAACTCAAACAAATTTTACTTCACCCTTTCTTATCATATAAATAAAAACATACAATTATTTTACTTAAATAGGTGTCATAAATAAAAATCAAAATATGTTGACATGTTTCGGTTCAATAGTAAAAACCGTATTCATAACACACACATAATCAATAGAAATGAATGACACTCGGTACCAAAAAATAATCTAAAAAACATAAAAAATGCAAACACTGCGCCCTCTATGATCTCAAATAGCCTACGCTACCGCGGCTCCCTCTACCAGACTCACTTTTTAAGTATTTATTAAGGAATTCCAACCATCGCGTAGGCTATTTGAGATCATAGAGGGCGCAGTGTTTGCATTTTTTATGTTTTTTGGTTTTTAAATTATTTTTTGGTACCCAGTGTCATTCATTTCTATTGATTATGTGTGTGTTATGAATACGGTTTTTACTATTGAACCGAAACATGTCAACATACTTTGATTTTTATTTGTGACACCTATTTAAGTAAAATAAATGTATGTTTTTATTTATATGGATGTACAAAATTAATTTAGATAAATAAAACTAGATAAGCTTGAGTAAACAGAATTACGTTAATAATATTAAAAATATAAATAAAAATTAAACCGTGCAGTTTCATCATTGCATCAAAAAATGTATTACTATTATTACTTTAATCATTTAAGAATAGCCTTACTGAAATAGGAACTAAGAAATACTTTATAAATTTAAAATTGGACGCCTAAATAAACTATAATATTTTAAGTATAGAAGCGCACTTAATATTCAACCGTTTTATCATTATGAACTCCTCTACCATATGTGCATCTATTTATATTCACCGGTGTTTGTTCCTCCAAACAGTTTTCCAATATATTGCACATCAACTCAAAGACATCAAGCTCGCATCTCGCTTTATTACTCTGTCGCTCACCAAGAAATGTGTCACTCCCTCGCAGTTATTCGCCTCTGGCACTGTGGCGACACATGTTGAAGATTTTGATTTTATTTCGATTTCTCGCCTAATCTAGCTGCCTGTCACAAGACTTGTCATTTTGCCCCTTCAGTCTATTTCCTGTAGTTTATTTCACGCTATATGAAAACATTTTGCAAATAGGCTGTAAATTTAGACTTGCCTGCGATGTTTGATGGACGTTTTATAAGGCATGTCTTATCAATCGATCTTTTGTCTATGCCAGAATAAATATGTTTTGTTGCTTCTGCTGACAGAACTTTACTGTTTTTAAGTTCTTAAAATAACTTACTGGGGTGTTGATTCAATGATAGATACGGGACATCTTTTGTATTAGCGGATTGATTTGTAATTTCAAAATGTTTGCTTTTATTACTTAACTTGTAATTTCAATTTTCTGTTAAATTTGACAAATTTATTTATTTATTTTTTCTTTTTACGTCAAAGCTGACTTTGAGTTGGAGAAGTTTTTTTTTTTTTTTTTTTTTTTTTTTTCCGAATAATTATAATACTGCAGCAATATTAAATGGATGTATTGAATGACAAAATTTTCATAACTAATGTCACACATGAGGTCGTTTATTTTAAATGTATGCATGTTAAATATACGTATTTTAAATGTTATGTATTTTTAATTAATGTTGTGTATTTCAAATGATATGAGTGAAAGATCGATATTTTGAATGAAATGAATATAATACTAATGGTAACAATGGAAACAATATTTGGCGATTTATCATCGGCTAACATAAATGTACCAAAATATATATATACCCTCTCCCCCATTCACACTCCCCAAAGTTAGTTGAAAACGGTAAAACACTGTTCTTCAAAAACAAAACTTCGTACTTATATTTTAAAAGAAATATGGCAATCCAGAACAAAAGTTGTCCAATTTTTTTCAGTTAGATAGTAGAATAATAGTATTTAGTGTTATTTGAAAAAATAAATAAATAAATAAATAAAATAAAATACAAAATTACGACCTATATCGTAAAAAAAGTACATATTAAATATATTAATCTCTTAGAATGTTACAGAAGTTATCCACCTATATTTTGAAAATTACGTTTCTCTTAAATATTTTTCAAAAATAATTAACTCATATTATCGCCAGATATTACTTTCGCAAAGTAAATAAAAATAATGCTTAAATACATTTGTGATAGTTTAGCGTAGGTGTCTATCTTCAAGCTTTCGCTTTCATTAGCTTAGCCTCCCGCCTAGAAATGTTCACTCTATTATTAGCTCTTGCATTATTGTAGCATACATCAAGAATTCATTCTTGTCACTTTATCGTAATGTTTAAATGATTATTTCTGGCTTTCTGACATTCTCTCCCCTAATAAATATGAAATTCATTTCGCATTCCATGGAAATCTTAACTTAATTGAATATATGCTGATCGTTAGAAACTTTTTTTCCCTCTCTTATTAATAAAATTACGCTATAATTATTTTTATAATTTAATATGCACATTTATTGAATATCCAAAAAATAATAGCATGATAAAGATTAATTAATCTAGTATGTTGTTTCCATCACAAAACTTTCAACTATTTTATCCTAATATATTAACAGCCACGCGAAAATCCAATGGGAATTTTTTTTAAAGATATCTCGTTTGCATTTCAATATTTTTAAATGATTTTTTTCTTTTTGCATTGGATAGCTGAGGTCAGTCTGGTTTACTTTTCGATTTTCTTTGGCGGTTTCTTTTTTATGAGGATGCTTTCACTTTCGAAACCGGTTCCGAAAGTGAAAGTGTCCCAATTAAAAATATCTGTAAACAAAATCAAAAAAAGTGCAAAACAACTTTTGTACAGTGCTACCTGAATTATACAAATAATTTAAAAATATTCAAACGCAAACGAGATATCTTAAAAAATTCCTACCATCGGATTTACATTAGCGAATGAGTGTTTTCGCGTGACTGAAGTAGCCTCTTAAACTGTGTGGTTCCATACCATTAATTATGAAGTGCAGCGCATTTCTTTGAATTCAACATACTAGTTCGCAGCTATCCGTGAATAGAAGAAAAAAAAAATACAGTACAACATCCTCGACTAATATTCCACGATAGCTTTCACAAACAAAGCATAACATGAGCGATTCTATCAACAATGTGGTTGCTAAAGCATGAGAGTTACAGCAATGGTGATTAGAATAGGGGGGGGGGGGAGATCAAACGCCAAACCACTTTAGTTAAATATCCCTATTGCCTGTGGAACCTTATACCAGCATAAGCAGCATCCCTTGTTGAGTGATCAAAATCAAAACTGAATTTTCATAGTTTTTCATAATAAACATACATTTCACATTTGATCCAATCCCATCGCTAGATGCCGAGATATACACCGCACAGCAGATCCAACTGTTAGGCGACATATACTAAAATCTAATCAGCATAAATTTACGTTATGTTCTAACTAAATATGAGGTTTAAAGGATTAATTCTTTAGTTAGTGGCCACAGAATGTGTGCAACACACAAAGAGGCAGGCATTTTGACTGCCAAGAAGGGTTATGTGTTTCACGTGTATGTGGATTTCTTCATACCCTCGAAATATCCCAACATGCTGGATGGATTTTATTGAATGTTGTTTCTAGCGACTTGTCTTAACCGTCCGATGATTATAGATTAGGTTTTGTTTTTATAAATTCAAAATGGCGGCCGTAAAATACAAAATGGCGGTAGAGACGAAAAAAAATTTGTACGCACCCTATTGAGTGGCATATCATTGGATAGGTCTTTCAAAATGAAGACAATATTTCATTGACTATTTTGCAGTCAGAAACTCCATTTCTATATTACACAACCTGGAAGTCGTGTAGGCAGAATCTCAATCTTTACTGCAACTCTAACCTTCATAGACATCTATAGGCGTCATCAAAACAATGTTTATAGATAGGAACTAACAATTACATAATTTAAAAGTCATCAATACAAGTAAATAAAGAAAAATAGGTAAGTAATATAAAAAAATAGTTTCAAATTGATGAGAAAGAATTAATTACTTCTCTCTTTACGCAGTCGAGTTTTTTGATTTTTTAAATTTATTAAGTCAAATCGTATTCAGATCTAGTGTTGCCAGATCCAGTGTCATAAAAAGCGAGACAAGGAGATAAAATAAGCGGGACAGTGGCTTCTAAATCGGGACATAAACATACAGTAAACCCTATTAAAACGGAACTTATCTGTAATGGAATTCTATCTTAAACATAAAAATTCCATTGTCCCTACGGTAGAATTACCATACAGTAATGCGTGTTAAGTCGAAAGCCTGTTTAGGGTGGAGCGAAAAAAATTATTTTTTGAAAATCAAAAACGTCTAGGTGCCAAAAGTTGCCTTTATACTAGCACATCATCTGTGTGCAATATTACCGCTGAAAAAAAATGGCTTGAGTCTGCGCTTTTGGTCCAAAAGTCGAAATTTTGGGTAAAATTTGACATTTTTTCAAAAATTTAAAAAAAATTCTATAGAGATGGTTATTATTTAAAAGTGTTATTTAAACCTTTATTATTAATGACATAACATATTTAAACTATAAAACTATATCTTTGTTCTGTATAACTGGAACAAAACTGACAACTTTCGGTGAAAAAAAGGCGTTTCCACTCTGTTGTGTCATACAACTAATTGTTATTTGGAATACAGCTCTTACGTAGTTGCTTTGAAATCTACCAAGGGGGTATCAAGTGGGAGTGGCTGCATGTCATGACACAACAGTGCATAGCTTGACCACCCTTCCATCTGAGCACAATGTTTTATTTATATATTGAATTGTGATTTTTTATCAAAGACTGACATAAGATTCCTATGTATCAACCTAATCCATCTCTTCTTTGTATCCACAGACGTTGGGTGCTGCTGTGACACTTCTTCACGTATATTTCTACTGCTTGTGTATGATAAGGCAAGCAGAGTAATGCAATGGAATTAATGGAATCTATTCAGCGCTGTAGTATCTTCACCAAAATTACATCCAGTTACTGCATAGTGATTGGGAGTTCCGTTCCTACAACATTTTACAACATATAGGTATTTCATCTTTGAGTATACCATCATTTACTCTACCTCTTGAATTTTTTATATGGTGATAAGCTTGTTGTTTAATGTGATGGCGATCGTCATCAAAATTGCAATAAGAATTTGCTCTCGATGTGAAAAGCTACCATTATCCTAAATAAATTTTTTTAGTATTTGTTTTTTGCCGATTTCTGTGATGTTTTGTAGCCGAGTAATTTCCCATAAGTTTTTAGATCAATTTTTTAGATGTGAATTTTATTTGGTGTAAGCCATCATGTGGCATAAACTTCAATTACATACTTTGTGAGTGAACCAGAATCTGATGGTCAATCAGTTCAGTGCTTATATAAAGGCGAATAATTTTATGCGCCGTTGTGCGCCATCTTGCTTAGGACAAGTTTCTTGGGTTCCTATTCGCTAGTTCTGAGCAATATCTTGATGAAATAACTTTGCAGATATCTATCAGGTATTTCTGGTATGTGCTGAGTACCCTTTTCTTGATTTCAGGAAATAATGTTTAAAAAATACTCTCTATGGCTTCGAAAATTGAAATAAGAAGGGAATAAGCACTTGGACAAATATTTTCCTATTGGTCCGGCGCATCCCTGTGGGTTAGAATCTAATTTTTGCCAACGATTTTATCTAATAAATGATGCAGAGGAAATTAACTGGACTTGGAGGAGACATATGATCAATTGGTTCATTCTAAACATGCCCCTCGCAGAATGGATGACAACGACTAACAGAATTATCCGCCTTCAAATGAGCACTCACTGCCCATCAGAGTCTCTACGTTCACTCAAAAAGTACTATGTTATCCAAGTTTGGATCCAGAATAGTTTACAATCAAATGTAATTCACAGCTAAAGAAGAGATCTAAAAACTCATGGGGAATTGGCTACACAAAAACAACTTGGATACTAAACAACACACAAAACGGAATTAAAAAATACTGAAAAAAGGTTATTTAGGACAATGGTTGCTTTGCATACACTGAGGAAATTCTTATTTCAATGCTCTCTGACGATTGCCATCACATTAAACAGCTAGCTGCTCAACACATAATAGTCGAAAAATGAGAGTAAATGATGGCATACGCAAATCGGAAATATCTACAAGCAACTTTGAAGCGGATAATTATATAAATCTAACTCATTGGAAAAGTGTTGTGGTAACAGAACTTTTAATCAATATGCATTTATCGTGTGCAATCTTGGTGAAGATAATAGAAGGCTGAATAGATTACATTAATACCATCCGCACTGCATTACACTGTTTGTCTTCTCTTACACAAACAGTAGAAAAATACGTAAATGAGATCACAGCAGCAGCATTCAAAGTCTGTGGATTCAAAGAAGATGTACCAGGTTGATACATAGAAAACTTATGCCAGTCTTTGATAAAAAAAATCACAATTCAATGTATAAATAAAAAATTGAGTTCAGATGGTAGGGTGGTCGAGCTATGCACTGTTGTGACATGAAAGGCAGCCACCTCCACGTGGTACCTCCTGGGTAGTTTTGAAAGCAGCTAGGTAAGAGCTGTATTCCAAACAACAATTAGTTGTATGACACAACAGAGTGGAAACGCCTTTTTTTCACCAAAAGTTGTCAGTTTTGTTCCAGTTATACAGAACAAAGATATAGATTTTTCGTTTAAATATGTTAAGTCATTAATAATAAAGGTTTAAATAACACTTTTAAATAATAACCATCTCTATAGAATTTTTTTTTAATTTTTGAAAAAATGTCAAATTTTACCCAAAATTTCGACTTTTGGACCAAAAGCGCAGACTCAAGCCATTTTTTTTTCAGCGGTAATATTGCACACAGATGATGTAGTAGTATAAAGGCAACTTTTGGCACCTACCCGTTTTTGATTTAAAAAAAATAATTTTTTTCGCTCCACCCTACTGTTTAAAACAAAATTTTTCTCCTTTCTTTTGCGATTCCGTCTTAGCTGGCTTTAGTATGCTAAATAAACACAACAATCTCTTGCAGTAAAACTGGTGACAGTGGAATCGCTAGGGGGCTGAGACAAAACTCCAATTTAGCTGGTATATATAGAATTCCTATCATAAAGACAATGAAATGTTTACTTTTAAAACGGAATTCCGTTACAAACAGGTTCCGTTTACTCACGATTTTCAGAACTAAATACACTAAAACCTGCAAAAACAGAATCTGTAGGAAACGCCAAATATTCGGTTTTAGACAGGTTTCCGTCTAAGCAGATAGATTTGCATGATATTCCTTCGAAAGCGACCGAAAAACTTTTCCATTATTGATACAGGTTTTACTGAATTTTATTGTTTTTCTCTCGATGCAGATTAACGAATAGCATGGTACTAAATTTTTTTTTTTTTTTTTTTTTTTTTGGTTAACATGAAAAATCGGGACTTTCGACGGGAGAGGTCTTGGAGCTCCTGAAAATCGGAACATCCCGCGTAAATGGGGACACCTGCAACACTATTCTGGACATCTCAAAGTGTACAAATCCGCCAAAATTTCTTTAACCCTTTATGTATTGAATTATGAATTCGTGAAAATTTTATCTTCCAATTTTGTATTTTGTTTATTTCTTCTTAGTATTTTGTAGAATTAGGAAATGTATAAATATAATGTTCTTATGATAGAAATATAGAAATATTTCCGAATTGAAAAAATCCCCCCCCCCCCCCCCCGCTCCCAACGCCAAGAAAGCTGAAAAGATGCAAAGGACAAAGAAATCATTCTTTTAAAAAATATTTTGTTTTGTGTAACCAAGAATGCTTTTGGAACAAGATAAAGTAATGTATCTAAAACGCATTCTAAACTGTATCACAACTAATCGATGTATTAAATGAATTTTAAAACAAGTTGTTCTAAAGGTACTTATAAGTACCGTCAGTAGTTAAAGGGTTAATCCAAGATTTTCTTCTTTTGAATATAATAAGGAAAAAAAGGAAAAAGCATGGTATTCAATGAGACAGTCAAACTTGCTTGAAACTAGACAGATATTACGAAGATATGGTTTTAACGAATAAAAATTTAGGAAGCTGTTTGGTTTAATATAAAAATATACTGCAGACAACTTTGTTATAGTGAGAGAAAGTCGAACATGGTGAGCTTTTTTTTATTATTATTCACAAAAGTTTGTTCCACTTCCCCCACTTTTCTTTAACAAAGCATGTAAATTTATGTGTGTTCTAGAATTCATATTGTTAATAATATAGGGTGAAACATACCAAAAATAATACTCAAGTATAATTCATCATATAAGCCATTATGGGTTTATTTTATAAATGACACAAATTCTCCCTTTTTTTTCCCCCTTCACTTTACCATGTTTCCGCACATTTTGTTGAGAAAATTGTATCCATAAAACAATCTTCAGCACCAAAATTCCTCAGATAAACAATATAACATAAAAATAAATCACTTCATCATCGAATTTTCTTTTTTGCTATCTTGTTACTTATTTGCTTTGCCTTTCCGCCTAGATTAGCTGATAATAAACAAATAGTATACTAATTAATATGAAAATTATTTTCTTTCAGAAAATAAACAAATAGCGTTCTAATAAACATAAAAATATTTTTTTTTCATTATAATATATTGACCCTACTCATTAAATCTTTTTGATTTAATTCGATTTGTGCCAAGAAAAATGTCTGAACGAGATACACGAGATAATGAAAAGTTTTTTTTATCGTATTTCTAGCATGCTTATTTGAATATTTCTTGATTAGTTATTTTGTCATTAACTATTTCGATTTCATGCATAACTGGCATAACAATAGTTAATTTATTGATTATTTCATTCGAGTTTTAACAGAATTAATGTAATGTTGTCTGATATCTTTACATATACAGGGTGATTCTTTTTATCGTTGACCGATAACAATTCTAAAAAGTTTGTTACAGAGGTATAGTTCAAATGGCAAAAATATTTAAAGTCTTGTTCTTCGTCATATTAAAGTCCATGTACATAAAAAATAATTAATTCATCAATTAAACAGGCATGAAAGAGTTCCTGCTTATGGCGGAATTCCACCTTTTTTAAAGCAAATTTGGACATCCTCTGGATTGATTCAAAAATGCAAAGAGAATTTTGGGAGGTTATTTTGGGGAGGGGGGGGGGGAGGAGGCTGAGCCTGGAAAATACAATAATCAAACATTTTGTCTGCTCAAATCCTTGGAGTTAGTTCTTGAATTGCTATGTGCAAAAGAGCCATCAAATCAAAGGTGAGCTTATATTATAAATGAAGTTGTTCAAAGTGGCTTTCCGGAACGAATTTTTTTTTTTTTTTACTTTAAAAAATTAAAAGTGAAAGGAAATTTCCATAAGGTTCTGTTGGTAATAGAATATTTTGTCCTAGTTATACAACACTTTTGGGTAATTTCAGTGACGCATTTTAAAAGATGAATTTTTGAAGCAAAGATCAATTTAGCATGGAGATTGTTTTTATTTGAAAAAACGGGGGAAATTTTAACAAACAAACCATTTAATAATATTTGTTTTGAAAAATTAATCAATGTGTGTTTCATATAACTTGGTCAAATATATTTGAATTTATAACCTTTAGCATTTCTAATTCTTTCTAAGTTACAAAAATAAAATTGAAATCGTGCGTACAGTTATATTTAATTTTATTTTATAAGTACATGTTAAAATGGTTTAATTATAAGATTTTAGCATCATTGTATAAATGGAAAAAATTTCTCCCTTTTTTCTCATTTCCCACTTTTATGCCTGATTAAAAGAGGTTTTTTGTTTTTTCGTTTATTCGTTTTTAGTGTCAGAGAAAGCCAATTCAGCGTATCATAACTCGATAAATTTTAGTCGTAGAAGAATAGAATGTTCAATGTTTTCATAAAGCATTAAGCAACAATTCATAAGAAGCCGGTAGTGTATAAAAAAATTTAGTTTCCTAACTTTTAAAAAAAAATAACTATTTTGACATAAATGGATTTCCATGTGAAACAACATTTGAAACATTTTTACAATTGAAACTATAGCTCTAAAATTAGCAGTTTATGAATTAGTTATTGATCAGCAATAAAGAGTGATACCCTGTGTATGATTGATTTGTTTTTCAGCTCGTCCTATAAACTTTCCACTAACTAAATATTTCAATTTCACGCTTAGATTATTCGTACGTAAGTAGATCGGTGAGTTTCTTGCCCGATATACTTTTAAAAGAAATAGAGAAAATTTTACAAGTTTATTTTTCGTTATAGGGTGAAATAATTGACCATTTAGTGGGAATTACTTCAAGATTTTGTTCGTACCTAATTATTGACACGTTTTTTTGCAAATATGCGTAATTACTACGTTTTTTCTGAGGATTAATAATAATAATAATAATAAAACATAACCGTTTTGTTTTCTACGATATTAATTCGCTATCTATAATAAAGATAAAAACGGAATATATTTATAAGGTATCTCATATATTGGGTAATCAGTAAATTGAAAAGTAACTCAACTTTTCGTCAATAAATGCCGATGTAAACATTTTTTCGGCAGTAAAACAGAAGAGAAAAACTGATCGGATTTTGTTCCAGTTGCATTGATTTGAGCGTTGATGTAGTTGATGTAGAGCAGCACCATTTAATGACGTAAATTTGAAGAGCTACATACAAAATTTTGAAGTTTATAAGCATGTCTCTTACTTCCTTTTTACATCTACTACATCATGTTTTACTCTATATATATAAAATCCTAAAGAAACAAATTTATGAATCGATTTTATGAAACGACTGATTATGTTTCACAGATATTTCTCCTAAAATATAGAAGGATTGACTGTGAAATTAACACCAATTATCCGTATTGATCCACAGGTGTTCTAAAACTGGTAATAGAATTTTTAAATTTGAATTAGTTTTCGAGATATTTTTTTTTTTTTTTCTAATTTTAATAACATTTTTGTAATGATGGCAACTAAATTACTCCATTTTTGTGGAGAACGGGGGAAAAGTATAGTGATTATTAGATTTCTTCTTTTTCGTCATTTTCAAATTGAAATTGAAATGATCTTTTATTTCATTTGATAGTGAAACAAAATTGTGATTAAATTGTGTTTTTCAGAAAAATAAAAAAATAAAAATTAGATTTGTTTTTTGTCTTTATTTTCAAATTGAAGTTGAAAAATGAAATTATTAAAAACAGAAAGAAAATTTTAAAGTAAGAATTAAATGATCACGTGTTAAAAGAAAAAAAATAGCGAAAATTACATCAAAATATTTACACCTAAATATTAAAAAAGTACGAAAACTTTAAAATAATAAAATTATTACACGCGAATTCATTTGAAGGTGATAATTACGTCATGTGTAAAATTCCGAAATATTAAATATGGCCATATTTAAAGTGCCTAAAATAATTAAATTATTACGCGTGAAAAACTTTTAATGTTGAATATTAGGTCATATTCACCAAAAAGCTCAAATAATGATATTTCCAAACACCTTTAAATTAAACAATATATGTACCCGTGAATCCTATAAGAGAAAAAAAGTTTCAAATAAATAAATTATTACATGAGAAATACATTTAATAGTGAAAATTACTTCACATATTAAAACGATACATTTAAAACGTTTTTCATTCCGGAGAATTTTAATGTGACATGGTATAAAAGTAGTGCGATTAGCAAATTTATTTATACAGTACATCACTTGATGCAACGTAAATATAGGTAAACGTATGCTCAAAAAACTTCCGTTATATTTTGTACGAATTACTTTTCGATAAATACATTTTGGAAAATTCGGATGTTCTTATTAATTAATATAAACACTGATTCTGAAAGCTGATTTTGAAATGTGTCATTGATCTTACTTATCAATCCTGAAAACAGCCATCAGTTTTTACGACAGCGATGGATGAGGCCATGGTAACCGAAAAATACCCCCATTCAAACGGAAAAGCATGGCGACCCGATTACAGAAGATAGCCGCCGTTATAGCGATAATATCATTCAATCTTTCGTAACCTGGTAATATTTTTTAAACAGGACACATTACTATGTTTTTGGAGGCTGTGAAACCTGAACGGGGGTTGGCGGGCGTAGCTCGCAGGGGGCAGAGCCCCCTAGTTTATATTAGTTAATAAATTAATAAATTTAAAAATTTCGATTGTACTTTTTGGTGACACCTTTTACGTAATAATTAATAATAAATTTCTGATTAATTATTAATCTTGAAATCCGTTTTCAAAGTTATAGTAACGAAAGTAATTGCAAGATACATATTATAAATATTAGTTTCGAAAATTATCTAATTTTATAACATAGTTTCGCCAAAAAATATTTCCCATTTTAAAATATTATGCAAAACGAAGTATTATCTGAAATATTATTCATCTAAAATTAGTTGTTTTATTACTTTTTCGCTAGATGATGATAAAATATTTTCCAAACTTGTTTCCGAACTAAATTCCAAAACTGTTATTAAAGTTATCGATGCTAAGTAATTTCCTTTTTTGTTTAAATATTTATTAGTTTAGCATCAAATTACGGTTATCAAAACTGGCAGAGTAGAAAGTTTCGAATAAAAACTTTAAAATAAATAGCGTCATTACATATTTATGGAAGCTATAAATATTCTGCTTATGCATATTCCAAATATTTAGCAGACACTAAGCAGAAGACTAGCTCGAAAATTTGATTGATTAATGAATTAGTTTATAATTTTATTAGAGAAATGAAAAGTTTATGAAAGTAATTATGGAAAATTGTGATAATGTTCTCTCGTAAAACTTTTGATTAGTTTTGGTTTTAGTTGCTTCATTTTGACTTAATGGTGCTTAGTTTGCATTATAATTAAATTTAGCATCATCTAATCCGAAATCGCTGAATGAATCAAAAATAGGAAAAGAAAAAAAAAAGGAAATGATTTAATCGCGTTTAAAATAACTATTTTAAGCTATGGCCTAGTTTAAAAATATGAAAGTAAAATGTGCTTTTGCTTATTTTATTTAAATAGACATTAAATAGTAATAATTATTATAAATGTGAGAAATCAAGCTGTCAAAATCTCTTATTGTCAAAAGATTTTCTTTTTGGTTTTATTCATGCATGTAATTTCATTTGCCATATCATTTTTAGTTAATTACATTTATTAGAGTCAAAAAATTTCTTTAATTTAGTTTTTATTACAAGATTTTGTTTATTTTATTCCTCCTCTTTTTTAATATATTAAATATCATTTGAACGTTATTTTTAAAAATGTCATGTTTTGTTTTTGTTTTTTTCCTTTCTGGTATTATTTTTTTAATTAAATCATTTATTAAAATCACCTTTTCAAATTGTTTAGTGTACAATTAAGAGGTTCGTCCTTTATTTGCGTATAAAATTTCTTCTCTCTAATAAGTTTTTTTTTTTTTGAGTTTGTAGTTTATATTCATTCCTCCTCTGACTCCTCTGTCTGTCTGTCACACAGTTCATTCCCAGAAACTGTATAAGTTAGAGATCTGAAATTTTGCATGCTTATAGATGAATACCTCCGATCACACGACAAATCATAACATTTTGAAAAAGTCTCATATTATTTTAATTTAATAACACCCGACCATTTTTGCACTCAGATTTTAAAACAGAACCTAGATCTCCTGATGACTTAGAAACCTTAAATGCTCTTTGCACGATCCTTCTTGCACGAAGGAAGGTCTTAAAGCACATGCAAAGGAAAAAATCCGAAAATTATTAATTTATAAATCTATGTTGATTTATTACGTGACAAAATCATAAATTTCCACAATCGGGAATACCTATTATGTAAAAAAAAAAAAAAAAAAAACAGAGTTATAAATTAATTATTTTCGGATTTTTTCCTTTAGATGTGCTATAAGACCTTCCTTCGTGCCCAATTTCAGTGTTTTATGTCAATCGGAAGTACCCTATAGGTTTTGAGAGTAAAATTTATCAACCATTATCTATTGTTGATTGTGTTTAATTTTTGTATTGCAACCCAAGGTTTTTGATTACCTATAACTCAATCCAGAAATTTAATGCATTTTCTCAATAAATTAATTTGTTGTTGTTCTAAGTTAAAGTTGTGATTTATCGATCTATCGCTACCAGTTTAGATTGAAGTCGTTATAGTTTCTTTAAAGCTGTTCTCAACTGCTCTGCTCAACAAACATCAAGCGTTTTGACACATTTACAAATTCATTTTTTAACGGAATGATATGAAATTGGAAAGCCTGACCGTGGAAGCGATTTGGAATCGAACTGCGTTTTCCTTTTTTGATCAATAAATTACCTACTGAATTATAAGTGATTTTGATCACGTGACAAACACGTTTTTCACCCTTTTTTGAGTGGTTATTTTTCTTTCGCGCGGAAATTCGGTTCAAACGCCCACTTTGACACTATTTCTGGAAGATCTATTGCGTTTTCAAAAAAAAAAAAAAAACTCGGAAAAAACAGCTCGATTACATAGTTTCTGAACAACAACATCTACTAGTTTCATGCATTTCCGAACAAAAATAAATTAAAACTTATGTCATAAAGTTGCCCTTTGGATTTGAGAACAGCCTTAATGTGATTGCTATTGTGTGTGTATGTTCGAGATGACAGAATAATTAAATGAGATACAAAATATTCACCATATGCAAAATATTCATAAATTTTGTTCCGATTTTTATTATAATGTGTCTGAGCTATGATAATTGTAACAATGTTTAACATTGACACATTTTATTTAGAACTAGTGAGACGTAGGAAAAAATACGACCTGGTAAAATGCGTTAGAGAAACGTACAGCGAAATGTATTGAGAAACGTAGAACAAGTTACAAAAATAACCTCAAAATTATATGGCCATTATAATTAACTCTTAGGACAAAAATATAAATAACTATGTGAACAATAAATCTCCATAATCAGAAATAATAATTTAAAAAAACACAAAAAAAGAGATGTTTAATTGTGGTATTTCCGGTGATTAAATATTTGTAAATGACTTTTATTTAGGGAAATATTGCGCATCAAACTACAATAATCTTGCTTAAAAATTTGATTACATTTTTTGGCTACCTTTTCGTTTTCAATTCATTTTTTGAAAGTTTTTGTTTAATTTAAAGACAAAAAATAGGGTAAATTTAATTGGATCAAACCTATTATTGTTTATTTTTTACATTTAAATCAACGGGTTCAACTGCCATTTATGAATGAAATTAAGATTCATTTGTAAAATCTTTGGTTTCTTTTTTATCTTAGTTTTAAGGAAAAGGTGTATTTATTTCCTATTTAATTCCAATTAAAGCGAATGCATTTTCTAACAACCCGTTCACGATTCGAAATTTTGACATGACTAAAGCATTATGTGTACTTTTCTTGCTTGTTAAAATATTCTGTTAAATATTTACAAAGTATGTAGATCCTTATTCAGCATGTTATTTAATTTGATTTATTTTCATTTTTTCGCTTACAAAATTTTCGCTTATATAATACAGTTTCAGTCTTATATATTCTGTAAAAGCGAAATATTTTGTTTCCATTATTTTCGAAGGGAAAAGCTTTAGAAAGCCAATGTGGTTGTTTGTACCAAGAAAATAATTTGATTACGCCCACGGTTGCATATTCTGTTCGTTAAATATTTACAAGTAGATTTTATCTTGCAAAATAACTTACAAAACCGTAATATTTATTGCTATAAATTAAACTAATTCCAAACGATACTTTTTCTGTATTTTCGTTAAGTTAAATGAGACATAAATATTTTTAAGGTGATTGCGAAAACACATTGTCGGAGGAAAAGAAAAAGTATATTCAAAACATACGTTGCCTGTTTGCGTAAGCAACAGTTTCAACTGCCAATAAATGAAATTAATCTAATCTTCAAGTAATATCTTTGAAAAGTGCATCTGTTTTCATATTTTGAATCCAAAATTGAAATTATATTTCGAAGTCTAATTAAAGAGACTGTTCTAAATATTAAAAAGATGTTAACCCTTAACGGACCAATGCCGCCATATAAGTTCGCCATTGGCACCCTTAACCAAATTTATTCGCATGGCAACACTTAAAAAAAGAAGAAGAAAAAATTGTAGTATTTTGACAAAATGTGCAAAAGAAATTTACTGAAAAATGTACTTTTAAAATATAGTGGCGCGAATAGAATATAAAAATAGAATCACGTATTTAAGCTACCGTTCGTTAAGAGTTGATACTCCCGTGAGATGGAAATTAGTGGTATACGTAATTCATTATTTGTACTTTTCTTTATTATTATTATTAAAAATTAAAATGAATGGACAAGTCGGGTCTTTATTTTACTTATATATTTTTTCTCTTTGACATATTTGTAGGTCATATATACTGCAGTTTTATTTTTATATACTACTAAAAATGTTTCTATTAAAATTAGTATTTTTATAAAAAGTCTATTTTTCTCCAACCACCCTCCCACCAAATGCTGTCATGACTATGAAAGTAGTTGTTACATGTTTGCATTTGCACATTATGTGGAACAAATACAGGAAACCCTGTGAAAATAAAACATTTGTATAAAGGTATCCTACCATAAGGAATAACATAGCTTTGACTGGTTCAAAATATTGACATCGAAAGCGAAATGGCAATTTAAGAGCTATAGGCATAAAGCTAGCCACAGCCAGTAAATAGTAAAGAAAACTTTAACCCCTTCGGGACGAGCGTCTTTTACAGAATTTTTAATCTTTTATCACCGATTTTACAAACAGAAATTTTTGCCTAATTCAGTTGGGGAAATGCTCGGATTAAATAAGGCAAAATTTACAACTAGAGAACAGGAATTCTGCTTTTTCAGAATTTAGTGTTGCCCCGGCATTTCCATTACTTCATTTTCTTCTGGTGGATTGGTGGCTTCTATTATTATGAAACAGCCATTATAAATGAAGCGTTAAAAAAATTATGGCCATTTTTTTTTTCCATTCTGACCAGAAAATCAGAGTTTTAACTTTTTATGGCAGATCTTTCATCTTCACCTAACGCTTCATTTATAATGGCTGTTTCATAATAGGGACATCAGGAGAAAATAACTCGGATAATCGGGACTCTACTGCAAAACATATTTCAAACTTAAAGCACACGCTTTTATGTTATGTAAAATGACGTCATTTGCATTAATATAGAAACTTAAAATTAAATATAGTTTGTAATAGCTCCCTGTTTTATCATAAATCCTTCATTTATATTTTTCTCAAAGTAGCATGTATTTTAATTAATTTTTTTTAATTTAATTTTTTTAATTAATTTTTTTTTTCATTCTATGAGAAAATGGCAACAAAAAAGATATAATTGCTATTTTTCAGCAATTTTTTCATTACTTTCTATTATAAATGGAGTACTTGAGTTGCCAAAATGAAACAAATGTCGCTAAAAACTACAAAAAAATTAATATTTCAAAAACAAATAGAGATGCAGTTTTCAAACAAATTGCATTAAAAAGTACTTTTTTTTCCGAATACGATGGTATAAAAACTGAAAATGTGCGATGTTTAAAAATTTCTAAAAATGCTATAGAGTATTTAATTGTACAATGATACATCTACTTTGTTTATTGCTAGCGCCTGTAAGCTAACGTTATTTTTTGGACACAAAATAAGCTGGGAGAAAGAAATAGCACACCGTACCGGAGGCTAATAAAAATTTACTGGTGAGAATAATCAAGGATTCTGAACACTTTATGTGGCATGTACACCGGTCGCTTCGGTTTTTTTCTCAACAACATTTTGAAAATCAGTGGACACTTTAGCTCCGACATTTTTCGACCAATTAACTGGATATTTATGAAAATAAATCGTCATACATTTTTTTTAAATGAAATACGTATGATTTAATTTTCCGTTTTGAAAATTCCTGCATCATTTCTCTAATAATGTATATATTTTTTAAACATCTACGAATCTCACTAGTTAAAAAAAACTTTTTTGCCCCATTGTTCTAGATAAGTCTACGATTAGTTATCGTGTCCACTGCTTGATTCTCTTCTTTCGAAGCGCTCCCGCCCATTAGCTGACAAGCCACTATATTCTAATGTATATATACAAACAGATTTCTCCCTTACTATATGTATAATAATTTAGTGTAAATGGATTTTTATGAACGCTTAGCATTTCTTAAGGGGAAAAAAACCCCTGAAAAACCTTATATCCAGGGCGTCAAAATGATACAGTCCTGTCAAAAAAAAAAAAAAAAAAAAAGTACAATTATGACACATGGTGTACCTGTAAAAATGAAAATCTGTCAAAAACGGAATATTTTTTTCTGTCCTTTGAAATTTCATCTTAGCACGCATTATATTTACAAATGAATCAATTTTGAAAAATAAATAAATAAATAAATAGAAATAATCTCTTTGAACTGAACTTATGTTATTAATCGTTATAAATCTAACTAAATTCCACCGACATCCCTTTCTTTATTTTCTTTCTTTCTTTCCGTTAAATAAATGAGACATAAATGTTGTTAAGTCGATTGTAAAAATAATTCTTCAGGAAAAGAAAAAAAAAACTATATAATCGAAAGAAATACTGCCTCTTTTGGTTACTAGCAAAGCAACAAGTTCGATTGTCATTTACGAATGACACTAATTAAGATCCTCGCGTATTACCTTTGAAAAGTGTGTCTTTTTTTCCATCTTTCGAATCCAAAACTGCATTTATTTGATCTCTAAGTCCAATTAAAGAGATTCACGAGAAAATGAGTTTCTTCTTCTTCCTTCTTCTTCCCTGGAAAAGGCAATTAAAAGCTGATGGCACTTTCTTTTCAAAGGACAAATAATTATTTTGAAACGCGGGTGGAATTATATTGAAATGCTTATAATTCTATTTTCGAGTTAATTCCGGAGTTAAGCGATACGTTTAATTGAATTGAAAGTGAGCTAGTCGTTGCAAATGTTTCTCGACTAGATAGAAAAAAGTTGGTGATAAAATTATTAAATATTTCTTCAGTTTGATGATTTTTGCATGCAATAAAAGTCAAAACAGTTTTTAAATAAGAAAGAAAAACCATGCGTCAAGCTTAGATTATGAAACCCTTTGAAATACTTATAATTCTATTTTCATGTTAATTCCGGAGTTAGGAGATACGTTTAATTGAATTGAAAGTGTACTAGTCGTTGCAAATGTTTCTCGACTAGATAGAAAAAAGTTGGTGATAAAATTATTAAATATTTCTTCAGTTTGATGATTTTTGCATAGAATAAAAGTCAAAACAGTTTTTAAATAAGAAAGAAAAATCATGTGCCAAGCTTAAATTATGAAACAGTTTGAAATGCTTATAATTCTATTTTCCTGTTAATTCCGGAGTTAGGAGATACGTTTAATTGAATTGAAAGTGTGCTAGTCGTTGTAAATGTTTCTCGACTAGATAGAAAAAAGTTGGCGATAAAATTATTAAATATTTCTTCAATTTCATGATTTTTGCATGTAATAAAAGTCAAAACAGTTTTTAAATAAGAAAGAAAAACCATGCGTCAAGCTTAGATTATGAAACTCTTTGAAATACTTATAATTCTATTTTCGAGTTAATTCCGGAGTTAACAGATACGTTTAATTGAATTGAAAGTGAGCTAGTCCTTGCAAATGTTTCTCGACTAGATAGAGAAAAGTTGGCGATAAAATTATTAAGTATTTCTCCAATTTGATGATTTTTGCATGTAATAAAAGTCAAAACAGTTTATAAATAAGAAAGAAAAACCATGCGTCAAGCTTAGATTATGAAACACTTTGAAATGCTTATAATTCTATTTTCGAGTTAATTCCGGAGTTAGGAGATACGTTTAATTGAATTGAAAGTGAGCAGCTAGTCGTTGCAAATGTTTCTCGACTAGATAGAAAAAAGTTGGCGATAAAATTATTAAGTATTTCTTCAGTTTGATGAGTTTTGCATATAATAAAAGACAAAGCAGTTTTTAAATAAGAAAGAAAAATCATGCGTCAAGCTTAGATTATGAAACAGTTTGAAATGCTTATAATTCTATTTTCAAGTTAATTCCGGAATTAGCAGATGCGTTTATTTGAATTGAAAGTGAGCTAGTCGTTGCAAATGTTTCTCGACTAGATAGAAAAAAGTTGGTGATAAAATTATTAAATATTTCATTAGTTTGATGATTTTTGCATATAATAAAAGTCAGAACAGTTTTTAAATAAGAAAGAAAAACCATGCGTCGAGCTTAGATTATGAAACACTTTGAAATGCTTATAATTATATTTTCGAGTTAATTCCTGTGTTAGGAGATGCGTTTAATTGAATTGAAAGTGAGCTAGTCGTTGCAAATGTTTCTCGACTAGATAAAAAAAAAAAAAAAAAAGTTGACGATAAAATTATTGAATATTTCTTCAGTTTGATGATTTTTTCATATATTGGAAGGCAAAATAGTTTTTAAACAAGAAAGAAAAGTCGTGCGCCATGCATAGAATATAAAACACTTTCCAACACTTCCAGAACACTGCAACTGAACTTAACTTACCCGTTTAAAAGGGTAGAGCTAGATTTCAGCAGTTACCGTCTACAATCAAAAAGTCACCCGAAAACTTTCGTTTATCTCTGTATATGATTTATAGTTCTGTGTATACTAAAAAGAAATTAGCTTAATTAAAAAACGCATAACATAGTTGGAAATTTACCTTCAGCAATTTCCTGCAATACACAGAAAAGCATTCGAATAATTTTGTACAACCCAGTATAATATCTACAGATTTTTATACACTCCTAATATTGAATAAATTTAATTCGGGAAATAACTACAGAACACAATTGGAATCGTACTTTCAAAAATTACTATCCATAGACGACAATGCTTCCGACCCTTTGCGCAGCCCTGTATACGAATTTACTTTGATTTTACAAAACTCTCTTGGATAAAGGGGGAAGGGGGGCTAGTCCACCCCCCTTAATTTATATAAGCGTGTTTTTCATGCAGAATTATTCGCTTTGCTCCAAATTTGGTATACTGGTTTATTATGTTAAGGAGCTTCCCTGATTCGTTTTGGGGATTCATTGGTTAAGGATAAAGGGGGGCTAGTCCACCCCCTTAATTTAGATAAATGGGGGTTTTTTTGCAGGATTATTCGATTTGCTCCAAATTTGGTATACGGGTTTATTATGATAAGGAGCTTCCCTGATGAGATTTGGAGGTTCACTGGTTAAGTATAAAGGGGGAAACGGGGGCTAATTCCCCTTCACTTATTTTTTGAGGGGCATTATTCTTTAAAATAAGAGCATAATATACAATTAGTGTGAATAGCCTGTGAGCTCAATGCCATCAGTTTAGCTGGGCACTTTTCTTTTTTATTAATAAATTGGATTCTGATTGACTTAAAAAAAAGTATTCTGCTATTCCACTGATGGGAACAAAAATATCTGTATTTTCCTTTATAATAATAATAATAATACTAATAATAATAATAATAATAATAATACCATCCTTTTCTTAGTCAGTGTACTTATTTTAGTTATTATTATTTTATATTATTTCTTTCATATAACACAGATTCGGCATTCTATTTCTAAGTAAAGTTAGTAAATTTAGTTAAGTAAATTTAAAATAATGCACCTCTGAGTTTAGAATAAAGTTTTTTTTATTATTATTCCGTATTTTATTGTACTATTTATTCAACTATAAACTAATACTAAATAAACGTCGTTCTTAATTTCCTCTGCCATCTAGAATAATCTATCATCCGTTGTGTGTAATTCATAAGCGAATGCATTTCATTTTATTTTTAGTGGGAAAATGTTTTAGAAATTTTCCGTAGTTTATTATAGATATTAAATATATGCAAATAATCAATTCTGCGGTTTTCAATCAACGCATACGTGTAATTTGTTGATAAAGTACTAGAAAAACATATTTCGTTAGAAATAAAATAATGTTGGTCGAAGTAAAGTTTAAAGGATTTGGAAGTAAATTGGTTCTCCATCTGTTTTATTTAGTTTGGTGTTTTTATTAGTGTGTGGTATTTTTTTAATGCCATATTTTGTTGTTCTACAAGGAAGAAAAATATTATTCAGTTCTCTTTTTCCTTTATGCATGATAGAAATTTCAAACCTTATATAATTTATGTACTTTTTCCGGTTGTTCTAACTTTTTTAAAAGACTTTTTTAATAACTATAGGTATTCGATTTCTTTAAATAACGCATACGTTTAAAATAAAACTCATCTAACAAGGAAGGTCTCCATGCAGGGCATACTCAGAATATGTCGAAAAAAATGCTAGTGAAACTACTCATGTATGTAATAAGGGATCAGTCAAATTTAACGGCGGAATTTCAGTAGAAAGTCTGTAAAAAAATAATATACTTTCGAATATTTGGCGCGATAATACGAAAGTGACACACGATTTGGCGAGCAGGGTTTTTCCTCGTCAAAAGCAAACGATTTTAATGCATCTGAATGCATCTGAACGATTGTAATGCATATGTTTATTAATTATTTTTTAGAATGCACGGTTTTTAATGAATCTAAACTTAATCAATGAAAGAGGTTATTTTATTATATATATATATATATATATATATATATATATATATATATATACATATATATTTATTTATTATTACATACATATGTTGCTTGTTGCTATAGTTATTTAATTTTATCACTCTAAAAATATTTTCTATGCTTTGCAAGTTGCAAATATCTATTTTAAGTTATAGTCAGCTAACATTTGATTGCCATAATACATTTCCATATCAAAGACGAAGCCGTTTCCATAGCAACAAAATGAAATCGACAGTGTTCTATCTACCTAATTTTTGAGCTTGAAATAATTTAAATCAATTTAAATTTTGCTTGAAATTGTAAAATATGATATTTAAATTTTATTATAAATTCATATAAATATATATGAGAAACTGTAGTTAAAACAAACTAAAAATAACAAAACTATAGTTATACAAATTAAAAGACAAAACTAAAGTTATTTAAATTAAACTCATATAAACAAATTCAACATAATACTAGATTAATATTAACACAATTATTTTAATTGGTAAACAAATCATATAAGATGTAAATTTCCAACTAGGCGAAAAATGTCCGGACCAGGATTCGAACCCGGGACCTCCTGGCTGAAGCCGCCAGTGCTCTGCCATCTGAGCTATCCCGTACGATTCAGGTCGAACTTTTTCACCCAGCTAACCTTGATGATTACAGCATCTGGTCTGAAACCTGGTTCAGCTCAACAGAATAAATCTCAGGTAATGGAACTCCAGAAATCGCTGGATACGAAATTACACTAGATTAATATTAACACAATTATTCTAATTGGAAAACAAATCATATTAGATGTAAATTTCCAACTGGGCGAAAACTGCTGTAATCATCAAGGTTAGTTGGGTGAAAAAGATCGACCAGAATCGTCCGGGATAGCTCAGATGGCAGAGCACTGGCGGCTTCAGATAGGTGGTTCCGGGTTCGAATCCTGGTCCGGACATTTTTTGCCCAGTTGGAAATTTACATGTAATAAAATTCAACGTAATTTTTTTTCTACATAAAAGCGAATTTTTTTTTCATCGCCAACCGGTGATAAATCGCCAAA
Source organism: Maratus speciosus (assembly GCA_963932465.1). Classification (NCBI taxonomy): domain Eukaryota; kingdom Metazoa; phylum Arthropoda; class Arachnida; order Araneae; family Salticidae; genus Maratus; species Maratus speciosus. Next base: position 470,526,370 of record OZ010795.1, read on the forward strand.
TAAACGAAAATTTCGTTATTATTTACGGACGCTGTATCGGGGTTCCGCCAAAAAATTTTTTTATAAACATATATATCCATATGAGAAGAACATTCTGTAATTTTTTCAGATTTTTCTGAGTATGCCCGTATGGAGACCTTCCTTGTAAGATTGGAATAAAGCCTTTTTATTTCGAATTATCTGTTGTAATAGTTCTTCAACAACTATTATTTAATATTCAATAAACGTATTTTTTAAGTTTGTCTGCCTTCTTGAATAATCTATCATCCGTTGTGTGTAATTCATAATCGAGTGTATTTCATTTTATTTTAAGTGGAAAAATGTTTTAGGCCAGGCTTTTTTTTAGTCATCTGGCCTGAGCTTTCTACTGAACCGATTTTGATAATTACTTTTTTTAATAAAACTACTTTATTTGTAGATGTGCCATTACTCGCTATTTCTTTAGAAATCCTATTTTTAACACTTCCCAACAAAGTTGAAAAGTGTTTATGCATTCGTTTTGTCCTGTCCGTCTGTCCACGCTCTAACTCCCGTAAATATACTCAGATTTTCATGCAATTAATAAAGGTTATTTAGGGTCACCAAAGCATGGTTGGTATTGTATATGAAGTATGTAGGATTAATAGTTCATTTACAGGGGCACTCGAAAGTATTCCATTACATTACGGTATATGGGGAAAAATCGTTTTCAGAGAATTTTAATGATATTACGCTATTTCACATGTATTGAAACTGATATAAATCACTAAATTTCACTACGATTACGTTAGAACAGGGAATTCATAGCACTTTTTATTCATTTACAGGGACACACAAAAGAAATGTGTTACAGTACGGCCTAAGAGTAATAATTGTTGGGGTGTACGGTTTAAAACTGGATATGAGCTTTTAAATTTAATTAATTTTTTGCATGTTGCTCGTTATATATAAATTCTATATCTCATATCCAGGGCTGCACAAAGGTATTCACTTACCAGGATGCCCTTATTTATTCATTTACAGGGACACACAAAAGAAATCGGTTACAGTACTGCCTAAGAGTAATAATTTCTGACGTGTGCGTTTTAAAATTCGGTATGAGCTTTTAAATTTAACTAATTTTTTGTATGTTACTAGTTATATATAAATTTTATACGTTATATACAGGGTTGCACAAAAGTATTCACTCACCATTCACCTTATAACAGGAAATTACTGAAGGGGAATTTTCAACTAAAGTATATGTATTTCTTAAGTGAAATAAATTTTGGCATGCATGTAAGTTAATAGATACAAACCTATATAGCATATACAGTGCTGCTCAAAGAATTCGGATAATTTTCCGATTGCAAATGGAAACAGTTGAAATTAGGTTTTCAAATATGCTATGCGTTTCCATATGATCGAATTAGACATAATATTTTAACTTATTAAACGATGTATTTTTATTACATTATTCTGAATGTGTTGGAAAGTGTTAAATAATCTATGCTGGACGCATGATTTTTCTTTCTTGTTATATTTTAATTTTAAAAGTCATTTTTGAAATTTCTTCACATTGGTGGCAATCGGGTTTCTTCCATCTTTCACTGTTGAAGCGAGAAGGGGGGAAATGGGAATTACCATATCATTACGGCTGCTACTTTCATATTACAATTAAAAATAATTATTATTATTATTTTTTTCCCCCTGATACTGAGATTGAGACACTAATCTCAGAGCGCTTCAGTGAGTGAAAATGATGTCATAGTAAATATGAAAGGAGTATTTTCTTTGATAAAACTAAATATTTTACTGCGTCTAAAAGTAAATTTCTGGACTTGGCCGGCACTCGGATTAGAACCTCAAGTCAAGAGTGCAATTTGTGTTCACATGCAAAATTGTAATCGGCAAACGTGCCATCGGAATATATTTATTAATAAATTTTTGCACATTAAAGTATTTTTTTAAATAGTGCATATGAATATGAGAAGTCTGTAGGCAAATTTTGCGATAGTGAAAATGTTAATTTTAGATTTCGTTGAAAACAAGGATTATAATTGTGCCATAATGACACAATTTTCGTGGATTTTTCTTTACGTAATACCAAAGTTCAAAGCTTCAATTAATAATTTCATAATTTCTTATCTTAATTGCGTGTTATTGATTACGTATAGGAATAAAGCTTAATTTTTCAATAATTTGGAAAGTTGAAATTAAACTTTAGATAAAAAGAAAATTTGTTTTAAGAGTGAGACCAGCCAATATAAGATTGATTATTTATTATAATTATTTTTGTGACTTTTTTATAAATTCTATAAATAAGTTCTTTTAAACATTTTATTCATCGAATTCGACGGGTTTCGACTCGTAGATATTAAATATATGCAAGTAAACAATTTACATTTCTCAATCAACGCATACATGCATTATGTTGATAAAGCACTATAAAACACATTTCGTTAGAAATAAAATAATGTTGGTCGAAGTAAAGTTTAAAGAATAGGGAAATTAAATTCGTTCTTCATCTATTTTATAAATCTTTTATAATTTATGTACTTTTTCCGGTTGTTATTACCTTTTTAAAGACATTTTTCCAATAACTCAGTATTCGATTTCTTTAAATAAAACATATACAGTCGAGCCCTGATTTAACGAATTTCTCGATATACCGAAAATTTTATGGTCCCGACGAAAAGGGAACAAAAAACTTCGATTTAGCGAATTTATAATCCCGATTTAACGAATAACTTTCGATGTCGAAAAAATGAAAAATTGAAGAAATTTTCTAATATTTATTAAAATTTTTCAATCTCCCTGATTGTTAATTTTCTAAACATGCATCTTGTGACACAGAAATATCTACAAGCGAAAATGTACATTACGCCGAGGTTATTAATAGCAATAGTAGTGGATCGGATGTAGAAGATGAAATAGAAATGAAGCATGCAACGTTCAAAGAAGCAGTTTGCAGTTTGGATACTTTGAAACGGTATTTGATGTCTCACGATGTTGGTGACACTGTTTTCACAGCTACAGAAAAAAAAATATATATGCAGATGTTTGGAATACGAAATCGAAACACAGCAAACAAACATCTATAAAAGTTATGTTATAAAATTTGATCAAACTTAAATTCAATACTAGTGATTTATAGTATATGATTTATAGTAGTGCATAAAAAATAATCAATTTTTATACAGGGTATTTGTATCTATATTATAAAGGACAAACATATCTGTGCGTAACGCATACGTCATTTTGCGAATGGCAACACTTTAAAATTTGAAATGAAATTTTGGTTTTGCAATTTCTCTACTGCAAATTTTTAAACTTCTAAACATCGCAAATTTTAAATTTTTACACCGACGTATAAGGAAAAAATGCTCTTTTAAATGCAATTTGTTTGAAAGCTGTATCTCAATTTATTTTTGAGATATTAATTTTTTTGTAGTTTTTAATACCATTTTCCTTATCGTGGCAACAAAAGTACCCCATTTCTATTGAAAGTCTTTGAAAGAAAACGGAAAATAGTCAAAAATAGGAGATACTGTATCTTTTTGTTGCCATTTTCTCATAAAACATGGAAAAAAAAGTTGAAATTAAAATATGGGCTATGTCAAGAATATTGCCTGTTATTCCGTGATAATGACGTCATAAGTTTAAGACTGAATTGTAAGAGTGGATTGCTTTAGAGGATAAAAATGACGTCATTTTATAAAAAGCGTGTATTTTAATTCTTAAACCTGAATTATGTTTTGTAGAAGTGCGTCATTTTCACAGCCCAGCTGCTTTGAAATTCTTCACAGGCGAAAATGCTTCACTTTTGAAAATAATGTAATCGAAATCACACACTGATAAAACACAATGTTTTACAAAAATTTAGAGTGTCTTTATACGGTGACATGCAAATAATAGCGATTTAGATTACAGAAATTGATGATTCTCGCCTGGATGGATTTGCTTCGCCGAGTTAGACAATCAAACAAATAATTCGTGGTTTAAAATAATATCATGTTCCTGAAGTTTTTGTCCAAAATTCTCTCGAATAATAAAATTTTAATGCTATTCTTTAGGACATTCTACTATAATTTTATCAAAACAACATAATTTGCTTAATTTAATTTTTCCCAATTTTATATAATCTATATATTTAAAACACAAGTGTGTTTTTTAGTCATCTGCGCTGATCTTTCTGCTGAGATAATTTTACTAATATATTTTTTAAGCTGAAAGCTCTTCATTTGTAAATGTGATCGAACTATCTGTTTCTTTTTTAAATATCCCTACTTTTATATTTTAATTTTAAAAGCATTTTATAAATTTCTTCAAAATGGTAAAAATTAGAAAGCTTTCATTATTGCAGACAAGAAAGAAATAATGAGGTATTTTATCTTTATTCATGCTATTTTCTGATAAAAATTCAAATTTGCTGATAAAAATTATTGTATAGGGTTTAGTGTCGCAAAATCTCATTAGGAGCAGAATATTATATTAGGGGCATAATAACGGAAAATGACCTACTGCTTTTGAAAACATGCATTATTTCCTCATAAATTTTCTATATTGTTTTTCCTTCTGCATGTGTACTGATACTAACTTTCAGACACTAGGCGAAATGCTTATTTAAGTGAAAATGAGGTCATATTTAAAAGAAAACGATCATTTTCTTAGATAAAACTAAGCATTTTAAAACAAACGCGTCTGAAAACATAAATTACGGAAATTTTTACTCTCCGAAATTGATATTAGAATCTCAAGTAAAGAGTGTGTCTGTTCACATAAAAGATTTTGCCGACAATCGTGACTTCAAGTTTAGAGTTAATCTGATTTTTAAATGAACAAACAAAATACAATTTTTTTTTAGATGATGAATATGGATATGAGAAGTGCGTATGCAAATTTTGAGAATGTGAAAATTGTTTTTTTTTTTTATTCCGGAATGCCAAGCATAAGAGACTCAATTGATAACCATATCCTAATAACTTATCTTTATTATATTTTACTGATTAAACATCTATATTTTATAAAGAACAAACTTATTTGTGCGTAACGCTGACGTCATTTTGCGAATGGCAACATTTCACGATCAAATTTCGGTTTTGAAATTTTCGCTATTGCAATTTTTTAATCTTCTGACCATCGTACATATGAGAAGTGCGTATGCAAATTTTGAGAATGTGAAAATTGTTTTTTTTATTCCGGAATGCCAAGCATAAGAGACTCAATTGATAACCATATCCTAATAACTTATCTTTATTATATTTTACTGATTAAACATCTATATTTTATAAAGAACAAACTTATTTGTGCGTAACGCTGACGTCATTTTGCGAATGGCAACATTTCACGATCAAATTTCGGTTTTGAAATTTTCGCTATTGCAATTTTTTAATCTTCTGACCATCGTACATATGAGAAGTGCGTATGCAAATTTTGAGAATGTGAAAATTGTTTTTTTTATTCCGGAATGCCAAGCATAAGAGACTCAATTGATAACCATTATCCTAATAACTTATCTTTATTATATTTTACTGATTAAACATCTATATTTTATAAAGAACAAACTTATTTGTGCGTAACGCTGACGTCATTTTGCGAATGGCAACATTTCACGATCAAATTTCGGTTTTGAAATTTTCGCTATTGCAATTTTTTAATCTTCTGACCATCGTACATTTCCAATTTTCGTCGCATAGGGAAAAAATTATTTTCAAATGCAATTTGTTTAAAAACTGTATGTTAATTGACTGATGCATTATATTTTCTAAAATAATTTTTAAGCATGATTTTTTTTTAATGTATCTTATCACGTGCCGGTTTCAATACATAATAATAACAAGCAGGAATGACCGAGCTAAGCTCGGTCAAAATGAGCTTTGTGTTTATCTCGATATATTATTCCCACTAAATCATTCTTGCTGTTTTAGATACAATTAGCTTGACCCTGAGACATAGTGACCCAAATCGACGCACTAATCGAATTTTTTCGAACATGCGACCTAATATAATGCTCTTCTCGAGCCTGAAAACGATGGAATACAAAATTTAGTGAAAATCGTTAGTGATATTCTAGATAAAATAAGCTTGACCCACGTTGATTCAAAAAACCACTAACCGAAATTTATCGAACGTGTGAGCTATTTCAATGGTCTTTTTGTTCTGTGAAACGGTATAACAAAAAAAATTGTCAAAATTGTTTGAACATTTTTGAGATGGATGCCGTTAGCTTGACCCCGACCCATTATCACCAAAATGATCCACTAATAGAATTTTCTTGAGCATGCGACCCAGCCCACTGGCTTTATATTGTCCAGAAACGGTGTAGTATACAGTTTTGTCAAAATTTTTTGAGCCGTTTTTTAGATAAAGTTAGCTTGATCCTGAACCATTAGGACCCAAAATGACCCATTCATTGAATTTTCTAGTACATGCGACCCTGCCCAATGGTCTTATCATGCTCGGAAACGGTATTATGCAAAATGTTTTCAAAATGTTTTGAAGCGCTTTTTAAATACAATTAGCTTGACCCTGACCCATTGTGAGCCAAAATGACCCACTAATCGAATTTCCTTGAACATGCGACCTAGCCCAATGGTCTTCTCGAGCCCGAAAATGATAGAATACAAAATCTAGTCAAAGTCGTTTAAGCCGTTTTTTAGATAAAATTAGCTGGACCCTGACCCATTGTGACCCAAATTGACCCACTAATCGAATTTTCTCGAACATGTGACTTACCCCAATTCTCTTCTCATGCCCAGAAATGGTATAATATAAAATTTGGTCAAAATGTTTTGAGCATGTTTTTAGATTCAATTACCTTGACTCTGGCCCATTGTGACCCAAAATGACCCACTAATTGAATTTTCTCGAACATGTGACTTAGCGCAAACGTCATCTCATGACCAGAAACGGCCGTATATTAAAAAAAAATTGTGAAAATGTCTTGAGCCGTTTTTCGATGTAATTAGCTTGACCCTGACTCATAACGACCCACTAATCGAATTTTCTCAAACACGTGACCCATCCCAATGGTCTTTTTGTGCCCGAAAACAGTAACTTACAGAATTTCGTCAAAATAGTAGAGCCGTTATCTAGATAAACTTAGCTGGACCCACGGTGACCCAAAAATGACCCACTAATCGAATTTTCTTGAACACATTATCCATCCCAATGGTCTTTTCGTGCCCGATAATTGTTAGATACAAAATTTAGTCAAAATCGATTGAGCCGTTATCTTGATATAATTAGCTTGACCCTGACCCATTATGACCCAAAATGACCCACTAATCTAATTTTCTCGAACACGAGAGCCATCCCAATGGTCTTTTCGTGTCCGAAAACAGTAGGGTGCAAAGTTTCGTAAAAATCGTTAGAGCCGTTATCTAGATAACTTAGATTGACCCACGGTGACCCCAAAATCACCCACTAATCGAATTTTCTCGAACATGTGACTTAGCCCAATGGTCTTTTCGTAATCCAAAACTGTAGAATATAGAGTTTAGTGAAAATAGTTAGAGCCGTTTTTTAGATAAAAATAATTGACCCACAGTGACCCAAAAATGACCCACTAATCGAATTTTCTCGAACACGTGACCCATCATAATGGTCTTTGCGCGCCCGAAAATGGTTAGACACAAAATTTAGTCAAAATCGATTGAGCCGTTCATTAGATATAATTAGCTTGACCCTGACTCATTATGACCCAAAATGACCCACTAATCGAATTTTCTTGAACACGAGACCCATCCCAATGGTCTTTTCGTGCCCGAAAACAGTAGGGTGCAAAATTTCGTCAAAATCGTTAGAGCCGTTATCTAGATAGATTGACCCACGGTGACCCAAAAATGACCCACTAATCGAATTTTCTTGAACATGTGACTTAGCATAATGGTCTTCTCGTAATCCAAAACTGTAGAATATAGAGTTTAGTAAAAATCGTTAGAGCCGTTTTTTAGATAAAAATAGCTAGGCCCACAGTGACCCAAAAATGACCCACTAATCGAATTTTCTCGAACACGTGACCCATCCCAATGGTCCTTTCGTGCCCGAAAATAGTTAGATACAAAATTTAGTCAAAATCGATTGACCCGTTCTTTAGATATAATTAGCTTGACCCTGACCCATTATGACCCAAAATGACCCACTAATCGAATTTTCACGAACACGTGACCCATCATAATGGTCTTTGCGCGCCCGAAAATGGTTAGATACAAAATTTAGTCAAAATCGATTGAGCCGTTCATTAGATATAATTAGCTTGACCCTGACCCATTATGACCCAAAATGACCCACTAATCGAATTTTCTCGAACACGAGAGCCATCCCATTGGTTTTTTTCGTGCCTGAAAATGGTTAGATACAAAATTTAGTCAAAATCGATTGAGCCGTTCTCTAGATATAATTAGCTTGACTCCGACCCATTATGACACAAAATGACCCACTAATCAAATTTTCTTGAACATGAGACCCATCCCAATGGTCTTTTCGTGCCCGAAAATGGTTAGATACAAAATTCACTCAAAATCGATTGAGCCGTTCTCTAGATAAAATTAGCTTGACCCTGACACATTATGATCCAAAATGACCCATTAATCTAATTTTCTCCAACACATGACCCATGCCAGTCGTCTTTTCGTGCCCGAAAACAGTAGGGTGCAAAATTTCGTCAAAATCGTTAGAGCCGTTATCTAGATAAACTTAACTTGACCCACGGTGACCCAAAAATGACCCGCTAATCGAATTTTCTCGAACATGTGACTTAGCCCAATGGGCTTCTCGTAATCCAAAACTGTAGAATATAGAGTTTAGTGAAAATCGTTAGAGCCATTTTTTAGATAAAAATAGCTAGTCCCACACTGACCCCAAAATGACCCACAAATCGAAATTTCTCGAACACGTGACACAGCAAAATAGTCTTCTCGGGCCCGAAAGTGGTTGGATACAAAATTTGGTCAAAATCGGTTGAGCCGTTCTTTAGATATAATTCGCTAGACCCTGACCCATTATGCCCCAAAATCACTCACTAATCGAATTTTCTCGAACAAGAGACCCATCCCAATGGTCTTTACGTGCCCGAAAACGGTAGGGTGCAAAATTTAATTAAAATCGTTAGAGCCGTTCTCAAGATAAAATTTACATACACACACACACACAATTTTTGCTCGCATTATAGTATAAGATAAACATTTTTCAGCATATGTTTCTGAATATTTTTGCATAACGAAATTAATACTTGCTTTATAAACAAATAAAAGAATAATATTAAAATAAATAAAACACCAATCTAACATATTTGTGAAAGGCAAATTAACGAAATTAATACTTCTTTTATAAACAAATAAAATAATAATATTAAAAAAAAAATACACCAATCTAACATATTTGTGAAAGACAAATTAACGAAATTACTACTTCTTTTATAAACAAATAAGAGAATAATATTGATAAAACAAAAATCTAACATATTTGTAATCGTACAATTTAAATATTTAGATCCCCAAATAGGATTTTTTTTTTCAAATGGAATTTGTCTGCAAAGCTCATCCCAGTTTACTGATTGTCTGCGGTTTTAAAAACAATTTTAAAGCATGGAATATTTTTTAATTTATCTATATCGTGTTAGCTCGATTACGAAAGATTAATCCGTTTGCCCTTAAAACAAAATAAAGAGTTCATCCTTTTCTTACGGCTAATATCCATTAAAAAAAACTTCCCCATGAATAAATAAATAAAATGATATAAATAAAACACAAACTTAACAGACATGTATAAAGCTTAGAATATAAAAGGATGCCATAAGTAGCAGAATCTTGGTCAAATAACTCTTAGCATGCGGCTGATAAGAAAATATCGCTTTTAATAAATTTCAAAAATTTATTTGATTGTATAATTCGTATTTTCCATATGAAAAATGCTTTTTTAATGTAAGTGGGCAATCTAAAAAAATTATTGCATATTAAAAAAATTATTAGTTTTCAATTAAAATAAATGTTTTCACCTATATTCTTTAACCCGGGAAGCCCGGGTACGATCCCCTAGTTTTCTTAAAGCAATAAATGTTTAACATCATTATTAAGGTTAATGAGCATTGTTCTTCTTATTTATTGCCATTTTTTTTAACTTGTTTTGTTGTATAAAAATATTATTTTGATTATCCCGATTTAACAAACAAAGTTGCTAGTCCCGAACGATTCGTTAAATCGGGGTTCGACTATATTTAAAATAAAACCCATCTAATATTAGAATAAAACTTTTTTAATTCGTCATATTGTAATAGTTATTCAACCATAATTTAATATTTAATAAACTTTTTTTGGGGGGTTTATCTGCCTTCTAGAATAATCTATCATCCCATTGTATATTATTCATAAGCGATTTGTCATTTCAATTTGTTTTCAATAGAAAAAAAAAAAAAAAAAAAAAACTTTTAGAAAATCTCCCTAGTTGATTATAAATATTAAGTACACGTGAATAATAAATTTTGCAAAAGTTTTCAACTCATATGTGCATTGCGGTGATAAAATGGAAGAAAAATGCATATAGTTTGAAATAAAGTAATTGCTTGCGATAGAATTAAAAGAATGTTGGAAGAATTAAAAGAATGTTGTTTTTTTCACCATTTATTTTATTTTCTAAAGTATAGTTAACATTACGCGTAGTAACAGACTGTGATATTTTAAAATATATCATAATATGTTATCATCTACAGGAATCAAAACAGTAATTAATTATTCTCACTTTCTCGTTCATGAAAATTTTATAATTTAATAATCCATATACGTTTCCCGGTTGCTATTATTTTATTTGCATAACATAAATTTAGGGATCGATGCAGATTTTTATCCTTGGGGCCCATTTTGTGAAAATTAAAAGTTATTTTTGTGAATTTTATAATATTTTTGTGAAAAAAACATTTTGTAACGAAAGTTGAAATCCAGTTACTCTAATTTGAACCAAGAATTTATTGACAAAAACTTCTTTAAATCCTCTTCCTAAAGTTTTTGTTTTTCATGACTTGGTTTTACTTACAAATTACACATTGTAAAACAGTTTTTATGAAAAAGAATGTTACGAAGGGGTCCTGTTTTATTAAAAGGAATTTTGTGAAGGAGCCTACTTTATTAAATAGATTTTTGGGAAAGGGCCCTAAATAGGCCCCAAATTTTGCCTGAATCGACCCCTGCATAAATTTGATTTCTCATTTCTTTACAATTAAGCAGCGTTTAAAATAAAGTTTCTCTAGGATTAGAATAAGGCCTTTTTTATTAAAAAAATTTCATCATTACCAATTATAATGTAATATTTATTAAATTACAATGTAATATTCAGTAAATTACGTAACTAACTTTCTCTGCCGTACAGAATAATCTATTATCTGTCACAAGTAATTCATAGTTGAATGCATTTCAGTTTATTTTCAGTGTGCAAAACTTTTAGAATTTTTCCGTAATTAATTATAAATGTTAGATATATGCAAATAGCAATTTCTGTATTCTTCATCGTACTTAAATTGCGTTGAAAAAAATAATTAAAAATAAACTTAACTAAAGTAACGTTCGTCGAGGTAAAATTAACATTGTTTGCCAATCATTTTATTTAGGCACATTATTGTGGTAGTTAACAGTATACTTAATTAACAGATAAAAAAGGGAAAAAGAAAAATCTAGTAACTAAAAATAATATTCAATTGCTTTTTCCCTCTTTGAATTGTACAATTTTTCTTATTATTAATAATTTATATACATTTTCCGGTTTTAATTTTGTTTTAATATCAAAAATTCCATGTTTCATTCCTTTAATTAAAAAAAAGTGATTAAAATAAAGCTTCATAAAAAACAGAATAGAACTTTTTTTTTAATTAAAAGAATTTCAACATTCTGTGCAATGTAATATTTGTTCAACTATAGTTTAATATCCAGTAAGCTCCGTTGTTAATTTTATCTGCCATCTAGAATAATCTATTATCTGTTGTGTGTAATTCATCGGGGAAGGCATTTCCTTTTACTTTCAAAAACTTTTAGAAAATCTCACTGGTCAATTGTAAATATTAGTGCGCAAATAATAAATTCTGTGAGTTCATCAACGCCTACGCGTATTATGATGATAAAGTACAAGAAAATTATACTTTGTAAAAATAAAGTAACCTTGCTCGAGGTAAAGTTAAAAGAATGTAAGAAGTTTCAAGTTTGTTCTCCATTTAATTTATTGCGCCATAAAAGTATTATTTTATGAGTGTGTAAAAGCTAGATCCGTTTATGTTTCGTTATCCTTTGTATAAGCTTAATACTGTGATGGGTATTACAGTTATTAAACTTTTCGTATAACCCTTGTTTTTAAAGGCAATTAAGGGCTGTGTTCATGAAATGAAATAAGTTTGAAACGTACCACAAATGCAGATTTTTTTTTATTATTTATATGTTTAAAGTAGTTTTCTTTAAAATTTAAGTGATTTTCCGTGAGATCATTTAAAATTTTATGCCATTCATGCCTCATCTCAATTTATTTGTTAGAGTATAGTAAAATAAAGAAAACATAATGTTTAACTATTAAAAGTAACTTAAATTCGCCGTAATCCTTTTCCCGTATTTTAGTTTTGTCTCTGTTGACTACAAAATTTTAATATGTTTCTATGCAAAGGTATTAGAATAATTTTTCGTAGCAATTCTGTATCTTATATGTTCCATAAAATTTTTCAATCTGTAAAAAATAACTGTTTTTACTTATTTTTAATAAGACTTCGCTTAATTAAAATTCATATAAAGCACAAATAAAATGTACTAAAATTGCTTGTGGGTGCTTACATATGACATAAAATTATTTAAAATACATTAAAATACCTTGAAAATACAGTAAAGGTACATAGAAATCCCAAAACATTTTCAGCCAAATTCACAGGACCATCTTCAGTGGTTATTTAAATGTTGTTATTTCTTTTAGCACTTATTCGTCAAGGAGAGAAAAATGTAATTTAAGGGTGGTCCTCCTTCCTTTTGTGTTTTATGCAAGTTTTTACTCCTGCATGCAGTGCTAAGTGCTATAATTCCATGTTACAGTAAAATCATGCAAATTTTCTTTTATCTCTCCGGTGAAATTTACTTTTGCCGAGATGCGTCACTTTTCTTGCGAGTGAGCGATATTATGTTTTTTGTAGGTTAAGGCTCAAATCGAAAAGGGCAACTTTCTAACACAAGTTTTAATTTATTTTTGTTCGAAAATGTATGAAACTAGCTGGTGTTGTTGTTCACAAACTATGTAATTGAGCTGTTTTTTTTTCCATTTTTTTGCAAACGCAACAGATCTTTCAGAAAATAGTGTCAAAGTGGGCGTTTTGAACCGAATTTCCACGCGAAGGAAGAAAGAGCACGCACGAGCGGGCGAAAAACTTGTTTGTCACGTGATCAAAATGGCGTATAACTCAATAGATAATTGATTGATCAAAAATGGAAAAAAAAAAAAAAAAAAAACAGTTCAATTCCAAATCGCTTCCTTGGCCAGGGTTTCCAATTTTATACCTTTCCGTTAAAAAATGAATTTGTAAATGTGTCAAAACGTTTTACGCTTGTTGAGCAGAGCAGTTAAGAACAGCCTTAAGAAACATTTGTCTTTTTTATTACAATATTTGGTTTCAGAACTCCTTTAGTGTGAATGTACTTCTAAATAAGTCAACATCCGTACTAAGAAAAATCTGAAAACTGTCGTAATGTTATTAAAGATTTCAGTTCATTTTCTTCGTGATTTAATAACGTTAAACGCCGCATGTGTGTAAAAGTATGCCTATGAAAACACAAGTTTTTCTCTTTTTCTTTACCTGATCACTCTTACCCCGCGCAAATTCTTTGGATGATTGAATTTGCTAGAAAATCACCGCGTCGTTAGGTTTGGAAGAGAAAATTTGCAGTGTTTGCTCTTTCCTTATTTCTTATCGATTTTATCACCATCGTACTAAAATATTAAAAAGAAAAAGTTTTCTTTTTGTATTAAGGAGTGTAGGTGAGCAAAATTGTTCTCCGATTAGGAGCAGTAAAAATTAAAAAGCATGTTCAAAAAAAGTATCTCGTGAGTTTTAAATAATGAAAAGAAATCTGTTAAATATTAAGCTTTCAACAAGTGGTACTTTTGTACCAGGGCTGCGGAGTCGGTGGGAAAAATGGACGACTCCGACTCCGACTCGGACTCCGGGAATTTTAACAGATCCGACTCGACTCCGACAACGCAGCCCTGCTTGTAAAATGGACGACTCCGACTCCGGGAATTTTAACAGATCCGACTCCGATTCTTTCGCTCAAAAACGGGCCTGACTCCGACAACGCAGCCCTGCTTGTAAAATGGACGACTCCGACTCCGGGAATTTTAACAGATCCGACTCCGATTCTTTCGCTCAAAAACGGGCCTGACTCCGACAACGCAGCCCTGCTTGTAAAATGGACGACTCCGACTCTTTCGCTCAAAAATGGGCCTGACTCCGACTCCGCAGCCCTGTTTTTTACTCTTGTTATTTTAGATAAGAATTTATAATGAAATAATACTGTATTGTGTATTAAAAAATATTCACGAAGTATATATAACTGAGGAAAATGTTTTTCATAGGAATTTTAATTGCTTAGAATTTGAGTTGAGCTTATTCGTTATTTTAGATTTTGGTCAGTTTGGTTCCTTTTATGTTGTTCGAAAAAAAAAAAAAGTAGAAGTCAATAGATACCCAATACGCGAATAACTGTTTGCTTGAATTGCGCAGCTTATTCTATTTAACATTAAAGTCTTACATGTGAGATTTCTGCTTAACTCTTTCAAGGGCAAATTACTTCTGTTGCTAAAATATGGAAACGATTGAATGACACCAGGATTTACGAACAAATTGATTTGAAAATAAGTGAAAGATTTTCTTCTTGTACGTTATAAAAGCAAAATTTAATTTAAACGAAATTCAGTTTATAAACTTTGGAATTTGTTTTAATTCATTAGCTTACCCTAAATTTATATTGATAATTTTTATATTTTCTTATTAATTTATTTAGTGACTGAATTATTTGGTTTTGTTTTTCCTTTTCAAAAATACTAGACTATGCAAAATAATGTAAAAAATATTTTCAAAACAGAACGCAACTTTTAAACGCGGTTATTTTTCGTACTTTATTTCCATCAGATTGTTTAAATCTCAGAATGTTCGAGACATTTTTGCCTCATCTCTTTTTATTTAGTACAGTGGCAAAATGTCACCGCGAGCATTCCCTTTTGGATATCCTTACCAATGTTATTAGATCTAAGGAAAATAAATATGTGGACACAAGAGACACAAAAAAGAACACTATGAACTTAAATTTTTTTATTTGTAAAAATCACTATTTTTTACTTCTTTTTTCTTTCTTTCTTTACTCTTGCGGGAACATATTGATTGATATTATATTCCAGTCCCTAGCCTCAGCCTAGTCTCTGCCCTCAATCTTTCAGATTTTTAGATTGAAATCTTAAATTCCCGCTATTTTTTCCCGTAATTCCATTTTTATTAAAGGAAATTCACACTCAGTTTTGATTTCAATTTGTTGTTGTTATTGTTATTTGTTTGTTTGTTTCTTCTTTCTTTTCAAAATACGTGCAACTAGAATTATATATTTCAGAGTGATTTTTTTGTTGTCTGCGAATTTGTAATAATCTAAACTTATTTGTATCCGATTTTTTATATTTTATTTTCGATTTTCCTTTTTGTTTTATTTATTTATTTTTGCGCATTTTTTTAATGTGTGTAAATCACGAATAAAATAATATGGATATTAAATATTTAATAAATAATCAGCATTATATTTAACAAATACAAAAATGTAGTCTTGAGGTTAAGATAATTGTTTAAAATTAAGAAATGGTTTACAGATTTTTAAGACATCAGTTTTTACGATACTAAGATTGCTAGATTTTGTATCCTTATTTCATGTGGCAAAATTTTCTTCAGATTTATTTGATTAAAAGTAATTCCTCAGGATTAATTCTTTAAAGCCTGATTGTTATATACTACTAAAAATTTTATATTAATGAATAAAAATTATATTTAAGTCATTGAAAATAATTAACATTTATTGATAAGTAAACTTTTTTTTTCAATACAACTGGTGAGCATAGCCTTACGACTAACAAAAATTAATGTTTTATTTCGGTTTTTGGCTCTCATTAAAGTAATTAGACGTAAACAAACACCTAATTTTATTAGCTTTATATCACATGTAATAACAACAAATAAAATTTACAAAAAATATTCAAAATTTATTGAAAAAGTAAACTTTTTTAATACAACTGGTGAGCATAACCCTACGACTAAAAAAACTAATTTTTTATTTAGATTTTTGTCTCTCATTAAAGTAATTAGACGTAAACATACACCTAATTTTATTAGCTTATATCACATTCAAAAACACATTGTAATCACGACAACTAAAATTTACGTCGTTCAATTGACAAAACAGTAAGTAGCGATTGTAGATATTATCATTTTATACATTGGTAACAAAACGTCCGAACACATTGAAACGCGTGAACACTGAAATTCTGTATAGATAGTTTAAGCTTTAAGTGATATTTCTTTTACTATAGCCGTATCTAAAATGTATATACTTTTGTATATATACAAATTGAGAGTTCGTACGCTTCAAGGACTTTCAAGAACCTTTTATTGTTACCTTTTATTGTTACCTTATTGTTACCTTTATTGAACATTTTATTATTATACCAGAATATTCGTAAAAATATTTGCTTTATTTAATGAAAGAAAATTCTATCTTCAGATATAGCGACCAGTACATTACGAAATTTCTAGTAGGAAAACACATAAAAATCACTGAATAAATTGATGCGTGCGAACCCTGAAATCATATATTTTTTAATAAATTCGTTAGTTTGCGCTTTTTACCAAGCGAAAACAAAATGATGAGTTTTACATAATCGCGACCCACGCCAAATTAGCATATTATAACGGAATTTTCTATAACAACATGAATTGCGGTCATGAAATTTGGCGTGATTTTTAAGAAAAATATGGAATGCTTATATAATAAAATCAAAACACTGCAATAAAACAGTGCCGCGAAGGAACTTTCACCTTGTCCAGTATAAAATCATATATTTATTTACTTAAAATGTGATAAAATATTAAAGACACATGTAAAGATGTTATGTGTACATAATATGCCCCGAGACCTTTCGAGACGCACACGCGCTCATTTTCAAGGGGAAGCCTCCGGGTATATTATGCAGGCATGAAAGAGTTCCTCCTAAAGGAAGAATTCTACTTTTTTTAAAGCAAATTTGGACTTTATATGGATTGATGCAAAAATGCAAAGAAAATATTAGAAGCATATGGGAGGGAGGGGGTCTAGAAAGTTTAATAATTAGACATTTTGTCTACTCAAATCAAAGGCAAGCTTTTATTATAAGTATCTGAAAGTCATGTAAATTAAGTTCTTTAACTAAGGAAAGGAAGTTTCCATAAGGTTCTTTTGGAGTAGACTATTTTATTCTATTTATAAAATACTTCTGGGTAATTTCAGTGATGCATTTTTAGAAATGTATTTCTGGAGTAAAGATCAATTTGGCGTGCAGATATTTAGCATAGGGATTTTTTTTCCTTTTAAGTAAAGTCTTAAACATTCAAATCATTCAAAATAATACATTTATTTTGAAAAATTAATCTCTGTACTTCCCATAAGTTCATCAGATACACTTGGATGGATTTATACTTTTAGCAAACTGTTTACAATTTTCTTTTTTGATTTAATTAATTTACACATTGACTGTTATTTTTTTTTTCTTTCATTACTTTCTAAGTTACAAAATTAATAATAATAATAATAATAATAATAATAATATGTACAGTTATAATTCATTTTATTGTATGAATAACTGTTGAAATGCATCTAAATTATACAAGTTTGGCTTTATTGTATAGATGGGAAAAAAAAAGTCCACCTTTTTTCCCATTTTCCACGTTTATGCCTGATTATGTAAACCTAACATCTTTTCATGTGTTTTTAATATTTTATCACTTTTTAAGTAAATAAATATATGATTTTAACTTTTGTAAATGCTTATATTAGATTGCTTTTTTTTTTTTTTTTTTTTTTTTAAGGCTACGTTTACTTTTTTATACTTATTTCTAGCAATTAGAAACACAATTGCAATTACTAACTAATTGCTGAAAATGGCCTAATTACTTTTTTACTTCTATTATCTGAGGTAATGAATTTTGACGCATTTGGGCTCTTATGATATTTGCCTTAAAACTTCAGGAATTAATTCTTAACTCCTCGTGTTTTTACCGCACTGAAACTTCCTTCATTTGCATTGTTTTCGGATGCACGGGCACGCCATCTGGTAAATTTATTATTCAAGTGATTTAGTAAATTGCCTCCCGTAAATAGTTGTTTTTATCGTAGCCTTTCAAGTTTTCTTACCCATTACTTTTATGTGTTTTACTTTTTAAAGGGTGTGGTTTAATGGGGGTCTATTTGTGCTGGATCTAATGTACGTTTCTCATAGCTTTTGATGTATAGGTTTTGTGCCCGATACCTTCCTGATATTTTCTCTTTCCCCTAAAAGCATCTAAATATAGAATACTAATAATGTGACGAAATTCTGGTAATAAAATTTTTCATTCATTTATATAAGACAATTAATTTCAATTATTGTTTATTATTGTTACAGTAGTAACCTGCTAATCCGAACTAATTGAAAAAATTGTCCAGATTAGCAAAATTTCGGATTATCCGAAATTTCAATCTATACTGTAAAGCAGAAACGTGTTCTTGAGTAACGCTGACGTTATATCGACGGCCGGCAACAACCTGAATAATCAAGTTATCTCTTTTTAACCATTTGGAAAAATGGTTATTGTTCTCTGCCAGGGTAGGAATTCAAAAGCATATCTGAAGGTTTTTATTGGTTTAATCCGCATTTTATTCGTTTTCTGATTGGTCTATACAGTAATATGTATTTCCCTTTACTTTCAACAACGATGGATACCTTCTGTTGCCACTATGACAAAAAAGTAATAAAAACTACAAAAAAAAAAAATTAATAACTCAGAAACAAATTGAGATACAGCTTTCAAACAAATTGCATTTAAAAGTACATTTTTTTGTCTATCCGACGGTGTAAAAAGTAATATTGTCGGATGTTTAGAAGTTCAAGAATGAAATTTCATTTAAAATGTGTCATCAGATTTCTTGGAAATCTGACGATGGAAAAGCCTTTTCCCGAACAGCCAATGAAATGCTTGGATAATACGTAAGTTTCAGGTGGATAATACGTGCGAGTCGCAGGCGATTTTTGCCCTTGCAATTTTTACGTGTCATAACACTATTAATGTTTAATTCATGGCATACGTAATGTATGATCAACTACGTGCGATTTTTTATGTCTTAAATTTTAGTCTTCGAAAAAATCATTTTCCAAATGGTCGTTGTAATTTGTTAAATTGCTTTTTTATTTATTTATTTATTTATTTATTTATTTTTTTTTTTTTTTTTTTTTTTCAAGTTTAAAACTTCTAAACATCGCACAATTTCAATTTTTACAACGTCGAATGGAGAAAAAAGAAATGTAATTTCAAATGTAATTTGAAAACTATATCTCAATTTATTGATTTTTATATTTTTTAAACATAATTTTCAAGGTTGATTTAATTTTTTTAAAAACCTTCATGACGTGTAGCCCGATTACGGAAGATTCCTAAAAGGCTTGAAGTCAATTTATTACTAAAGATCTGCGCCAGCAAATTTACGCATCACATGTGATAGAAATGAAACCAAAAATCAGTAGAAACAATGAGAATTTGTGCAGAGTTACTTTAAATCGAGTAGACTATTTCCGAAGTTTTTGGCGAAATGGGCTAGTCGTTATATATTAAGAACGCCCTGATTCTATCACCGAGGTGATTTATAACTAACACACCAGGATGCTATATAATGGATTAAGATCCTATTAACCACATAGAAATTTCTCGGTTACATAAATTTTCTGAAGTAGTATATATTTTCTCTTTCATTAGACAAACTTTCCCCTACAAAAATAAAAATAAAAATCGCAATGTAAGAAAATAAAAATTGAAATCAGAGGCGCAATATTATAATCATTTTTAGGTCCTTTTAAATATTAGAGGGGAAGCTGGTGCTTCTTGTGCCTTTATGATAATGAGGCCCTGGTTGATGATGCAGACAGAGTTTGTGCAACACACTCTGACGCTGCAAATGTACTAGAAATAACACTTGGCTATTTAGAGCAGCATTCAAATGCAACGCGAACTGACGCCATATTCATTAGATGATGGCGTAACATTGCTTCATTATTCAGATTCACACTTCGTCAAGCAAATCTAACAAATTTCCCAGTCAATCAGTTAGATCAAAATGTTAAGTAACCGGACTAACAAAGTTCACAACTAAGCAGTAGGCACTGCCGATAGGATGAAGATCTAAGGCACTCATCAGACTTATTGCACTACGCGGCAATTAGGTCGCCACTGTCCGATATCAGGTATCAAACCCGTACAGCTGGGGCGACCCAGCAGATAGGGTCCTGGTCATCGGTTAGAAAGAAAGAAAGGTTGCTATAGTCACCCAGCTTCCTAATTCCCTCACTAATGTTAAGTCTATGGACGTTTGATGCATTCGTATATTTAAAATATCTCTTCGAGAAATTAATTATTTTATCTACTTTTTTGTGTGTGAAGGATATCTCTTTTTTTCGTATTTTTCAAAATATTTCTAAAATAGAAACCTAATTTTCCATGAAGTGTTAAAAGCTTACTCACAGTTCGTCAGCTTTTAACGCATAAAATATTTTGAGAACTAAGAAAAAAAATATATATATTCTAAGAAGAGTACAAAGGAAAAGGTAATTAAAAACATTAATTTCCTAAAAAGATGTTTTAAATATACGAATGCATTCTACGCCCATAGACTAGCATTAATGAGGTAATTCGGAAGCTGAGTGACTAGCAGCCTTAAATTTATGTATTGACCTTAAATTTATGTATTGACCCGTTAAGATAGGTACTCTGCCCGGCAGTGATAGCAATTGGTAAATAAAAGGTAGGCG
The DNA here is from genome assembly GCA_963932465.1 of Maratus speciosus. Taxonomy (NCBI): domain Eukaryota; kingdom Metazoa; phylum Arthropoda; class Arachnida; order Araneae; family Salticidae; genus Maratus; species Maratus speciosus. The sequence continues at coordinate 470,547,409 of OZ010795.1, forward strand.
TCAAATGACGACTACTGTAAAAATCTTAGGCATCAAATTAAAATTTTTAGTTGCAATTTCTAAAATTCATTTTTTACATTACTGTAGATACTCTATGCTACATTTTAGAAAAGTACCAATACTTGTTTTTATTTAAAATTATTGAAGTTCTTAATTTCCAAGATTATAATAATTGAAGAAACTTAAAAGTGATGAAAAGCTTTTTTAATTATTGCTATACTTAGAAATTAATAGAAAAGTGCACTTAAGGCTGTTCTTAACTGCTTTGCAAAACAAGCGCAAAACGTTTTGACACATTTACAAATTCATTTTTTAACGGAAAGGTATAAAATTGGAAAGTCTGACCATGGAAGCGATTTGGAATTGAGCTGTTTTTTTTCCATTTTTTGATCCATCTATGACCTATTGCGTTATAAGCGAATTTGATCATGTGACAAGCACGTTTTTAGCCCGCTCTTGAGTGCTCTTTCTTCCTTCGCATGGAAATTCGGTTCAAAACGCCCACTTTGACACTCTTTTCTGAAAGATCTATTGCGTTTGCAAAAAAAATGAAAAAAAAGCTCAATGACATAGTTTCTGAACAACACCAGCTAGTTTCATGCATTTTCGAAAAAAAATAAATTAAAACTTATGTCTGAAAGTTGCCCTTTTGGATTTGAGAACACCCTTAATCATGTTAAATAAATTTAAAACTTGATAACTTTTTAGCAAAACAAAAACAAATTTTATACAGTGTTGATAGTCACAATTGAATCTAGTAAAAATTTAAAAAAACATGTAATGCATCTATCTACATTTAAATCTTGTAAAATGAAATCAAAAGGTACACTAATTATTTTCACTGGTAAAATAATACAATAAATATTTTTTTAGAAAGCTAGGCGTCAAATTTGACAACCGAGAATAATTTTGTAGTCGTCAAATGCAATAATTTGGTTGCATTTGACGACTAACGACCGCTAATTTCGAACACTGCTGCCCGGCAGGCATGGGCCCGGTGTACGAGAGGGAAAATTATTAAACAATTCATTAAATATTTTCGATGTATTAACACTTGTCTTTCTTTTCTGTTATTTTGTTTTCAATTCAGTAGAATATTGAGCATGCTAAAAATATTTTCAATTTTTTATACTATTTTTTTTCACCTTTATCAAGATTCTTTTAATTTGCTTTTTAAAGAATTCAGCCCACCAAAGTCTTGCTCTGCTGTCAAAGCTGGTCGACGAGAGATGTTTAGTTCGAACCCATATCGTGCTCATCGGCCTAACCTTTTGGAGTTTTCTGTGATTTTCTTCGAACCTTCCGAAAATAGGGGTTAGGTTCCCTTAGAAAGACCCAAACAGTGGGCAATCGCCGCCCTTCCCCTTGGTCTATAACCCTCGCACAGATAAATCAATCGGCTGTAACAAACACCAAAAACCTTTAGAAAATTTGAAATAAATTTCTGTTCGGATTATCTGGAAATTGGACTATTCTGGATTATTGGATTTTTATTGTATTATTATTATTATTATTATTATTATTATTATTATTATTATTGCTGATTGGAATGCTTTTCTAATCTCAAATTTTCTTTCGTTTAGGTAAGTGAACTTTCTTGTTATGAATGAACTTCTTGAATACTGTTGTTGATTAATCCTGGTAAGCTAATAGTATAAACTTTTTCTCTCTATTTTTTTCATGATGTTGTGAAAATTAATTCCGGTAAATAATTGCTCTCTTCTATTATTACCATAGTCCTTCTAATTTGAGTTATTTGATTGAGTTGCACCAAAGTGTACTTGAAACTGCTAAAGTGGCTGAAACAAATTTTGGTAGTTTATTGAATCAACAAGAGTGCAATCCTTATCCGATAAGTGCCAATCAGCGATGTTCAATATTAATTAGGTAAAATCGATTAAGACGAAGTACTCTTAAGAGGTTAAGTCATCGTTTCGTCTGGATTGCCTCTAATTAGTACTATATTTAACTAATGCCAATTTAAGTAATATCATACGCTCGACTGATATATTTTATGATTATTCTGTATGTGCATGTCATTTCGCTTCTTTTCATACTTCTTTTTACATTTTAAAAGTCAAATAAATAAGTACTATTCTCCCCGCCGAAAAAAAACCCAAAACAGAATGGAATAGTTTTATGATCAATGAAATGCAATAGAATTTTAAAATGAAATTAAAGTAAAAAAAAATATTAAAAAGAACGGCGCGAATGTTTTCTGATGCAATTTTCTAAAAGTAATCTGTAAAAAATTTTAAACGTAGGTAGTGTCATCACTTTTTTGGCATATGGCCCAAGGCCCATATTAGTTATTTATCATAAATTAGGAAACTCAGTTTTCTCAGATTTCAGGCAATTCAATGAGTGTGCGTTTGTAGAAAAAAAAATGTTAAAATGATGTTCAAGTCGTTGATATATTTACAAAATCCCTAATATGCTTTATTAATTGCTCACACTAAACTACTATATTACGTAAGTAATCAGTGGGCTATTTTGTAATCAATGAAGATGTAATCTGCACTGTAAGTGTGTGAAGTTATAACCTACGTTGATTGGAATGATTCAATTGGCATGTGTCTAAAATAATGGCCCTAGGCACAGGCACCCACATACTAAAACTGAAAGTATAAGACAAAAAAAAAAAAAAAAAATCAGTGAAAACAACTAGAAAATTTACAGAGAAAAGGCAGAACCGAAGTCCAGAGAAATAAAGTAGTGTATGTGTGGGCGGCGTTTGGGTGCATAATTTTATATGATCCCGTTAAACGGACCTAATCGTATTCTCCAAGCTTTATGCTTATTAAAGAGCTGACTAAAGCAACTATATTCTGTCTCAAATTGTCAAAATCGTATCAATTTTGAGACTCTTAAAGAAGTTAGGTCACGACATAAATTCAACTAATTATTTTTTCACAATCCAAATTGTTCAATTTTTTATGATAATTCAAGATGTTGTGGTTTTATACTGGGAGCCTATTTACCCAAGTTATGCAAAAAACGGTAAAACAACTTTTTGTTCTCTTGACTTATTAAAAATTTTATCTACTTTCAGACGAAGTTATCATAGTACAAATGGAACTTTCAATGTTTTTCCAGTCACAATATTGCTGCAAGCTTTGTTCAAACGCAACATGTTATGACAATTCACCTCAGTAACGGATTTGCGCTTAAGTGACCATAGAGCATCATTTTGGTCTGCAAATCGATTAATTTTCAATTATGAACATGAATAGTGCCCATTAAAATACATTAGCTTAGAGTGTCACTAATTCTAAATCTGGACAATTCAGGAGCTTGAAAGAGCAAGGGCGAATCTCGAAATTGGGGTGTTGGGAAATCAAGCTCAAAGTTTTGCAAGTAGTGTTATAGAATAGGGTACTACGCACTTTAGCTCGACACTGTGAGAATACTAAGGGCGAACTTGGGCAAAACGACTTAACTACGTGTTGCCTACATGTATCTGAGGTAGAAAAAACAAACAAACAAACAAAAAATCGATTTTTCGGATTCGCCTTTGCTCTTCCAAGCTCTTGAATTTTGCTTATTGCGTTTAATTTCTTAAATTTAATCAACAACCTTCGTTTTATTGTAACCCGGTTTTGGGGGTACCCGAGTTACAGAATATACTGCCCGGTGTAAAAAACAAAACGCAAAATCTTTTTTTACTAAAAAATCTAATTGCTTTTTTTTTTTTTTTTTTACATTTAATATAATTTCTTAGATTAACCATCAACGACACCAAAAGTAATTTCTGTATGATAGGTATCAGTTATGTACTCAAATAATAAAGCTTTGAAATTTATCAAAAACTATATGTTTAAAAGGCAACCTATGTGTTCTAAATTCGTTTATAATCTATATATGTATACAAGTTTAACTTTTTCGATTATGACTGAAAAGCTGAAAAATTACACTAACAAAAAAAAAAAAAAAAAAAAAAAAAAATCTGTAATTCTACAGATGTAAAGTTACTGAAATCTATATGCTTACTAAAATTTTATCTGTACACTGTACAAAATAAGATGTAAATCTACAAAACTAATTTTTGTAAAGCTACAGAAAGCTGTACCTTTTAAAGAATCTAATAAAGTTACAGAAATCTTACTAAAATTTTATCTGTAACCCGGGTTTGCAGTTAAAAAGTTCTAGGCATCCCAGTTTCCTAAAAAATTCTTAGTGACCTTACATATTTTTTGATTTACAGTGCAAAAGTGTATCTGTTACATAAATTTTTGTTGTTGCCGTTACATAAAAAGTTGTAGGAATCCCAGTTTCCTAGAAAACTTTTAGTAACTTTACATTTTTTTTTTTTTTTTTACAGTGTAGTTCTCGCCAACCATGGGCTTTCCATTGTCAATTATGGTAACGCTACCTCATTTTCTCCTTATTTTAGAACATCTATTTATATTGCTGCAAAAGTTACTTTGCATTATTGCAAAACTCAAACTTAGAGATAGATTTAAAAAATCCATGTTTGAAAACTACTTAAAAATTGAATAAATTGAAAATTACGAGATTTATTTATTCATTCATATATTTTAATGTCCGCCAAACTCACATATTTTTAAATTCACTTGCTTTGAATAGGAATCGAAAAGCCTCGAACAATTTTATCAATAATTTCGATGCAGTGAAACTGAAAAAGCATAAAATATTTTTTCTAGTATCTGCATTGGTCACAACCAGCCATAAAACTCTCTCCCATTTTCTTCTAATGTTCGGAAAGAAAAAAAAGTACTTTTACGGCCTGGATATGATTCCTCTGAGATTTTGGCAGAAGTTTTTATTGTCGTCGTCTTTTCAATGATACCCATGTTTTATCTATAGAAGAAGAAAATATATAATGTTTCGAGAAGTTAATTCGCTTGGAATTTATTTCTGTTTACAAATAACCTGATTTTAATTTAACAAATACTTTTATTGTTGCGGTTTTGTCCGCTTTTAAATAATGTGGATTAAAAACTAGAAAAGGTTTTTATCGATTTTTTTTTCTTTTATATTATTATATTCTCTCTAATCTTTCTCTGTGGTGCGTGTGTATTTGTATGTGTGAGAGAAAGACAAAGAAAGGGATGCATGAATTTTAATTATCTTTTTTGAAAAAAATTATACCTGTAACAATAAATATGAAATTTAAGTAAACATTGATTTTCGTATTTCAAGCTTTGTTACAGAATGTCATTAAGATAGAATTTTCTGTTCACCAAAGCGAAACTTTCTGACACATTTTCGGACTCACTTTTAAACGTAAAGGCATAAAGTTGGCAGGCCTGACTATTTAAGCCATTTTGAATCGAATAGCATTTTCCCCTTTTTTATAAATAAATTACTTATTCGAGTTATAAGTGTTTTTTGTCACATGATGACAAGTTTTCCCCCTTTCTCGGACTGCCGCGTCGGGAATTCTGTTCAAAACGACCACTTTGACAGCATTTTCTAAAAGATATTCTGCCTTTACCAACAAATGAAAAACTCCATTCGATTACATAGTTTCTAAATAAGAACACCTTCTAATTGCATAATTCAGAAATGTATCAGAAAGTAGCTCCTTTGGATTTTAGAACAGCCTTAAATAATTTCGTAAGTTTCTGATACTTTGCTGCTCCTCTGTCTTTCACCATGGTGGTCACAATGCACTTTTTAAAAACATTTTTGAATTCGAGTACCGGTACTTCTGAATAGTAATCGTCGCCTTATTTAAACACCGAAATGCTATAGAAAGGAAATATTACTATTAAAAAATAATATTTACCAGTTTTCCTATGTTGTAACCATCCTGATGTGCCATTTTTGAACATTTATCATGCTTCTGTAGCTTTATTTTGCCTGTTATTTCCTCTATTTATAGACATTCTCAGCTTTTTATTTTCTTATTTATTTATTTTTTTATTGTATCGGTGTTATTTTTCACCCGTGTATCTTCCTAGGAAAAAAAAAAAAAAAAAAATCATTCCGAGTAATTTGTATGATTGGTTACTAATTCAAATCTTTTTGAAATGCACAGAAAGTCCGATGAGAGACAGACTAAAGTCAAATAAAGAACAGAAGAAAATCCTCTGTGATTGCCCGCTTACATGCATTTTTCTTAAATCAGCTTCATGCATATTTCTTACTATTCCAGAATTAATTAAAACATTTGTCATTGTTTTTCAATTATTTATTGAAATGCTGTTTTTGTCCTGAAACACATTAATTTGTGAGTAATTTGATTATTGATAAATCCTCATCAAATATACAAGTTATTCTAAAAATACCTTATCACTGGCGAACGATAGATAAAAGTCAAATAAAGAACGGTAGAAAATCTTTTATTTCCCTCCCGCTGACATTTATTTTTCTCAAATGAATTTCGAGCATAGTTCTTACTATTCTAGAATTATTTAAAATATTTGTCTTTTTTTTCAATTGCTATTTTTAATAGCCGTTTTTATCCTGAAACACATCAAATTTTGTGAGTATTGTCTATTTGATAACTGATTTAAAACATCGTTAAATGTACAAGTTATTCTAAAAATACCTTATCACTGCCCCGTATTATACCCACAAATTTTGACTTTCGCTAATGGAAACAAAAGACACTGATAGATATCGTAATTATTTAAAACATAACTTTAAAGCGTTAATTATTGTTTTGAAACATTGATTCATTATCGATCATTATCGAAATTTACTTTTATTCTTTTGAATCGATAACCTAAATTTTTCTGAAAATTGCAACAACATTTTTTTGCATGCATGAAATTTTTGCGTAATTTCTAGTTTCATTAATTATAGAAAACTGAATAATATATATATATATATATATATATATATATATATATATATATATATATATATATATATATATATATATATATATTGACGAATTTCATGTGAAACAATAACCGTTTTGAACGACTAAAAATGTTCTTAAAGATGACTAAATTTATAGAAAAATAAAAAATATCAGTTCCATACTATGACATAAGAATAAGAATATCTGAAAATGTTATGCATTTGTAGTTGAAAATGATTTCTTAATTGTCTAAGAAAGCGGTGAATTTGAAATTAAGAACAACATTGAAAACTTCTTAAAACATCATAAATTACACGCATCTTTTGCGTCAGTAGAAAATAATTCCATATTCAACATAACGCACTTCCAAGACTTCCGTATCATATTTTCAATAAAAATTCATACTATCATCCACATTATTATTATTATTATTATTATTAAATCTTCATTAAACAAACTTGGAATCTCTGATTCAAAAATTCTTATTTCCACTTCATCGCAGCCAATCAGTTTTATTGAAAATTAAATAACGATCATTTTCTTCGAGATTTTTTTTTCTTTCTTTCTGTACGAATTCAAATTCGAATTTGAAGAAAATATTATCACGTTTGGATCGTCTGTTCTTTTCGTGGTGAATTACTTTAATCCGACAGGGATATGGCTGTTAATTTTTTTCCATATGATCTTATTTTTTCTGTGTTTTCTGCATTTATTATAACTATTTATTAGTTTTTTCTAGGAATACATAATTAATCGGTTACATAGAGAAATTATGTATTTTTCCAGTTCACGTTCCCAGGATTTGTTTATAAATTCATTGCGTTAATTCTGTTGTTATAAATTATTTTTTAACACTTTACAACAGCAGACGATTAAATTTCGCTTTGGCTGCAGTTTTTTAAACTCCGAAACATCGCATATTTTCACTTTTTACACCGTCGAATAGGGGGGGGGGGGGGATCTATTTTCAGATGTAATTTGTTTGAAAACTGTATCGCAGTTTGTTTAAAAACTGTATACTAACTTGCTTATTTTTTATGGTTTTTAAAATAATTTTCAAGCATGAATTTTTTTAATCTCCCTCTGTCGCCTGCAAACAGACAATTACAAAAGATAAATCTGATTGCTCTTAAATTAATATAAATAAAACAGTCCTGCATTTGTCTCCGGCTTACACTGCATAACGAAATAAATAGTTTATAAAACAATAGATAAAATAATAAAATATAAATAAAACACAAAAAAGTACACAAAAATATAAATAAAACAAAATCTAAGACATGCAATCAAAGTACGCTTAAATCACTGAAATTATCAGAATAAAAAAGGCTAGTGATCGTGGCGATTTTTTTTGGCTGTTAATTCCTGACGGTACACCAATATTAAATTATCGCTTTTAATTAAATTTCAAAACTTTATTTGAATAAATAATTGCTATTTTTCGTATAAAAGTGATTTTTGGTATTGTCAATAAAAAATTGCAAAAAAACAAAACAAAAAAAAACACACACATATATATATATATATATATATATATATATATATATAATAAATGTAAAAAATATATTAGAGTTTTCAATAATAAAATATATACAATATTATTTTCGCCTATATTCTGTAACACGGGAAGTCCGGGTTAGAACTTCTTGTTATTAATGTTTAATATGACATATTCGCTATTGAAAATTATGTCATTTGTCGCTCATTTGTAGGGATACAAAACATTTCGGTTACAGTATACTACTTATTAGCGATAATTGCTAGAAGTGAGTTTTCAGTTGGTATGCGTTTTTATGTTTAACTTAATTCTTGCCTGCTACATGGTGTGTGTAAATTGCATAGATCATATACAAAGCTACCAAAAAAAAAAAAAAAAAAAGATTGGTAGGCATTATTGCGTATAGGCATGTATTTTTAAATAGAGCTATGTATTTTCGAGCTGAACTAACTATGTTTAGCATATTAAAAAATGTTTGTAAAATATAAATAAATTCTTATGTATTCTTACACAGAACTGGGTGGTAATTTGTGTAAATCTGCTTTTAGTACGCTCCTTTAGCGTGAATTAAATTTTAACTTAATATGAGGCATGTATAAAAATCTGTAAATAATATACAGGGCTTTAAAAAAGAGTTCGAGTACATCTGCATCTATTGTCAGAAATTGCTGAAGGCCAATTTTTAACCGTGTTATGCTTTTTCTAATTAAAATAAATTTTATCTTACTATGTAGAATATATACAAATCTATACATCATACACAGGTTTGCACAAAAGAATTATAGTTCCTTTCCGGCCATGGACGATAATTGAGTAAATCTGTTTTTCAAAATTCTTTATTTGGGATTTTCTTTACCTCATTAAACTATGAAGTTTTGTTAAACTATTCTGAAAGTGTTTGAAATTTTTCATGGTTTATCTTTGACACATGATTTTTCTATTTATTTATTTATTTATTTTACCAAGTAATTAGGATTTTAATAATTTTAGTTTAATCTGATTTCTTTGACAGGTACTTGTTCGAATGTCTTCAGTTAATTCTATAATATTACAAAATAGAGAGTTTGAATTTGGGAACAACCTTAAAAAAAAAAAAAAAAAAAAAAAACTATTAAAACATCATTATTAATTTCTCTTTTCTTTATTCAGTAGAAATCTACAGTTGCTGTAATTATCGAAATTACTTAAAATTTTCCAGGTTTAATTTTTAATATCATAATTTCAAATCTTTTGACCTTATTTTCGATGTCAATTCAGCATCATCTGCAGAATTATTATTATTTTTTAATTGTCAATAAGTAAAGTTGGAATCCCTAATACCATCTGGTTCAGTATTTTCAATATCCATTTCCTTGCAGCCAATCAATTTTATGGAAAATTAAATGACGATAATTTTCTTCGCGATTTCTTTTTCCCAGTGGAAGTTTAATTCCAATCCCAAGAAAAGATTATCACATTTGGATCGTCTGCTCTTTTCTGCTAAATTATTTTAATCCGATAGCGATGATATGGCTGTTCATTCTTTTCATATGACGTCCTTTTTTTCCGGTTTTTCTGTGCTTAAATATAAAGTTTGACTCCTAATAAATAATTAATCGATTGCAATTATCGATAGTAATTATTGGATTATAGCTAATTTTTGCAGTTCACATTGCTCGGATGCCTTTAGAAATAATTACGTTAATTCTATTATTACAATTTCTGGTAATTTTATCTGTATTTTATTCTTACCAAGTAAATAAGTTAAATAATATGCCAGAAAGTAGATAGTTTGAATAAAAGAAGAATTAAATATATATATATATATATATTAAAACATTATTTATAATATCTTGTGGGTTTTTTTTTAATTATTAGAAAATTATTTAAATTGCTACAATTATCAACACTAACATAGTTATTCCCTATTCATATCTATAGGGTAAACGGACCAGTAATGGACACCTTACGGATATGGATACTATAATGGATACCTTAAGGAATTTCTTTAAAAATTATTTTGAAACTAATTGTTGTAATTATTATATTCCATTTTTTGAATATATTAATCTCTCAACAATATTCAGACTAGAGATCTGAACGGGCGGGGTCGGGCCGATTTTCACTCACGGAACTCGGGCCGGGCCTAACTTATTTTTTCTGTGCAGAGCCGAGAGTGATTTCATTCCTAATCTTCACGGCCCAAAATTTTCCGTACTAGTTTTGACCCAGTCCGTATGAAAATCATTGTCTCAGCGTGGCCTGTTCCTTTCAAAGATCAGTAAAATTAGGCTTGAACCAAAAATTTTTGCAAAATATGCATACATTTTTAAATCGTCATTATTTTACAGTTAAAAGTTAAAATTTATTCTTTTTAAAGAACAATAGATTTCTGTGATTATTAAAATATAGTAAAACGTGTGAAAAAGAACCTGCCTATGACGGAACCCCCATTTAAACTGACAAACGTGCTCATCCATGCATAATTAATATGCTAATACATAAGAAAAGAATATATAATACATTTACACTAGCTAAGAAGGGAACTTGTCTATAACTTTTTTTTTTTTTCTTTTCTATGCAATTAGGTTTTACTGTATAGCATTTTTCAGATTTTTAACTCTTCAATACATGGAATATGGATTAACAATATTAATGATAGCTGAAACATTTACATATAAGAAATAGAGATTCATTAAAAAAATACATATCGCAGCCTGCGGCACTTCTATAAAAATGAAGATTATAAACATGAAAAAAAAAACGTTAAGGTAAATACTTTTGGTCAGAATTCCTCGTACGAGACAAATTTTTAACCAAACTGACGTAAAAATAAATGTTTTGTTGAAATTCACGCCGAGCCGGGCTCGGGCCGAGATTTGAAGTTTTTAACGGATCGGGCTCGGGCCGAACTTTTAAGTTTTTTACCGGGCCGGACCGAATTTTTTTTTCTATGAGTCGTCCAGGCCCGGGCCTGGAAATTTCGGCCCGTGCAGACCTCTAATTCAGACAATCTCACTGTCAGATTTCCAGACAAAATTTTATTGTAATAACAGAAATAAGTCAAAATACCCCAAATTCCAGTAATGGACACACACTGTTCCAGTAATGGGCGCCTCACAAAAAGTAACAGATAACTAACTGCTTTTATGATTATATTTAGAATCAGAACTTAATGAAAATGTACTATTGAAACAAAATATAGTCATTTTTTAATAAATTTTATAATTAGGATATCAATAATTAAAGTATTTTTGTGAATAATTAATTGTTCAAATTAATCACTGTCGTTATCAAAAGGTCAGTATTTCAATTATTTTAGACAGAAGATTTAAAATACTGAATCTCAGAGAGTTACGGTTATCAAAAATTATTGTGACAATGGAGAGTTAAGGGTAACTAGAAAACAACGTCTTGACGTATCAGTGCACAGAATCATATTTACTGATATAATTCTTAAGAGTTAAATTTCCTGAAACTACTTTGTGTATTACAATAAGAAATTACTAAGCGCAGTACAATATAAATAAATAAAAAAACAGCGTTTAAAGCACCAACTCACTTTATTTCTTGTTGCAAACTAGTTTAGGTACCCATAGCGTACCGTCATCAGTGCAAAATATGATTGCTCAGAAAAAAAAATACTGAAATATATGTAGGCGAAGCGGATTCAAGGATAAAGTTTATTAGCCAATAAAATTACAGGAAATTTCAGGAAACAGCCAATGTAAGAGAAGCAGATTCAAAGATAAAGTTTATTAGCCAATAGAATTACGATAGGAAACTTTAGGAAACTGGCCATGTAAGCGAATTCAAAGATCAATAATAATAAAGATCTTTGAAATAGTGTTAATTGTGATTTTGCTATAATTGTAATATTTTGTTACATTTCCTGAAAGTACTTTGTATATTACAATAAGAAATTACTAAGCGCAGTGCAATATAAATAAATAAAAAACAACGTTTTAAAGCACCAACTCACTTTATTTCTTGTTGCAAACTAGTTTAGGTACCCATAGCGTACCGTCATCAGTGCAAAATATGATTGCTCAGAAAAGTAAAAAAAATACTGAAATATATGTAGGCGAAGCGGATTCAAGGATAAAGTTTATTAGCCAATAAAATTACAGGAAATTTCAGGAAACAGCCAATGTAAGAGAAGCAGATTCAAAGATAAAGTTTATTAACCAATAGAATTACGATAGGAAACTTTTTGAAACCGGCCATGTAAGCGGATTGAAAGATCAATAATAATAAAGATCAATCAAATAGTGTTAATTGTAATTTTGCTATTCCTCCGTTGTCAGTGTTGAAAAAATTTTACTATAAAAAACCTCTTGTTCATAAATTCCACTTGTATGTTTTCACATTACATTTATTATATCTTATTGGCTGTTCTCTAAACTTTCCTGAAATTCTATTGGCCAATGAATCCGCTTACATGACACATTTCCTAAAATTTCCTGTAATTTTATTGGCTAATAAACTTTACCATTGAATCCACTTCTCCCACATAGATTTCAGCAATTTTCTTTTCTGAGCAATCATATTTTGCACTGATGACGATACGCTATGGCCACCCAAACTAGTTTGCAACAAGAAATAAAGTGTTTTGGTGCTTTAAACGTCGTTTTTTTATCTATTTATACTTTACATATTACTGGTATTGATTAGTAATATTATAAATATAAAACAAGGGAAACTGCGGGAGGTTTTAGATGCTAAATAAAATGCTTTCAGAATAAACTGCAGAACTCATATTTAGGGGCATTGATCTGCAGATTTACTAGTTTCAGAATTACTATATTTAATTAATATTATTATGTAATTAATATTTATAGTATTTTTTATCTACAAATTTATTTTCTCAGAGATGAATAATCAAACATGAAATGGTAGATTTTTAACAACTCGTGTGACTTAAAAATTGTTTTTGTTAGAATGGGAAAGGCTTGAGCTTGAGCTCCACGAGCTCCTTCTTTTCTTATGCCCTTGAGCATTATTATCTGCTCCCCGATTGGTTTTATTTATTGCGAGATTATAAAAGATACAAGGCAATAAAATAATAATAATAATGCTGATGATTTAATATTTAAAAAATTATTAACCACATGAAATTAATTAAAAGCAGCTATTTATAAAAATTAAGTTTTATTACTTGGCTTATCAGTTAAACAAAAGATTTTATGTACTATTACCATTACTGAAATAACACTTTTAGTAATGATCACATAGAATATCCATTACTAGAAATTGACTAATTAAACACCCCAGTTGCGGAAAGTTGTCTTAAAACCTTAAAAACAAATGAAATTATGCAGCAAAGTTGTAAAAATATAAATATATTAAGTAAAAGCTGAATTTTTATTGGTTATTTTTTTTATAAACCAAAATCTTTGGAGGGTGTTTATTACATGCACATTTACCCTATATTCAATTTCAATTTTTCGAATTGTATTTTCAGCATTATCTTCTGTGAATTAGATCTTTTTCTTTTTTTTTCTTTTTCTTTTCTTTTCTTTCTTTTTTTTTTTCCCCCAATCTTCTATAAGCAAACTTGGAATCCTGATGTTTGGTTCAGTGATTACAATTCCCATTTCCTTGCAACCAATCAGTTTAATCGAAAATTAAATGAAGACCATTTACTCTGAGATTATTTTTTCTTTCTTCGAAGTCGAATTCCAATGAGAAGAAAATATTACCGCATTTGAATCGTTCGTTCCTTTTCTAGTAAGTGGTATTAATATGGTTGTTCATTCGTTCCCTATGACCTCATATTTTTCTGGTTTTTATATGCTTAAATATTAATTTTATCAGAGAATAACTAATTAATTGGTCACATACAATAATTATTGCGACGTTTTCCAGTTCACTTTTCTCGGATGGCTTCGGAAATATTAGTAATTATTTCATTATTACAAATGGTATTTTTTTACTTTTATTTTATTTTTACCGAGTAAGTTAAGATTTTATTTATTTAAGTACAGATTTTTGTTAGCTTTATGCATCATTCTTCATATTTCTTCAGATTGTATATACTTTCTACCGGAAATGCGTGCTATAAAGTTTCTTTTTACTTACAATGTATTTGTTTTTTGTTGTTGTTGTTGTTGTTTTAATAAAAAATATTTAATTTTTGATGCAATTTTGTTTTCATTTTAAAGAAAATTATTGCGATATTTGGTATTAAAAAATGTCCAAAAAAAAAAAAAGATAATTTATTTATTATTTTTTTTCTTCTATAAATATACAATTTGAGTTACTAAAAATGGAATGACTTTGATCTAAGTCATAAAAGGAAAACTTACATAGACATATTCATTCAAATTATCATTTAAAAAAAAAAAAATTATTTATTTTCAGTATGTTAATTCATTAAAATAGCCTAACAAAATTTCATAAAATACTTAGACATTTTAACCTATATTTCACATTCACAATATCACATAAATTGTAAGTAACCAGTGTTATATAAATATAACCATAATTTTTTTTCGAGGTAAAATATTTCTCATAACTGATTGTTCATTAATGTCACGTTTTTCACAAAACCCATTTATTTTTTATTTACGAAAATCTATTAGAAATATTCAACTCAAGTTCTTGAAACTTCCCAAATTTATATGTTACCTATTTTAAACTCAATTATTTGTCTAGTAGAACATCGTTTCCGTATTGAGACTATTTAAATACGCATTTCTGGATATTTAAATACATATTTTCTGTTAGAAAAGCCATAAAAATACTTCTAATGACCGAACGAAGAAAACAAAAACTGTTTTGGATTTCTACAGTCTTTGTACATTCACAATACAGTCTTGCAAATCAAACAACACAACAAAAATGTAATGTTTACTCAACGTTGGTCATTTAAAGTATTGGAATTTACCGCAATAGAGAAAACGACGAGAAAAGGAAATTTTTCAAAAGCACTTTCTGGAAACTTTTATTTACATTTTAAAACTTCATCAGACTGTTATTATCGTTATGGAATTACTATCAATGTATCAAACGTAGAAGCAACCTGTTCGATAGTTACACCCATGGGTGAGGAATTTTCAGAAAATATTACCAGCCAAAGATTTGTTTTACCAGCCAGCAATATGCAACACACAGTTTAAAATGGTACGTGATAGCAAAAATAATTAATTATGATTACTACAATGCATTTTCATAATTCTTTTTTCAACAAAATTACGAAATATACCGGGTGTCCCAAAAAGGACTGACTGATTTTAAAATTCAATAACTTCCAAACGGTGACAGATATTTAAAAAATTCTTGCAGGAGGGTTATGCATAAAGTCAAAAGTTTTATTACAGTGATTTTCGATTTTAGTTCGAATTACAAACAATAGATGGTGCTGTAAGCAATAGTCGCCAAATACAGGCTCGATTTTTGGTCCTCTCTGTTGTTCCATGCAGAAAAAGGAGATGGAAATGTATTATCCGGGCCACGAAGTACCAAAAATCGAGCCTGAATTTAGCCTCTATTGATCGCAGCGCCATCTATTGTTTGTAATTCGAACTAAAATCGAAAATCACTGTAAAAAAACTTTTGACTTTATACATAACCCTCCTGCAAGAATTTTTTTAATATCTGCCACCGTTTGGAAGTTATTGAATTTTAAAATCAGTCAGTCCTTTTTTGGGACACCCGGTATATACATCAGAAGAAAACTTAATATAGGATAGAACATAGATACCATGTTTACATTGCAATAATTTGGAAAGTTACAATATCTAGGTTTAAAAAAATGTTTTTGGTTGTATATCTCTATAGCCTACAGTTTTTCAAAAACTACCTAAAAATTCTCTCGCCGTGTCAGAAAATCCACTCGCCACTGGCGAGTAAAGTGATGTATTTCCCCAACCCTGGTACACTATTTAAAATATACATTGCGTAGCAACTTATTTAATATATACAAACATAAACCACGTAATGATGTAATAAAGATATATAATATACAAGGCTACTAAAAGTGATATAAGTTTTTCGATTGGTCGCTGTTTTATTTTCATACCTATTTATAATATTTGACATGCATAAAACTGCTTGGGTGGCAAAAATTTTAAATTATAGACAGTGAGAAGGCAGCACAGATCATCACCTTATCGAGTTGACGGCTGAAATTCCAGGTTTAGACAGAACTCGATTAGCACATTAAAATGCAACTGGTCTGCCTAGTCATATCTTGGTGGAAACTACCTGCAGACTCGATTTTAGTGGTTCATCGGTAGGTTTACGATTGTGATTTCCTGCACCCAAAAGTATGAAATCATGGAGGACTGAGAGATGGAAAACATAGTGGTAAACCTACCAGTCAACCACAAAAATTGGGTCAGAAGGTGTTTTTCAGCAAAATAGGACCTGGCAGACCAATTACATTTCAATATGCGAAATGGGTTTTTATTAATCCTGAATTTCAGCCATCAACTCCATGAGGTGATGGTTTTCAGGCGCCTCCCGGTCTATTACTTGTATTTTATAAGTTTTTAAATAAAATTCATAATTTGGTATGCAATTTAGCGGGGTACGTGACTTTTCTTTTATGTTTATTCATGGACTATGAATAAATGGAAATTAATTCTTAATTGTATTAAAAATTTAAAGCATTTAAAGATACAAACGGTCGTGATTTATTGACAGCGTAGTAAACTGATTTATCTTTGGCTGCTCTATAAGATTGAAGTTTTTATCAGGAATATCTGCTTTGGCACAAAGCTCCATCAAATATGCACGAAACACTTTTCAGTTGGATGATCGAGTATGCAATCCATCAAACGACTTGAAAAAGTTTGGGCGGTGGAAAATCCAACATTATGTTGCATTTCACGTGCGGTCATCATTTTCTTTTGGAATAACTTTGTAGTTTGTTTCTGCACAGAAAAAAAACTTTACTTTCTATTGATAAGAAAAGTTAAATATTTTTTTCGCAAAAATATGACGGATTTCTCATGTGTTTTCGTGCATAAAACTGTCAATCTTATGTTAGAAGAGGATTCTGTGATTTGTTGAATAGCTGGATCATTTAATTATTGAAATAGTCTCAATAAATTTTCCAGTGAAATTTTTTTTTTCATTCTATTAATTCTTAAGGCTGTTCTTAATTGCTCTGCTCAACAAGCGCAAAACGTTCTGACATATTTACAAATTCATTTTTTAACGAAAAGATTCAAAATTGGAAAGCCTGGCCAGGGAAGCGATTTGGACTTGAACTCTTTTTTTCCATTTTTTGATCCATCCATTACCTGTTGAGTTATAGGCTTTTTTGATCACGTGACAAACCCCTTTTTCGCCCACTCTTGCGTGCTTTTTCTCCGTTCGCGCGGAAACTCTGTTCAAAACGTCCACTTTGACACTGTTTTCTGAAAAATCTAGTGCGTTTGCAAAAAAACGGAAAAAACAGCTTGATGACATAGTTTCTGAACAACAACACCCGCTAGTTTCATGCATTTTCGAACAAAAGTAAATTAAAACTTATGTCAGAAAGTTGCCCTTTTGGATTTGAGAACAGCCTTAAAGGCGTATCATTTTTGTAAAACTAATTACCCCCTCCCATAATCCAGTAATGCAAAATGTAAGGATTTAAAAATCATTACACTTTGTTATTGCAGAGATCACATTTTACCTTATGGGGTCAACTCGAAGGTTAAAATTATTCTACACTAAAGAAAAAAAAAAAAAAAAAAAAAGAAGTACTCAAAAATGAGTAAATTGGTGTATTCGTATCGAATTGAGTATGTTTGGATCGAAAATGAACCTATGATTTCTCAATTTAGAAACATCACATGCTATCAAACCCAAACGAAACGATAATTCTGTACTTTGTAATGGTTTATTTCATTCATGCCGACGTAATAGAAGTTCCTTAATAGGTAAGTAATGCAAAATATGCTGGGAATCAGGGAATAATATTACATTTTTATTCCTCGAAAGGAACTATATCTCGCGTCTCCTGTATAATGCATAAGATTACATTGCGTTGTTGTTATGAGTGCTTCATATATTCACGCCCCTTACCGCGCGAATACACGAAAATGGATTTGTTCGTGGAAAAAAAAAAATCAGAAGAATGGGATTTTCAAGATTTTACTGACAACTTTGAAAGTAAGTGTTCTCTGTTAAAATTCATTACATTTTTTTTTTCTTATTTTATGTAATCAGCTGTACCTTCTGTAAATATTAAATTAATGTAAATAGTAAATTATATACAGTATTTAAAAATGATTTAAAAGTGCTTGGAAACAATGCTCTTGTCACAAAAATATTTGGTTTGGATACCTTGTTCACAAGAAAGAAAAATTCCATTTAACTTATTTTAGTTTTGAAAGTGTTTTATTAAATGTCTCCTCCCCCCCCCCCCCCCCGACATGTTTTTACCTTATTTTGGTTTCGCACGCGTTACTAATCGACATCTTGTATGCCATCTTGTTTTACTTCATATTTTTTGAGAAGAGCATTATTTTCAAACACTATTATATCATATTAAAATATTATGTATAATTTAATATTTGCATTAATTTAATATTTACAGAAGGTACAGCTGATTGGCTACATAAAATAAGGGAAAAAAATGTATTGAATATTTAGCACAGAATACTTATTTTTAAAGTTCGTATTTGAATATATCCATTGGATCAAAAATGACAATACATAACGCTTCATATTTGAATACATCCATAAGTTCAAAAACGTATACATAGCGGTTCATATTTGAACAGACCCATGGAATCAAAAATGAGTACATGTGTTTTTCAATTTTTAGCACATTTGGATTGTGGCTATTTTGAGTATGTGACAATTTTGTTCAGTGTATAAAAATATTTTGATCCTTTATACAGCGCGAAAATTTCAGGGTGAAATTCCTTTGGAATCGAATAGCATTCTTCCTTTTTCAATAAATATATTGAATCTTGAGTTATAATTGATTGTTCCCTGATAATGGATAAAGACAAATACATTTAATATAAAGACAAAAATCATTTTCTCTTTATAGGAAAAGATAATTTCTATTATTTTTTTAATATCTGAATGAGAATACCTGTCAAGTGTGTGCATTGAAAAATACAAATTACTTCATGAAGGATTGAGTTTGTGTTTGAGAACAGACGCAAACTACGATCCTAAGAGAAACGTTTCAATGACCTCTAAATGGATCAGAGTAAATTATGTCGATTGTTAATTACAATACTAAATACTATACATAAAATGTAACACAAACAAACAAATATTTGTACAGACTTAAAATAAAAGATAGTATTATAAATTGCCATCGTAAGCTTATTTTATTTATACAGAACTATTGACGATACGATTGCAATCCAACAATGTATATATGATTTCATTTCTTGGCGACAATTTTGTTAAAGAATACTATGAAATACCCTTTTTTTCTATCGACCCTACTTGTTTTAAAATATAATTTAACCACAGCACAATTCTTTATCTTCACTGTTTCATCCCATATTTTTCATTATTTATCATATTATACCTATGTTAATTGGCCTCCAGAATCTTTTTTAACTAATAGAATGCAAAAAATAGTCAATATAAACAAATATTTAATCTGTGACATTAATATACAGGATCGCAATATTTGAAAGCGCGATGTTATCTATGCGCAGCGCCTCAATTTGATTGTTAAAATAAATCAGATATCTTTAATTTGCAAGAGTAATTATGACAACCATAATCCCTACTGCAATTAATGTAGCATTTACAATTATGATAGCTATTATAATGTCGCGTCAATTAATGTGCTTGATAATAGTGATAAGTTTATCACAGTCATTTTAGGGAACTGCAGGGGCCCGGGCTTGGTCCGACGCACGTATCCGGCCCGGCAGAAAGAAGAAATTATAACGGGCCGCGCCGGCAGATTTTAGACAATTTTTTAACGGGCCGGGTCACGCCGAAGAAAACATTACGGGACCGCTCGTTTATTTTTTTTTCTTCGGGCCTGGTCGGGGCCGATAAAAAGAATAAATACAGAGATCAGCCAGATATGGAAATTTAAAAGTATCAAACTAAGCCGATAAAATGCGTACAATTCTCAATGGACGTGACCAGGCGACGATGGTAAGTATAAATGTGCTGCACGACCCGATGATAGACTGACAACATCAATGTAGAAAACATGCCCAGTGTAGAGATCGGCATCGGGCAATTACATCGCGTCTGAAACAGGGCTTAAATTTTTCAGTAGATTAGGGTCGGGGCCGAAATCAGCCTTACATTTTTTTTTCTACATTTTAGGTCTACATGACGGGTCGGTAATAGGCTTAATTGTTCCCAGGAGGTGTCGGGCAAGCAATTTATTGTGTAAAAATAATAGTAGTAATAATGATCTTTTGATAACAGAAAATTTGGAAATATACCTCAATAAATGGTAAACGGAAAAAAGGTGACAGGAAAAAACGGGACCGGAAAAAACGTGACAGAAAAAAGAAGAGCGGAAAAAACGGGACAAGGAAAAAACGGGACCGGAAAAAACGGGACACGGAAAAAACGGGACCGGAAAAAACGGGACAAAGAAGTGTTAAATATTGAACTTGTCGATAAATAAATGTTAAAAACTAATCTAATGTTTTTCCACTGTCAGTTTCTTACAGCGTAGGGTGGGCGGGGGGGGGGGGGGGGGGCACAGTTAATGGGTGAGTTAAACAATTCTAAGATTTGGTCCAAGAAAACAAAATTTTAACATTTCATTGAGAGAAGTTTAACATGACTTCTACAAGGGACAAGCTGGTGCTTTCTAACGGGGAGGGGAGGGGATTAAGGAAATACAATTTATAGATTCTTTCAACTTCACATTCACGAACGCCAATACAAATATTTTTTGTCGATTTCTACGAATGCTAATATTGAAAAATGTTGTGAATGTTCGCATACGAGAATGCTCGTTTACATAACAACTTGTTTTTCGACTTACGCATGTATAATATCATATAAAATTTATTTTTTTTTTTTTAATTTTAAAGAAGTTAGTTATAATAGATTCGATTGGAAAGTTTTATTTTTATTATTTTTATTTTATTTAACGCTATTTGAATTTTTTGTTTATTAACATAAAATTATATTAATAATAATAATAATAATATTTTTTAGACTTTCTGAATCACTTATCAATTTATAATTTTTTATGTCCCGATCAGTGGCATTAGTATTTTCAGATAGTAGCAGAACAAATAAAGAAAAAATAATAATAAATAAATATCTTTGTTAAGATATGCCTAAAATTAGAAATTAGCATAGTTTGTTACTTTTCTTTTCTTTTCTTTTTTTTTTTTTTTTTTTTTTTTTTTTTGCTATATTAAGCAATTGATTGAAGTCAAATTTTTTGAAATTTTTGGTTTCATCATGGAATTTCCAGATATATTATTCTAAACATTTAAACTAAACAAAATAAATTAAAATAAACATTTCTAAAAGATACTGAAATCACGGAAAAAAAGCGCACGTAGGAAAAAACAAATCGGATAAAAGACCACGGGAAAGTATTCTATTTATTAAGTTGTATACATAACAGAAAATATAATATGAAGTTTGTTTTTTAAGGAATTTAATGTATATTTTAAAAATACAGTAAACCTTATATATTTCTTAACGACATGAAGGCCATATTTAAATAAACAATTAAAACTAAAGTGCAGTTTTTCCACTGTCAGCTTTTTACCGCGTAGGAGATGGGGGGGGGGGGGGGAGGTACTGAGTTAATGGGTGAGTTAGACAATTCTAAGATTTGGTCCAAGAAAACACAATTTTGACATTTCATTAAGAAGTTTAGTACGACTTCTACAACGGACAAGTTAGTGCTTTCTACGGAGGGGGGGGGGGTATTAAGGAAATACAATTTATTGATTCTTTCAATTCGCTATTGATAGCTTATATATAAGCAAAGATGTTTTATATATTTATAAAACTTTAATCAATAATGATTTTTGGGTACAGTGGAGGACGGAGGGGGAGGGAAAAATTACG
The DNA here is from genome assembly GCA_963932465.1 of Maratus speciosus. Classification (NCBI taxonomy): domain Eukaryota; kingdom Metazoa; phylum Arthropoda; class Arachnida; order Araneae; family Salticidae; genus Maratus; species Maratus speciosus. Next base: position 470,569,644 of record OZ010795.1, read on the forward strand.
TACACAGCTTATAAAGGGAATAAAATAAAGAGGAAGAGAGGAGGCATTTTCTTTAGAGGAATTTTTTCATTATACTGCTTTTTAGCTCGCAGGCTATCAAAGCCCAAGGGCTAATGAGCACGCAGGTTCTGTATGTATGTATGTATGCGCTTACGTCTTATGTACGTAACGCGATAACTCTTGACAGAAACATCCGATTTGCTTCATTTTTTTTTCCATGTTCATTCTGATAAGGCGATTCCCTAATTAGTTTTGGGGGTTATTGGTTAACAGTAAAGGGGGACTACTCTTCCCACCTTAATTTAGATAAATGGGTTTTTCATGCAGAATTATTCGATTTGCTTCAAATTTGGTATACCGATTTATTATATTAAGGAGCTTCCATGATTAGTTTTGGAGGATCATTAGTTAAATATAAAGGGGGGAAAGAGGCTAGACCCCCCTTAATTTAGATAAATGGGTGTTTCATGCAGAGTTATTCGATTTGCACCAAGTTTAGTACACCGGTATGTTTATGCTAAGGAGCTGCCTTGATTAAATTTGGAGGTTTATTGGTTAAGTATGAAGAGGGGGGCGGGGGCTAGTCCCCCCCTTAATTTAAATAAATGAGTTTTTCATGTTGAATTTTTCGATTTGCTTCAAATTAATATATCGATTTATTCCGATATGGCGTTTCCTTCATTAGGTTTGGAGATTCGTTGGTTAAATTTATAAAAGGGGGGCAAGTCTCCTCTTCTTAATTTAGATAAATGGATTTTCATGCAGAATTATCCAATTTATTTTATTTTTTTTCTATGTTCATTCTGATAAAGAGCTTTCCTGATTAGATTTGGAGGTTCATTAGTTAAGTATAAAGCTTAATTTACCGATATGGTTTTTTCATGCAGTATTATCTGATTTGCTTCAAATTTGGTATACCGGTTTACTATGTTAAGGAGCTTCCCTGATTAGATTTGGGGGTT